>JAJJWW010007903.1:0-186210 GCA_023531295.1 Papaver armeniacum | reverse complement strand
CTTGCGCACCTCTTTCAAAAACCCTAATTCATTAACGGTCACAGATGAGTGTCTCAAAGATCATCTCGTCCGTCCAATCACCGGTCAATCCCGGTCGTAGTTAATTGGTCGTTGAGGCGTCACCCCCATCACTTTACCACACCATGATGTAGTACCCGCAAAATACACATGATACTTCACAGAATCAACTTCCCGAATAACACAAGATTCAATTCAAGATTACATGCTACCTTTCATGGATCCAAGATCCACACATTCCAGACATCAATCATGTCACAAACTGGGGATACATACTTGGGGTATTGGTCCATGGTTCATAAACGTGCAACGTGCAACGCGCCATCACAAGAACGTGTTAGGAAGTTATGGACGGTTAGCGGTGACAGAGAAGTGGGCAAGACCGATCGTGTAACACCGACACACAACTCCACTACTCCATCACTCCACTTCCTCCACTTCCCACGAGACGTGAATAAGGCTCAATGACTTGTATAAATAGGTTCTCCTCCTATTTCCACCAACAGAGCAAGTCCGGACAAAAACAAAACCAAGTGTTAATACAAAATACCGAACCGATAGCTTGCATCCTCGTAAGCCGGTTCGGCCTTTCTCTTACAAGTCATAAGCAAGCCAACACCTTCACAATCTCAACACCTTCTTCGCTTCCTCCCTAAGATCAACCCCATCTCCTTCACTTTGTGACCGAAACAAGTCCGGAACGGCCATTTCTTGGTTTAGCCGACTTGCACGCATTGATTCCGAATCTACAAGCACTCACCGCCAGTTGCATTTGTTTAGGGTTTAGATTCATTCCTCATCCACACACCCAAATTACCAAATCCGGCAGAAATAGTTTTCACCCATAAACAAAAGCCAACACCCTTTAGCCACCGTAGATGAACAAAGGGTCAAGTCAGAAATTTTGAACTTCCCACTTGCCCTTGATTTTATTTTCTAATTCAACCCTTACCTAAATAAATAGGGGTATAAAAGTAATTCAATCCAAAACATAATTAATGCCACTTAAAAATTAGATTTACATTGATATAAGCATGTGTTGACGTCGAAATCCATAGAAATGAAATCAAGTGGATAGAACCCGCGAAGGAAAAGTAATCCCACGTATGGGTATTTACCAAAGACGTGCATAACACGTGCGATATGCTTGTATATATAAATATAACCCCAATAGACTAAAGGTATCTGAGCTAACCCCAAATCTCAAAATTAAAACAGAAAATTGATTCAAATACATACCTCCTCCATCACCGCCGCTACCGCAACAACCGCCATCATCATTACTTCTTGAGCTTTGATAATTAAACAAGTTCAACTTTAAAATTAGCAGAAACCAGAACCTAAAATCAGATCTTGGTATCTTTGAATCTGATTTTAAAATTGATCTTTAGAAGAAATAAGAAGGTCTCTCTGAACACGAATCATCTGTTGCTGATAATGGTTTCCAATTGAATAAAGGAATCGCTTAAAGGCGGTGAAGATGGTGCTAGTGACAGAGGTGGTAATGGTGGTGGCTGGAGAGGAGAGACAGAAATTTTCTAGATTATATTTGAAATGATTCAAGTGAAAGAGGAAATACACGACGATGAAAGATAATATGGAGACGGAGATGGTGGTGGTGGAGATAAACAAAATTTTTAAGTTTTTGAGAAGTTCATCTCGATAGATTGAGAAGTAATACAAGATAGGGAGAAGTAATACAAGATAGGGAGGGTAAATTTGGTAAGAAGATAAACATTAATGGGATTTATAGATGGAAAGGGATATAATTCTTTATTAAACCTTAACATGTATACGGGTATACAAGTTAACAAAAGCCTTTATTTTGTGATAAGGATATTTTTGAAACCCATCAAAACAAGGGATACTTGTATAATTACCACAAGATACAATTCCCAGCCGGCCTCCTCTTCTCCGTTTGCGAAGAACCCTAATTTGGGGCATACAAAATAATTTGGGGGCATACAAGATATGATGGCACCCAATGAAAAATTATAAGGGCTGCCATAATGATGCTTAAGTTACTATAATACCCCTGCCTAGTTTAAATTACATTATTACCCTTCCACTTAATTAAATTCTAATCCTAAAACTCTCCCACTAATTAACCCATCCCCTAATTAACTAACCACACACTCTTCTTCTCATCTTCTTCTCCAAAAACACAAACAAAATTCTGAAAATTTCTTTGTTCGATTAAGTTCTCGATTAAACAAATTAATGGCACCTTGTGTTAAGTGATGCCCTAGAAATATGGTGCCGAATCCTGGTGTTGCTTCTGTAGCATCTCAATCTAGGGTTTTTGGAAAAGATGGTGATGAAGAGGTTAGTGGATTGATTGGTGTTGGAGAGCGAGAAATAGAGCTTGATTCTTTAAAATTGCACATAGAAAGGTATTTCCCACAAACCCATTGCTTGGTTTTTCGTATTTCGTTGATTTCTGACATGTAATCGATGATTCCTCTGGTTTTGGAAGTTCCAGAGTAGTGTTCATTGAAATTTAGCAAACCGAACTTCCTTTTTTTTTTTACGATTTTAAGAATAGTTCGGCTTATGTTTTGAAAATCGATTGCGCTAACCTTGTGTTCGGCTTATAATATTTTTGTATGATAATGCGCTGAACTTGTTAGGCATTGTTCGGCTCATTTTGATAAATATCGAATGTGCCGAACTTTACTCGTGTATGGCCAATAGTTTCTATAAACTTGTCCATTTATAGGTGACTTATCACATTGTTTAGTAGAGTCATATTTATTTAGTTTGGAAAATTAATTAAGGTGTATCATTTGTTTTAGCACCCATCCGGGAAAATTCAAAGAGAAGCTTAAAAGGAGAACAATGGAAGTGACTCCTTCTAATTCAATAACTCCCAAACCTCGAGGTGGTGGCACCAAAATCTTGCATGCAGGGAAAAGGCGAAATGACACGGGTGGATGTTTTCCTGTAGAACAAGAGGTTGATAATGATGAAAATAAGGGTGTAGTATGAGGTGATGATGAAGATGGTGGTGGAGGGGGAGGACGGGATGATGAATATGGTGGTGATCGCGAACCTCTAACTTGATTTTTCTTCTCAAAATTGATGCATGTCGCTTTAGACCTTTGGATGTATTTTTATGATGTGGAAGATATTATGAATGATAAAATGTGGTGTAAAGAGATGATAAAGATTGAAAGATCTCTTCTTAAGGATTTTCTTATATTGAGCTCTCAAAGTTAGGCTTTAGAATCCTTCCGAAACCGTTTCTCCTTGAGATATAAGTCAAATTTTGCTCCATCACAGTGTCAGGTTCGGCTAATACCTTGCCAACCTTTCCTACCGAACTCGACAAATGAAATTTACCCTGTGGTTGTCAAAGTTCACTGACTCAATTAGATTACTTTTAAGCCGAACTTATCTCTCGTAAACACTTCGAAAATCTTGCTTTGTAGGCTCCAGGTTCGGCTAACTCGTGATGATGAGTTATCAGCCGAACTTATCTCTGTACTATCAAGTTTTTAGATTTTATTTTGGCCATAACTTCTTCATCCGATGTCGGAATGGCCTCATTCTTTTTGCGTTGTTTTCGTCTTTTCATTCTCTTGAATATGACGATAATATATCATTGATTTGAATGAGTTTAATTTGGACGTTGATGTTCTCCATTAGAGACTTCACTATCGTTTGGGGTTAGGTTCGGCCATTCGCAATACTATTTGAAAGCCGATCTTTGAAGTTCTGGCTCATTAGCACATCCTCGTTAAGCCAACCATGGAATTTATTTGGTGGGAAAATAATTCTATGACAATTCGGCTTATAAAGAATTCAATCGCATAAACCGAATCGTTTATTTATCAAGGTTCTAAGATACAACTTATCTCACAATAACCTAACTCATGTTGCGCCGAATTACATACAAAAATCAAAACTTTTAGTGAATTCAAGCTACAAAATGGACATTAAACAACGCCTACAACCATACCTAAGTATTATTAGCATTGGGTTCCTCATCTATGTACTCATCTTCGGATTTGGCTCCAAAAAGTCATCATCTTAAGCTTGAGAAAAAGTTGAGTTTGAGATTGAGTTTGGGTAAAATCATTTTCATAATCCAACAAATAAGCCATCTCCGGATCTCCATCGTAATTGATATGTTAGCTTTACGTGATGAAGATTCACCTTTCTCACTCGAATTTGTATCACACATCTCTCAATAATCACAAAGATCACAAAGAATTTTTTATTTTATTTTTTCCCTCCTTCTTTGTCTAAAATAAGTCACTAACTATCTTTAAAAAGATAATTATTATCCTAAATTAACACTAAACTAACTACAATCATTAACAACTAATTAATCATATTAACACTAATTTAACACTAATCTCATAAGGGTATTTTCGTATTTTTGAAAAGAGGGGATAAGGGCCACCCTAAAAATACTATTAGCCCCCTTTTTTTGTCTTATTCCATATGCCCCCAAATTTTTTTTGTATGCCCCAAATTAGGGTTCTTTGCGAATAGTGAAGTATATAGGTGCTGCTAAAAGGTTCAATTAAGACCTAGCTGATAGCCCAGGTCCAATGCAAACAACGAAACCCAACTTTCAAAACCAAATTCCACCAGCGACCTCTTGAGTTTCCTCTCCCTGTAAGTGTTGATAACAGCTGTTGCACGTTACTTCTCAATCACCAGGAGTTCATAGCATAAGTTTGCAACATACCGCAGTAAAACCCCATCATTGCTGTCGATCCATGACATTCCCATCTCACAAATTCACGACCATCAGCCCACTGACTGGACATAACAACCAATCGCCGGAACTGCTTCCTAAACAGCATGACCAAACAACCCCACATTGACCACCGGAGTCCTGCCTACTTCAGTTCTTCGCCACCAAATGCAATTCTCTGGCTTTCTTGGATACAACATCATTTTCTTTCTCCCTGGACAGTTAATCACCTTCCTAAACCCGTGCCAACAGTTCGTGCAATAACTTCATTTCCTCAGCTTCTGATTTTGGACGAGTAACTTCTGCTCCATGTGAACTTATCTGCACATCTGAGATTCTAGCCATACGGCAGGCTTGAATCAAGGGCAACAACACTAGTTCCTTCCTTCCATTTCAATCCATCATCATCTGTAATCCTCCTTCCTCATTGTATCAACGCCAAAATGGTTAAAACCATATCTGCCAGCATCTTGACTCCAAGAGCACCTCCATTCTCTGACCAAGACCCACACATTTCTATATCCCGGCTCTACTCAAAGTCTGGACACTATCGAAGTCCCAATTCTGTCCAAGCATCCTCTTCCACTGATTGCCAAAGTTCATACCGATTCCGTCTGAGTATAAGACACCCACATGCTCTCATAAAACCAAATTTGCTAACACACGCATCTCTACATCTCTGTAGCTTGAATCGGAAGTCACCCATTCACGATGCATCTCAATCAACGCCAATACGAGAATATAAACTCCACCACTGTCAACGTTCCATCACCATTCATTTTATACAAAACCAAAATATAAAGCATCACCACTGCGTCAGAAATCACCCATCAAGTTTAATAGAATATTATCTTCCTTCGTATTTAGAATAAGGAGAATAATCTCCGTCTTAACTATTTTGTATTTCCCAAAGATATTTTGGTTAAGGATATATAATCAAATCCTGGAGAACATTCTCTCCAAGGACATTATCATCGAATCCAAGATGGTATCAGCCCCTTTCTGATCCTCTCTTTTCTAAAATTCTAAAACAATGGCAGGTGAGAAAAATCCATTCACCCAGCTTTTGCCATCAATAACATCAAAACCCTAGTTCCCTGTTCTCTTGATATCAAACAAGATGAATATTCATCATGGGTTTTCCTTTTCAACTTCATCTCCAAGCACACGGATTACTTTTTCTCATCAATGGTTCAACAAAACCTCATGGATATTGATGCCGACACCAAAATGACTAGATGCTCTCTCGTCATCAATGGATATTCGCCACCATGACCAAAGATTTGATGCTTACTGTTCTCAAAAAGGGAAAACCGCAAAGGAGATTGGGATCACCTTAAAACTCTTTTTCAAGACAACAAAGGCAGCCGTGTCGCATCTCGAAAGTAAGTTTGTCAATCTTAAATTTTCGATCAGTGTTGATGATTATTGTGACAAACTAAAATCACTGTCCGATCGTTTGAGTGATCTTGATTTTCCGATGAACGACAAACGACTTGTTATTCAATTGGTTAATCGGTCTTCCTGGAGAGTACAACACCGTCACATCATTTATACAAATAAGAGTCCATGCCCTGGCTTTGATGCTTCTAAGATCACAGCTCCGAAGAGATACGACGAAGCACGACTCCATCACAAGCAGTCTAACGTCTCCTCGCTAAGTTGCCTCTTCATCAACGAACAACAAACTCGTTCGCACAGCAGCTTCAACAACGCGGTCCCAAGGCCCGTCCCGGTGGACAGGCGTCATGGATCAAGCCCGGTGTGCGTCTCCTACAACGAGCCCACCTCTTCGCCAACTCCAATGTGCCCACGTCCCTCCCCTCGCCGGCTACCCACCGTGATCGGCCACCTTTTTGGGCCGTACCACCCCATTTCTATCCCACTCAGTTCTTGGCAGCCTTTTGAACATCAACGCAGGCCACCCAACACCAACTTCCGCAACAACCAACGTGGTCGCCTCCCCGAAGTGGTCGTGGACAAGCATACATTGCTCCTACAACTGAATCATTACGCAACCAGCAGACATTCTTTAGGCGTATAGCTCCATGCATCTCCAACAACCCGATGATGCCTTCTACATGGACACCTGCCACGATCTTACCGATTCGGTACTTTACATAACGTTTCAATTCTAGCAATGTAACGATCCATCTTAGTTGGCAATGGCAATAGCATTCCGCTTCACGCTAGTGGTACCAAGCTTATAAGACTTTCCTTCTCGCACCCTTCAACTCAAAAATACTTTCGTTGTTCCCCGATATCATTAAAAACTTAGTTTCCGTTTGTAAGTTCCTACCGATAATCGTGTTTCATGGAGTTTGATCCTTTTCCGGTTTTTTCGTGAAGGATCTGAGTTCGAGGAAGATTATCCTTCGATGTGATAGTTGGGAGCTCTACCCTATCACAAATTCTCGCCGTGCCACCTACAAAATCGTCCCGTCTTCCCATTTCCTCATTTGTCTTTTCGCCTTGATATTGGCATAGCCGCCTTGCACTACAGCAAGGCCATTTTAGATGTCTTACGCAAAATAATTCTATTCATTGTAATAAAAATAATTCTTCTCAACTTTGTCATTCTTGTCAAGTTAGTAAACATGTTCGATTGCCATTTTATAATCTAATTCCATTACTTTTGCACCGCTTTGATATCATACATAGCGATTTATGGACCTCTCCATTACATATCGATACTTAGGTTTTCGATATTACCTTATATTGCTTGATGATTTTACCAACTATCTATGGGTCTACCCTTTGAAATTCAAGTCCCAAGTTTATAGCAAATTTTTGGAATTAGTTCTTTCGCTCAAACTCAATTTGAACGTAAAATAAAATGTTTTCAATGTGACATGGGCCGTGAATTTGACAACTCTTCCTTCCATACCTTTGCTCGTGACAATGGTCTTGTTTTTCGTTTTTCTTGCCCCCAAACTTCTTCCCAAAATGGCAAGGCCGAACGCATGATACGCCGTGTCAATGATATTACCCAACTTTATGTCTCACGCTTCCGTTCCCCCAAATATTGGGTATACTCTCTTCTTATGGCAGTCTATCTACATAATCTTCTACCCACCAAAGTCCTTAATTTTCACTCACCGTTGTCTATTCTTTATCAACGACAACCAACGTATGAACATCTCCGTACCTTTGCTGCCTTTGCTATCCTAATCTCTCATCCACAACTCCTCACAACTTGCCCCCGTTCCACTAGATGTCTTTCTTGGTTTTCCTCCCAACCATCGTGGGTACTACCGCCTTGATCTTACCACAAACAAAATAATTATCTCTCGTCATGTAACTTTTGATGAAAATATCTTTCCCTTCACAAATCTCCATCCAAATGCTTCCTCTAATGACGAGTTTTCCCCTTCCCATCTCATTCATTCTTCCTATAATCTATCTTACCCATCTACTGGAACTTCCACACTCCAACCAACTACCACCTTCCCTGGACCGTACACTCCTCCTCACCGTCGGACCAGCTTCTCTTCTGCCACAACAACCCAGAACACACAAAACACTCCACCCACCACATCAGTCCACTCACCTACTCTACGTCCTTTCACCTTCCCTTCTGTACGACAGTCCAACATCTTCACCAATTCTCGTTTGTCCTCTTCTACTACTCCTCCACGTCAGTCCCCCTTTCTGTCCAGTTCTGCATCAATTCCAACGTCTTTTCATCTTCCCTCTCTGTCTGTTTCACCTATGCGCCTGTCCCCACCCCAGTCCACCTATCCGTCTGTCCCTCACTGCACTGTCTCAACAGCTGCAGATAACAATACTGTCCCTTCACCTATTCCGACACCCACTACCCCCGACACCACAACCGCTTCCTTCCACCGGAGATCGCAATTCCACCTAATGTTGTACCTCCACCCAATATTGTCCCTCCACCCAATACTGCTTTCCACACTCTCCACCTCCCGCTTACTTCGTCCCGTGACTAGAGCTTCCCGTGGTATTTAAAAACCAATCCACCGACTCAATCTTCATGTCCAAACTTTACGCCATATCTCCCCAATTCCTCGCTCTCACTTGTATGCTCTTAGGGATATAAATTGGAAAGCCGCCATGAAAGATGAGTACAATGCTATGTTGAAAACTAATACATGGGAACTTGTACCAAGACCGATGCTCATGTTATCTCGTTCCATGTGGCTATTTCGCCACAAATTTAATGCCGATGGGTCTTTGCAACGACATAAGGCCCGTCTTGTTGCTAATGGTAAATCTCGTGAGTTGGGTTGATTGTTTTGAAACGTTTAGTCCTATTGTCAAACCCGCTACTATTCACGTCTTATTCTTACTATCGTTACTTCGCCTCTTGGCCAATTCATCAGCTAGATGTCAAGAATGCTTTTCTCCATGGTGATCCGACCGAGACAAGTGTATATGCATCGGCCTCCCGGGATTTGTTGACCACGAGCACCACGATTACGTATGTCGACTACGCGCATCCCTATATGGTCTCAAAGCGAGGCTCCTCGGCGTGGTTTGAGAGGTTTGCCAAGTTTATTCTCGTTGTGGTTTTCGTGGTAGTGTGTGTGATCCATCTCTCTTTATTTATCAATCCGGGTTCGAGATACGGCATATTTACTGCTATATGTTGATGATATTGTTTTGACTGCCTCTAACAATACTATCATACACCGCTTCATTGATTTGATGAAACTAGAATTTGCCATGTCGGCCTTTGGACTGCTCACATCATTTTCTGGTATCTCACACTCGATCATCTTCGGGGTTATATTTGTCTCGGTCTTTATATACTCAAGACATCATTGCTCGTGCCTCCATGACACATGTAACCCGGTGGCTACTCTTTGCCGACACCAACTCCAAGCTCTTTGGTGCTACTTCAGTCCCGATTAAGGATCCTCACTCTCATACCGAAGCCTGGCTGGGGCTTTACTAGATCTCACATTCACTGCACTGGACATATCATACGCAGATTCAACAGTGTAGCGTATCATGCATGACCCTCGAGAGCCTCACATGCAGAGCCCTTAGCGGATGTTCGCTATCTTCGTGGCACTATTCATCACGGTTTATTTATCTCGCTCCACTACTTGGATTAACGACGCATACTGAACGCTCGATTGGGTGGGATGTCCCGATTCTCGTCGATCGACTTCCGGAGTTACATGTGTTCTTCAGTGAGCAACCTCGTCTCCTGGTCATCCAACGTCAGCAATAGCTTGATCCAAGCTGAAGCTGAATACGGTGGGGTAGCAAATGCTCGCCGCTGAGACTACATAGCGGCATACCTCCTTCAGAGCTTCATCTTCCTACGCACGTGCTACTATCAGTATATTGTGATAATGTAGTGCGATTTATATATCGGAGACCTGCTCAACATCAGCGCACCAAGCATGTGGAAATTGATATACACTTTGTGCGTGAACGCTAGCTCAGTATTGGTGACATTCATGTTCTTCACGTCCCCTCACAGAACCAAGATCTTGACATCTTCACCAAGTGGACTGCCACTGCCGCCTATTTGTTTCAGTTCGGTCTAGTGCGTTTGCTCCTCTCCCCTAAGACTAAGGGGTGTAATAGAATATTATCTTCCTTCGTATTTAGAATAAGGAGAATAATCTCCGTCTTAACTATTTTGTATTTCCCAAAGATATTTTGGTTAAGGATATATAATCAAATCCCGGAGAACATTCTCTCCAAGGACATTATCATCGAATCCAAGAAAGTTCTTGCACAGGAGCAGAAACAGTGAACGTCTCATTCCCTTGCTTAAACCTTCACCCACTGATCAACTCCATTAACTGCCGATGTCAATCAACATTAAACTTCGTCATTTCTTGCTGGTGTCTCGTAAGCATCTCTATCCACAGATGGACCCATATGATTCAATTCCCAGCTACATACGGACCAAGCCTTTGCACCACGAACTTGTACCTCTCTATGTGTTCTCTGTCATTTAATTCTTATACCCATTTATCTGCTCAGCTACACAACTAACCGAGAGAGACGAAATGAAGCAGCTGCTAGAAAGAAATTCTTGGATTTGATGATAACTTCCTTGGTGATTTCTGTTCACCAGGGTTCTTATTATATAAAATAACAGGATCCCTTTGGGAATACAAAAGTTATGGCGGAGATAATCTCCTCATTACAATAATTATGACGAGATATTCTCCTTAATGAAAATAAGGAAAGAAAAATAATATATTCTCTAATACACCCCCTTAGTCCGAGCGGAGAGGAGCAAACGCTAAGACTAGAACGAAAACGAGCAAATAGTCAAGCCGTGGAAGGCCTTGGTGAAGATGTCGACATCTTTGGTTTTCGACGGACGTGTAAGACACGAATATCACCAATACTGAACGCGTTCACGAACAAAGTGTATGTCAATCTCCACATGTTTAGTGCGTTGATGTTGATAGGGTCTCCGCACATATATCGCACTTACATTATCACAATACACCATGGTAGCACGTCGTAAAGGTAGATGAAGCTCTAAAAGAAGGTTGCGAAGTTTGTTTCAAAGAATGAAGCGTTAGCTACCCCACGGTATTCTCGCCCAAAGACTGGATCGAGAAACAGCTTTCTTGACGTTTTGATGACCAGGAGATGAGGTTGTCACCAAGAATGACGCAAAGAGCGGAAGTTGAGCGTCGTGAGTCGCACAACCCGCCCAATCGCATCGAGTATATCTTGTTAAGCCAGAGATAGCGGAGACCGAGAGAAATAATCCGTGATCAATGGTGCCCTGAAGATAGCGAATAATCCTCTTAAGGGCCTGCATGTGAGGCTCTCGAGGATCATGCATGAATAAACATACCTGCTGGACTGCATAGGATATATCTGGCCGTGTGAAAGTGAGGTACTGCAACGCACCGGCTAGGCTTCTGTACAAAGTGGGATCCGTAAGAGCAGGGCCAGAGGTAGCACTGAGTTTGGCATTGGTGTCGACCGGAGTAGCCACTGGATTGCATTTTTTCATGGAGGCACGTGCAATGATGTCCTGAGCATATAACGACTGAGACAAAAATAGCCCTGAGGATGAACGAGTAACAGTAATACCCAAAAAGTGATGTAACGGGCCAAGGTCAGACATAGCAAATTCCCTTTTCATCAAATCAATGAAGCGGCATAGGAGAGCATCAGTAGAGGCAGTTAAAATAATATCATCAACATATAATAATAGGTATGCCGTCTCGGAACCTGATTGATAAACGAAGAGGGAGGGATCACACACACTACCACGAAAACCACAATTAGTGATAAATTTGGCAAACCTCTGAAACCACGCCCGTGGAGCCTGCTTAAGACCATAGAGAGACCTACGTAGTCGACATACATAATCAGGGTGATTAGGATCAACAAACCCCGAGGCCGATGCATATATACTTGTCTCGGGCCAAGTCACCATGGAGAAACGCATTCTTGACATCTAGCTGATGTATGGGCCAAGAACGCGAAGTAGCAATAGTAAGAACAAGATTAATAGTAGGGTTTGACAACCCACTAAACGTTTCAAAACAATCAACCCCAATCTGCTGAGATTTACCATTAGCAACCAGACGAGCCTTGTGTCGTTGCAAGGAGCCATCATCATTATATTTGTGACGAAAAATCCACATGGAACGAATAACATGAGCGTCACGTGGTCGTGGTACCAGTTCCCACGTATTAGTTTTCAACATTGCATTGTACTCATCTTTCATGGCAGCATTCCAGTTAATGTCTTTAAGAGCATTTAGGTGGGAACGAGGGATTGGAGAAATATGACGTAGGGTCTGGACATGTAGATTAAGACGGTGGACTGGACGAAAAATTCCGCGGGAGGCACGAGTGAAAGGGAGGGTAGGAGCTGTAGGGACAGTGGACGTAGTGGGGGAAACTGACTCAGTTTGAGACGATGTAGGTATGGGAGGAGCAGGAGGTGTCGTAGTGGGAGAGACTGACACATTTGTGGGAGAACATGACACATTAGTTGGGACGGCAGTAGACGCTGTAGTGGGAAAGAAGGTAGATGTATTGAGAATAGAATCTGACGCAGGAGGGATGGCCGTAGTAGGATAGGAAGTACGGCGATGTGGTGGAGTGTACAAGTGTGGTGGAATGGATTGGAGAGGTAATGATTGGTTGTCAATGGAAGTAGGACGTGTGGAAGAGTAAGAAAAATGATCAGTATAGGGTGGATTAAATAAAGAAGGAGATAACTCATCAGAAGTGGAGTTATTTTGAGGAGGGTCAGAGAATGGAAACACATTTTCATCGAATGTCACGTGACGAGATAAAATTATTTTGTGTGTGGTGAGATCTAAGCAGCGGTATCCACGATGGTTGGGAGGAAAACCAAGAAAGACACACCTAGAGGAACGAGGGGCAAGTTTATGCGGAGTTGTGGAGGAAAGGTTTGGATAGCAAAGGCAACCAAATGTACGAAGATGGTCATACGTTGGTTGGCGTTGATAAAGAATAAACACAGGTGAGTTATTACGGAGGACTTTGGTGGGTAGAATGTTATGTAGATAAACTGCCATATAAAGAGAGTAAACCCAATATTTAGGGGGAACGGAAGCGTGAGACATAAGAGTGCGAGTGATGTCGTTGACACGGCGAATCATGCGTTCGGCCTTGCCATTTTTGGAGGAAGTTTGGGGGCAAGAGAAACGAAAAACAAGACCATTATTACGAGCAAAAGTATGGAAGGAAGAATTGTCAAATTCGCGGCCCATGTCGCATTGAAAACATTTAATTTGACGTTCAAATTGATTTTGAACGAAAGAACGAAATTCCAAGAACTTTTCATAAACTTGGGATTTAAACTTTAGTGGATAAACCTAAAGATAGTTGGTAAAATCATCCAATAATATAAGATAATAACGGAAACCGGTCTCTATGTTTGAAGGAGAGGTCCATAAATCACTGTGAATGATATCAAATGGTACAAAAGTAATGGAATTTGATTCATAAAATGGTAATCTAACATGTTTACTAACTTGACAAGAATGACAAAGTTTAGAAGACTGATTCCTATTACAGTGAATAGAATTTTTGTTACGTAAAACATCTAAAGTAGCCTTGCCGGGGATGGCCAAGACGACTATGCCAAATATCCGCGAACAAACAAAGAAGAGATATGGGGGAAGACCGAGACGATTTTTGAGTGGCACTACAGAGTTGGTGATGGGTTAGAGTTCCCCGAACTATTGCACCAAGGATAATCCTCCTCGAACTCGGATCTTTCATAGAAAAACCAGACGGATCAAACTCAACGACACACGATTATCAAAGTGGTGAACTTATGAACCGAAACTAAGTTTTTGATAATATCGAGAACAACAAGAGTATTTGTGAGTTGAAGAGTGCGAGAAGGGACGTTTATGAGCTTGGTACCACTAGCGATGAATCGGAATGATATTGCCATTGCCAACTAAGATAGACCGTACAGTACTAGAATTGGAAACGTTATGTAAAGTACCTGAATCAGCAGTGAGGTGCGAGGTAGCACCAATATCCATGTAGAAAGCATCATCGGGTTGCTGTAGATGCATATAATTATATGCCTCAGCAATGTCTATGAGCTGCGATGATTCCGTCGCCATTGATTTTAATGGTTTTAGAGAAAATAGGATCATAGAGGGCTGATACCATCTTGGATTTGATGATAACTTCCTTGGTGATTTACATTCACCAAGGTTCTTATTATATAAAATAATAGTATCCCTTTTGGGAATACAAAAGTTATGGCGGAGATAATCTCCTCATTACAATAATTATGACCGGAGATATTCTCCTTAATGAAAATAAGGAAAGAAAGATAATATATTCTCTAATAGAAATGTCTTTCTTCTGTTTCCATATTATAAGTGATACGTGGTGGAGATCCAGACACGTCACACTTCACTTATTTGCCTTAGCTTCCAAAAGCACCACGTCTCACCATCTGTTGGGCCAGTCACGTGCTTGGCAATCAAAGAAATTCCTTTGTTGAATGAATGAGTAATGCGACTTGGAAGCCTGCGTTCTGGAACATAACCTTTATCTCCTTTTGGTGCTGATATATAAAATACTAGGCCACCCATATCAATGAATTTGCCGCAAACGTCATTTAGTTGTTCATTTAACTGCTTATTCTTTCAGAAATCGAATTTGCATGTACTTTCTACAAAAGCACCAAAATAGTGTTATTAACCAAAATATCGAGTCTTAGCTAATATAAATATGAGCATAAAATATAACACTTACGTGCTTATCATGCACCTTATTGTTATCTTCGACTTTTGGCTTCTTTACCTGTTTTAGAATCTCTATTGTATACTCGGGATAAACATAATTAGCATGTTTAGGATATATTTCGTATAATCATGACTTGATATCTGAAGTGATTTAATATGTTATGGCGTGTATGATTTGCGAAGTTAATTTCATTCTTGGAAGTAAAAATATTTAACTCCGCCTCTAATATATACTGGGCTCTAGTATAAACTTGCCTTTGTTTTTACTTTCAAAGAATGAAGATCTTCACAAGAAATACTCAAAAGAATAAAAAATTTAAAAGTATATACTTTTCTCTTATTCTTTTGTGTAGTTCAAGCATACATGTATTTCTTCCTTCATTGCCTATTTTCTTCGCCTCCTTAGTTCAATGTTAGGTTGGTTATATCGCCTTTTGAGTATGGTTCTGGAGCTTGCTTTTCATAATTCATCATTTAGAATTTTCCTGCAATATTAGTTGATATTTTATAGCAATAATGTATTATACACAAGAAGTTTTCCTCTTTCCTTTGTTTCATGGACTTGCCTCTTGTTATTCATTTTTGTTATTATGGATGTTGCCTCTTGCCTTTGTTTTTTCTTATGAACTATTATTTCAAGGTCTTATTGCGCCTCCTAATTAAGGTCTTATTGCGCCTCACCCTGTTTTTCCAAGGTCATAATTTTTTCGACGAAGTCTTAGGCGCTCGTTATTCTTACGAATAATGATCCATCAACGCGTCTTAACTTTTGTGTACTTACCTCGTCAGGTTATTTCGCAACAATACGACAGGCCTAGTTATTCCCGTGAATAATAGCCCCATGATATTGCCGTTTGGTTGGTCACGCAGCTCCCTAATATGGAGGGTGTCGTCCCTTTATATTTCCACTGATTGCCCCTTCAAGGAATTTAAACCTAACATGCATGTTGCTCTCTTCTCATCCGGTTATTACAACAATCAGTTGTTTTCGTGACTTCTTATCCCTTCGCCGATATGGCTGATGGTTATGAAGTCACACCCTAGGTGGGGTTTGTTTGGGACCGAGTGCATTGTAGCCAGGACTTTCCATACAGTCATGGCCAGTAACGCTCCAGACGTCCCAGGCACCCACATCTCAACCGAATACGTCGGCGCCCTGGCCATATTTCTGCACTCCTTACCGAAGGCCATCATAAAAGAGACCCTAAGAGGATAGGTCTTACCATTTCCCCTACTTTATATCTCTGAGAGTTTTTCATGACGTGTGTTAGGTCTTATCATTGCCTCTTGCACTTTCGTGCGAACTAAGGTGCACGCCATGAGTTCCCAGCCTTCCTAGGCGAAGGGTTTAAGTTTCCCTAGAAACTGTTTTATTTCGTAGGTCTTATCAGCCTCCTAGCGAGGTATTACTTTCCTGTTGACGAGGTCTTATTTTACCCTATTGTATTTTCTTCGTGAATATATGAAAAGATATTTCATAATATATTTGATCTGCTGTTGAGTACATATCTTTTTCCTTTATTTACTTGCTATCACATTGCATAATTATGGATAATATTTTTTGATATAAACTGGATTCCATGGATGATCCAATCTCCGGTCTTGCCTTTCTACTTCGCCATATATCGATTTCCCTCGTCATCTATGTCTTTCCCTTGGCAGTCTGCGAGTTCGTAAGCCCCGTTACCTACAACTCTCTTCACAATGTACGTGCCTTCCCATGTGGGTTCTAACTTTCCTCCTCGTCCTTTCTGGTATGGTGGGATTTCCCGTAGCACTAATTCTCGTGGCACGAAGCTTCGCTCTTTGACTTTCTTATTATACTCCCGAGATAATCTTTGGTGATAGTTTGTCATATGTCGAAGTGACATCTCCTTATTCTTCTCCATATCATCCAGCTTCGCAAGAATCAGATCTGAATTAAAGCCCTTTTTCCATGCCTCTTGCTTAGTTGCGGGGATAATTATCTCGGTGGGAAATACTGCCTCTACTCCATATGTCAAGCAGAAAGGGTACATTCATGTCGCATCTCATCTTATCGTTTTATATGACCATAACACGTTTGGAACCTTCTCACACCATCCTTTATGGTGGCCTTCTAACTTCTTCTTCAACGTGGTTGCTATTGTTTTGTTCATCGCCTCCGCTTTCCCATTACTTTGTGGATATAACGAAGTTGACTTTCCTGACTGTATCTTGAATGCATTGAATAGCATTTTCACGTTTTCTCCTTCAAACTGCTTCCCATTGTCAGAAACGATATGGACTGGAATCCCCGAATCTACATATGATGTGCTCGAGAATAAAATCATATACATCACCATCACGAATATATTGTAATTCCTTAGCTTCGACCCATTTCGTGAAGTAATCTGTTGCCACTATTTAATATCTTCGTTGTTTAGTCCCAGTCACGCATGGTCCTACAATATCTATGCCCCACATAGCGAATAACCAAATACTCAATATGGAATTTAAGCTCGTGGCTGGTGCGCGTATTCGTTTCCCGAACCTTTGGCATGCTTCGCATCTTATGGCAATATTCTTTGCATTATTATGCATATATGGCCAAAAAACCCTTGTGTCTTAGTTTTATGAGTCAAAGATCTGGTACCACTGTGATTACCAGCATCACCATAGTGTATTGCCTTCATTATTACAATCCCTTCCTTTTGCGACAAACATCTCAGCAATGGGCCCAATAATGACCTTCGATACAAGATTCCTTCTCGCAATTCATAATTCGTCGCCTTGCTTTTAATTTTATTTGCCTCAAATCTGTCACGGGGTAAATCTATTTTCATCAAATACTTATAAATGGGAGTTCGCCAATCTTCGTCATCTAGCTTTATTTCTGCTTCTCCATTTTCCACGAGCATAATCTTCGTATCCTTATCTTCTTTGTTTACTAATGGCTGCATTAAACGCTCGATACGGATATGCTTGATGGTGGGTTCGATAATCATTGAAGCTATGAAAGCTAAAGCATTAGCATGTCTGTTATTTCCTCTACATATGTGCTTCCAGACTATGCTTAGTATTCAAGAAGACAATTCTTTCACGAGTTGTAAGTATTTATGCATTGTGGGGTCACTTGCATTGTATCTTCTTTCAATCTATCGAACTACCAATTGCGAATCACTGGTTATTTTTACTTCTTCAAACTTCATTTCATCATCTATCCTTAAAGCGTGTACCACTGCCTCATATTCTGTTTCGTTATTGGTTGCTTTATATTCTAATCGAAAGAAATAAACTATTCTCCCCCCTCCCGGCGAAGTGAACACGATTCCCATGCCTCCTCTTGAACTATTTGAAGACCCATCAACAAATATTTCTCATCTTCGTGGATGATTCTATTTGAGTAAGTCCTCCGGGTCTAGGCGATCCTCATCCATATCCATAATTTCCTCCACTCCTTCATCCTCTTCCGAGGGAAATTCAAATAAAAACTCTGCAACTATATGTGACTTCGTAGAAGTTTGAACCTCGTATTTTAGCCCGATTGATCAATTTGAGTATTCTAGCTTTCGATTCTTCCTACTCTCTTTGTGTTTTTCAAAATGTATTCTATTGGGACTCTAGTCAACACCTTGATTTTATGGGTTTGAAAATAAGTTCTCAATTTCTGTGCCGCATATACCAAGGCTAGTATCAACTTCTCAATCTTCGGATAATTTCTTTCGACGGAATTAATAGTTTTACTGATATAAAAGATGGGCTTTTCTACTCCTTCGTCCAAGCAAAGTAGAACTGCACTTAGAGCATTTGATGTAGCTGCGAGGCAAAATAATAATTCTTCTTCAGGTTAAGTTTACGCAAGATGGACAGCTTGATGAGATATTCCTTTATGTTTTGCAATGCCTGTTCGCACTCCTGTGTCCATGCGAACTTCGTTCATTTCCTTAAGATGTCGAAGAAATGCTTATATTTGTCCGAGGATCTTGAAATGAATCTTCCCAAGGCTGCTAATTGCCCATTTAATTTTTGCACATCTTTTATGGTGGCTGGGAATGGCATATCCAAAAGTATGGATTGAACCTTAGTTGGATCCACCTCAATTCATTTCTTCGAGACTATATGACCCAAGAACTTCGCTGACTCTACTCTAAAGATACACTTCGTAGGATTTATCTTCATCTTATACGCCCTCATTTGTTTAAAAATCTCCTTCAAATCTTCTACATGGTCTCTAGATTCCTTGGTCTTTACAAGCATATCATCAACATAGACCTCCAAATTCGTGTGCACCCATCTGGCGAAGATCTTCTCTACCATTCGCTAGTATGTAGCTCCTGCATTCTTCAATCCAATGGCATTTTCATATAGCAATATAATCTTCTAGGACCGAAAAACTATGTGTGTTCTTGATCTTCTTCTGCGAGTGATATTTGATTATAACCTGAATATCCATCCATCAATGAAAGCCGATGATATCCTGCTGCTGACTCCATCATCTTTGGTATGTTTGGTAAAGTAAAGTTGTCCTTCGGACAACAGTGTTCAAATGACTGAAGTCGATACATATTCGTATCCCTTTATTCTTCTTCGGTACTTTCACCGTGTTTGCAATCCAATATGGATAATTCGACGATCTTATGATTCCTGAATCCATCATTTTTTGAAGTTCTGCTTCTATTTGATCGTGGTATGCAGTAACTATTTTTCTTATCCTTTGCCTTATTGGTTTTACCGCTGGATTCAAGTCTAACTTGTGGCAAGCAACCAATGGATCAATCCCTGGCATTTCATTCATAATCCATGCGAATACATCTTGATACTCTCCCAACAATTTTATTAATCTCTCTTTTTCGTCCGCTTCCATCTTCGTTCCAATCTTTACCATTTTTGGCTCCTTTTCACTTCCCAAATTTATCTCCTTCGTGGGTTCCACAGCTGCGAAGTTCATGATTGGTTCACCAAGTGGAGATGGTTCCTTTAATTGCTATAAAGGATCTCATTCTTTTTCAGGAATCTCAATAGGTATTGCCCATCCTTCTTTTGCCTTGGTTATGTATAATGAAAAGGCGAGGGTACCTAAATATACCTCAAGCTAAAGCTTTTCCTACCTATAAGTCCGTTCTCCGAAAGTGATTGTCTATGGACAGAGTCGAGACAATGCAACTAATCGGTTCACACTTCGTGTGATCGTCTATGGATACGAGATCGAGACAATACAACAACGAAGTATGTTTACTTGATAAAAAGGTTCGGAATTAACCAAACACAATAGGATTGCTGATCAAGTAAATAGGAATTAACGTTTGTGTAATTTACTTTAATTATAATAAAACAATTATAATGCGGAAATATAAAGTAAATGACACAGCAAGATTTTGTTAACGATGAAACCGTAAATGCAGAAAAACCCCGGGACCTTGTCCAGAATTGAATACTCTCGAGATTAAGCCGCTACACAAAATTAAACCTAATTTCGTATAGTTGAGACTAAGCAACTAAACCTATAGTTCACCTAGTTCCGTTTGTATTCCCACGCCTCCGACCTATGAATAAGTCACGTACTTGGAACAATTCCTTTGGTTCGTATTCCAAACAGTAAAGGAACAACAAATCTGTTTGGTATCGACTCTCTTCAACCAAGTGATGTGAGTTAGACAAAGTCTCTTCTATTTATCTCAATAAACTCCTTCATCAGGTTCTTAGATCTATCTTATTCTCAACTACCAAAGGTAATTGTTAAGATTTTGCAATCAATACTTTTAATCACAAAGAATTGTATTGATGCCGATCTACACAACTAATCAATCCAATCTACCACAAGGATAAACTGATTATAGTTGGATCCTCTTATACCGAAAAAAGTATTGTGCACACCAAAGATTATAAACCCCAAATCAAAAATCTTCAATATCTTCTTTGTCTTCAAATCTTCTTAGATCTTCAATAAACACCTGCACACAACAACTTGAATCTCTTGTGATCAATCACGCACATAACTGAAAGTCTGTTAACAATGGATTATCACAAGATCGTCTTTGGCACTAACAACAGACTAAAGATCCCTGTCGAAACTTCGATCTAGTTTGAGTGAATCTTATATCAGAAAAGAAGATTCTCAAGCATAAACAATTTAGGTGCAATCAAAGTTCAACCACTGTTAGTCAATCAAATTAATCGAAAACAAAAGATAAAACGCAATTATCTAGTTTCCCACCAACGGTACTCGTAGAGCTTCTCAATCCCAAAGAAGACTTTAAACTGAGTAACCGTAAGAGATTTCGCCTAATTAGGTTACTCTCCTCTCTGAATAGGCGGCTACACCAATAACAACACAGCCGACGAAGTTTGCTGTCACGAAGGATTAGTTTGCTAGAAATGCAAACTTCAAGTATTTATAGACAAGGAAGCTTGGACACCAAGGAATTTCCAAAACCGAAAAATATTCTCAAAGATATTCAATACAATCCAAATTCGATTTTCATAATTCCTGAAAATGCTCTGTCCAAAATAATGATCGAAAATCTCTCTGGAAAATTTCAACTAGTAAATGCACATTACTAATTCTTATTTTCCTAAAATAAAATTAACAACCTTAAATAAAAGATTTTAACTTATTTATTTCTATCCTGGGATTTTCTTCCTGTAGCTATTAAGGAATAACTTTGAACTTTAAAATATAAACATTACTGCACGTGTTCAAAGTATGCCTACATCCTTACTTTGTAAGTTCTCTTTCATACTTACAACCTTCAAACCGAGTTGCCACACTTCCAAACAAGTTTAGAATTGGTTCATCTGACTTTCAAGAACTATGCGATTGATTAAGAAACACTCAATCACAAATCATGGGTTTAACGGTTCTACCAAAACAAGTTTCGGTTCTACCTCCATGTGAGTACTGTGCATAGTTACACTAGCTTCCTAAAATTCGGTTGACTAGGTACTAGGACCGGTTCCCCACATATATATGGTATCTAACTTATATATGTTGCACATGTCCATAAGATCGGTTCCCCTTTGCCTAAAAACGTGTTGCACATGTCCATACGATCGGTTCCCCTTTCTGCTACAAACTTGTTGCACCTCATACAAGGATCGATTCCCCTTTTAGATATGTTGCATCTCTTCATAGGATCGGTTCCCCTTTACCCAGATTCGGTTAAACACAAAACACAAACTCGATCATACCATCTCAGGTGATTACTTAAGATCAGTTTCACTAATAAAAGTCATACCAATACATAAGTCAGGCCTTTGTGAATAGTTCTACCAAGAACATGAACAAGTCATGAGAGGTTATACTAAATCACACATATTGGATGTTCACAAGATATGCAATAAATAACAATCCCAATAATGCCTGGCGATTTCCTTTTCGATTCATAAACAAGTTTATGAACTTACTTCCTTAAAACACATGTAAAACATTGTTTCCTAGGATGAAATCCTACCTCATACCCATACATAATCACAATAGCATTTAAACGATTATGTCGATGTCTTATCTACAAAGTTTAATGGTTAAGCAATAAACTTCATATTGTATTCCTTAATACTATGTCTATCTAGAGTGTTCATGCTTCGCAGTTTTGTTTTCAATATGCATGACTTTAAAGATACGTTAGGGAATGAAACAGTTCAAGTCAAATATCACTAACCTCAAGTGGAAGGATGATGTTGTCGTTGTAGCTTCTTACTTCTTCACTTATTCAAGTCTTCGCAATACTTGTAATGTCTCATATCTTAATAATTTCAAGCTAACCTATACGAAGTTGACTCTAGTACATAATCAAGCGACTCTTAAAATGAGTTTTAATTCACTAAAATATGACAACCAAACTTGGCATACCAACGCTTGGTGGAATCAACCGAGCTATGCTCTAACATATACCTTCAGTTCTTCTTCCTTCTTTGCCTCCAACACTCTCTTATTTTGTTCCTTCTTCTTTTTTAACCTTTCTTCGTAATTATGAACATCCTTCTCGCTGCAATCTCTCGCATCCGTTAAATTTCCTTTTATTTCGCCTATCCCGCTTGGCATTGGGAACCGGATTGCTTGATGAAAGGTTGATGCTACTCCTTTTATTCCATGCACCCAAGGTCGAACGATGAGGGCATTGTAAGGTGAATCTACGTTTACCATGCAAATAGTAACTTCCGTTTCCAACTCTCCCGCGAAGATCCTCACAACCAATTCACCTTTTGGCTTTGAAGCAACTCCATTGAACCCATATACGTTATAATTGGATGGAACGAGGTAAGAATCTTTGTATCCCATGGTTTTGAATGCATGGTAAAAGAGTATATCTACTGAACTTCCAGTATCCACCAAGATTCTGTCTATCGCCCACGTCTTCTTGTCTCTAATAGGATCATCCTTCCATCTGGAGTGTTTGCCGAAGGTTAAAATTATAACCAATGGGTCTGTGTGAGAAGACCCTCCTTCGGGTGCATCCTATAATGAAAATGAGATCGCCCTCTTCTGTTATTCCTCCAACGGCCCTTTCTTCGCAACACTGAATATTTCGTTCCCCTCGAAATCTCTCGTGTGTACCCTCCTTAATATATTGACATGAAAATTCTCGATGCTCTTCATAGAATGTATTATAGAATCACAATTTAGTCTCTGCGCCCCTCTTTCAATCTCGATACGGTATACCTGTGCAGCCAACTGGTTTTGATTATTTTCATGAATTGGTGGTGTGGGGTGGTAATGCTTGATTTTCCAAGAAGTGTTTTAATTTTCCTTGGTCTATCAGACGAAGTATTATTCTTCGGACGTTTCTGCAACTATTTTTATTATGCCCGTGGAAACGATGATATCTGCAAAACTCGTGACTCATGCTTCCTGGAGGTGGTTCCATCCCCATATTTAGTGGGATAAGAATTTCTTCAGTTAACACAATTGCATCCCACACCTTTTCTACAGTTGTATTGAGCCTGGGAAGTTTCACATCTTCAAATACTGGTGCATTTGGCCTTCGTTCTCCGAATCTTTGATTTTGGTTGTTTCTTCGATGATCTCCCGAATTATTACCTCGTGGTTCATAGTTTCTTCGCCTCGGTTCTTCGCATCCTCTTGGATTTTGATCGATCCATTCTTGATCTCCACTTTATACAACCACTAGTTTTGCCGGATTTTTATTTGAAGGTTCCCCACTTTCATATTTTGAGTCACTTTCTACTGCATGTGCCATTCATGGTAAAAGACACGAAGCTCCTTCTTTGGACGGTATTTGCGGGATGTCGCTCACTTCGTTTTGTTTCTCCTCCAGAGCTATGTATTCCTCCTGGTACTCCCTTAATTTGTTCATTGTTAGAAAATTTATTATTATGAATATTTGGGAGTATAAAAGGTCAGTTGGGATCAAGGCATTCACGATAGCTAAAATAAAATTCTTTTCGTCAACTCTTTCAGCGAGTTCACTACATACGGTTCTCCATCTCGTCACAAGACTTCGCAAACTTTCGCCTAGTCTTCGCCTTAGATTGAATAAGGTTTCTATTCCTGGTCTTAACATGTTGTTACTTATATAAGTTGTCAGGAACATCCTCTACAGGTCTCTGAACGAAGAAATGGACCTCTATGGCAATCCATCAAACCAAGTGTTGATGGTGGTTTTTAAACAAGGGGTAAAATCGTAAAACCCCATGACCTAGTGTTACCCGCAACACATTAACTAAGAGCATTTAACTCATGTGTAAATAATTAATAGGGGTATTTTTTCAAAATACCATATTAGGGTTTTCGACCTTTAGAACCCTAATTCCAAAACCAAGCCGCACATCATCGCACCATGGCAACAATGCCAAACCAAGCCGCACACCACCGCACCAAGGCAACAATGCCAAACCAAGCCGCACATCTACGCACCATGGCAACAATGCCAAACCAAGCCGCACACTACGCACCATGGCAACAATGCCAAACCAAGCCGCACATCTGCGCACCATGGCAACAATGCCAAACCAAGCCGCACACTGCGCACCATGGCAACAATGCCAAACCAAGCCACATACTGCACCATGGCAACGACGCCAAAACCAAGCCGCACACTGCGCACCATGGCAGCGACGCCAAAACCAAACTACATATCGCACTCATTGGCAACCATGCCAAACTAAGCCGCTACGCCATTGGCACATGCCAAATATAGCGCCTAGGCTTGCAAAACGTGCAACTAGGTCAACATGGCCGTCGTGCCATTGGCACATGCCAACACGTACCACAAGCCATATTTCCAAGCCGCTATGCCATTGGCACATGCCAAATATAGCGCCCTAGGCTTGCAAAACGTGCAAATAGGTCAACATGGCCGTACGTGCCATTGGCACATGCCAACACGTACCACAAGCCATATTTCCAAGCCGCTATGCCATTGGCACATGCCAAATATAGCGCCCTAGGCTTGCAAAACGTGCAACTAGGTCAACATGGTCGTACGGGCCATTGGCACATGCCAACACGTACCACAAGCCATATTTCCAAGCCGCTATGTCATTGGCACATGCCAAATATAGCGCCCTAGGCTTGCAAAACGTGCAACTAGGTCAACATGGCCGTACGTGCCATTGGCACATGCCAACACGTACCACAAGCCATATTTCCAAGCCGCTATGCCATTGGCACATGCCAAATATAGCGCCCTAGGCTTGCAAAACGTGCAACTAGGTCAACATGGCCGTGCGGGCCATTGGCACATGCCAACACGTACCACAAGCCATATTTCCAAGCCGCTATGCCATTGGCACATGCCAAATATAGCGCCCTAGGCTTGCAAAACGTGCAACTAGGTCAACATGGCCGTACGTGCCATTGGCATATGCCAACACGTACCACAAGCCATATTTCCAAGCCGCTATGCCATTGGCACATGCCAAATATAACGCCCTAGGCTTGCAAAACGTGCAACTAGGTCAACATGGCCGACGTGCCATTGGCACATGCCAACACGTACCACAAGCCATATTTCCAAGCCGCTATGCCATTGGCACATGCCAAATATAGCTCCCTAGGCTTGCAAAACGTGCAACTAGGTCAACATGGCCGTGCGTGCCATTGGCACATGCCAACACGCACCACAAGCCATATTTCCAAGCCGCTATGCCATTGGCACATGCCAAATATAGCGCCCTAGGCTTGCAAAACGTGCAACTAGGTCAACATGGCCGTGCGTGCCATTGGCACATGCCAACACGTACCACAAGCCATATTTCCAAGCCGCTATGCCATTGGCACATGCCAAATATAGCGCCTAGGCTTGCAAAACGTGCAACTAGGTCAACATGGCCGTGACGTGCCATTGGCACATGCCAACACGTACCACAAGCCATATTTCCAAGCCGTTATGCCATTGGCACATGCCAAATATAGCGCCCTAGGCTTGCAAAACGTGCAACTAGGTCAACATGGCCGTACGTGCCATTGGCACATGCCAACACGTACCACAAGCCATATTTAAGCCATTATGCCATTGGCACATGCCAAATATAGCACCCTAGGCTTGCAAAACGTGAAACTAGGTCAACATGCCATTGGCACATGCCAACACGTACCACAAGCCATATTTCCAAGCCGCTATGCCATTGGCACATGCCAAATATAGCGCCCTAGGCTTGCAAAACGTGCAACTAGGTCAACATGGCCGTCGTGTCATTGGCACATGCCAACACGCACCACAAGCCAAATTTCCAAGCCGCTATGCCATTGGCACATGCCAAATATAGCACCATAGGCTTGCAAACCATGCAACCTAGGCCAAGTAGGCCATGCATGCCATTGGCACATGCGAACATGCTCGCCGGTAGATTTTCTCCAAGGCCACGGCCCTGGCCACGCATGCCATTGGCACATGCCAACATGCTCGTTGGTAGCTTTTGCTACCAAAGCCACGGCCTAACGGCCACGCATGCCATTGGCACATGCCAACATGCTCGCTTGGTAGCTTTTCCTACCAAGGCCACGGCCTAACGACCACGCATGCCATTGGCACATGCCAACATGCTCATTGGTAGCTTTTCCTACCAAGGCCACGGCCCTAACGGCCACGCATGCCATTGGCACATGCCAAACACACACGCCGGTAGCCTAACTTGCAAACCGTGCAACCTACCACCAAGGCATTCGCACATGCCGGTTGGCACATGCCACACACGCCACTAGCGACTCTGGCATTGCCACTTACACTCAACGTACAACCTACCACCAAGGCATTCCGCACATGCCATTGGCACATGCCACGCACGCCACTAGCGACTCTCGGCATTGCCACTTGCGCTCAGTACAACCCGCAACAAGGGCATTCCGCACATGCCAATGGCACATGCCACACGCGCCACTAGCGGCCACTTGCACTCAAGGTGCAACCAACATTCGAGATATCAACACAAACCGGGGATGCTTTCCGGGGTTTTGGTTTGGCGGTCACAGACTTGCGGCGTACACTACGCTCACATTAAGAAAGCGTGAAAAGGAATAAAGTGGTCAAATAAATGAGGAAATAATGGTGAAAACGTTTTCACCCATAAACACCTAACGGTTACCACCTCCTCTCATTATTTCACCCTTTACTCTCTTCCTTCATGAGGCCGAGTGCGTTTCAATCTCGACTTGTATAAATAGGTCTTACCTATTTCCACCGGACGACAAGTCTCGGTCGGGAGAAAAAATACTACACTCTCGAGAAAAGGCAACTTTGCAAGCTCTCCAAAAAGCTTTCATCTCTTGCAAGCTTCCGAAGCTTCCACTTTCGATACAAGTCGAGACACTACTCTCCCGGAGTGTATTCTGGTCTCAACACCTTTCTTTGCTTCCCTCCCCAAATCAACCCTTCTCCTCCACTTTGTGACCGAAGCAAGTCTGGAACGTCCATTTCTTGGTTTAGGCGGACTTGTGAGATTGATCTCTCGAATCTATAAAGTGATCACGTGCAACACATTTGTTTAGGGTTTGAACCAAGTTTCTCACTCACCTCAATTTACCAAATCGGCGGAAACGATTTTTACCCATAAACAATTGGCGACCACGTGGCGGGAGGATTGATCTATCGGCTACAATGTCGGGACTACCGATCTCGGTCTTCGATCTCGGTCTTCAACCCGTATGTCAAGATGGACTCAATCACGACGACCGGTTACCGGTTGTAAAACTATACTGGCCGGGACTCGTTGAAGATGCTACCAGCGATGGGGACTTGCGACTCGGTCCGACTCAACTACCGACAACCCGGTTATCGATTGTTAAAACTACACCGAAAACCGGGATTCTGAAGACGCTACCGACAATTGGGGACTAACGGCGATGCTACCAGCAAAGCCTCCTTTTACTTGGAGAGAGGCGTGTTTGCAAGTGAGTAAATTTAGATTGGGCAAGATAAATGATTTGTTTTTAGGTTCTTAATAAAACCGTCATACTACCGCGTCTTGTGCCTATTGCTAGCACACTTTCATAAAAGCAATATTCCTTTCCCAAAACATAATCAGAGTTATATTATCAAAACCATTCATCCCAGAAATAATCCAATATCCTCAAAAGCTAACATTTATCTATCAACCCAAGAAATCCAGGAAGACAAAAACCATAAACCAGGCACTTTGTTTGCCTTTCAAAAAAAAAAAAATTTCACCTACCCGTACATACCTACTCTGCACAATAATAATTACCTGTCACTATTAGCGAGACGTTACTACGGTGACATTTGAAGAATTATTTATGATGAGGTATTTCCACAAGTTTATGAAAGGCATACCTATGGCTCGGTTTACACCAAAACAAGAAAACAATAAAACAAATTGAAAGAGAAACAGCTGGAGTACATAGCTGGGATATGCTTGCCCACTTTATCACTACCGCTAGCTACCGCTAACACCATGACGTGATAACAAAGATACGAGGTAAAAGGGAGCCCAACCCATTTCATAAGCATAACACTTTTGAATTTGAATAAGGAAAGGATTTCTGTTTGAGCTACGTATGGGAAGAGGCAATCGGGCCCGAGGAACAAGTCCAAGCCACGCCAAGCCAGCACCGTGCCAAGCCAATGGTCCACCACCATACCGAAATCCAAGCCACGTCCACACCAAGTCGGCGCCCATTCCAAGACGATCCGGACGCTACCCAGGCCGCATTTCCGATGATGCGCTTACCGATCGCGCTTGCCAGGCAGCGCATGCGGTAGCTGCTTGCGCTTTCGAACGCTTGCCAGACGCGCATGCCAGACGCAGTACCACACTTTGTGCTAACAGTTTGCATCCTTCCAACGCTAACATCTTGCGCCCTTCCAGCACCATCCTTGCCCTTCGAAACAACGCCATGGCTCCAGCACTTCGTGATCAAAACCGTGTCATCTCTGCACGATACACTTACGATCACGGAACTGAGCCACTTCCCGCCACCCCAACGGTTCTTCAAGCATGAAATCTCCAACCGTCACCAGAGACGCTACTCCTTCATCAGGGAAAGATACTGGAAGATCCGGAAGAAGCCGACCTCCTTTTAGCACTGTTGATTCGATGAAAAGACCAAAGATACTTCAGCAGGACGCGCGTTATAGATGAAGAGGCTCGCGTTGCTCTTGAATGCCCGGTAGAAGGGGATAAGCAATCCAATTTCGTCACACGTGAAGACCAGGAAGGACTTCTCCAAAATCGAAAGCAATGAAAATCAACAACTCTCCTGAGTTCACGGAGACTCTTCTTCTGTCGGGACCCTCATAATCGGAACTTCGCCCACAAAGTCGTACAGTCTATGATGAAACATTTATGTAAGATTCTATATTTCTCCAAGGCATATCATCAAGACATATTTGCATCTCTCAACCGCACTGCATTAGGAAAGCAGGCGTTTCCATCCAGGGAAGCCATTCCCAAACCCCAACCTCTCCTAGAAATCACGATCGACAGATGTAACTGGGGACTCCTAACCTCTTTTCTCTTGAGGGATGTCGAGTTTGACAGAACGTGACGCGGCCTCCGACTTCAAAATGGTAGCCGTCAAGGCTTTAAGAGTTGCAAGATGTCGTTTCAACGTTCTCTCCGTGGTAGCTCCGCATCAACGTTCTCTCCCGAGTAGCTACGCATCAACGTTCTCCGGCGAGCGGCTTCGCTTCAACGTTAGCCTTCAATGCCACTCCTTTACGCAAGGGTCGTGCCGCCACACTCCCCATATCAAGGAACATAGTCACGACCAGCCAATCTTCGTAGTCATGGACACCTTTTAATCCATCTCGCCAAAAACTCGTGATCATGGACAGTTTGCTCGCTTACGCATCCGACCAATCCTTTTACGTCCACGAGAAGCCCATAGAATATCAGCCAACCTACTTTGTTACCACGACAATGTAGTTTCTCTGATTACATCTCCTACCAAGAACTGTTGCCCTCATTCGTTGATACCGACCGAGCTTCACCGCGGCGAAAGAATTACTACAAAGATGAAAACACGTAAACCATACTTGAGAACGGAAGATATACACGGGATCCCTTCACTGTCAAAGCTACGAAGAACAGTCCACCAAAAATCCGTACCCACAACAAGGTCCTCTACTCTTCAAGGGTGCAGCGCAAGAACATCATCACCTCTCTGTCTAGAAGACGCCTTGAACACTTTGCGAGGCCGCGGAGGATCCGAGCCTGCACTATCCGAGAATATGTCATCATGTAATTTCGAGCATCCCGGTGTCACATCCGGAAGAGTACGATGAGGCTTATATCAAATCCCGTGGAGGGGGATTCAAGGCGATATAATGAAAGTAGGTCATGCATGGGGACTACCGGGCGTGGGATGCTTTCACTCCCCTCAACCGGTTATTAATGATTTCAACATCATCACTATCGAGGTTTTACGAGTCGCGGGAATTTCTCAACATGAATCCGTACATGTGCACCGAAAACTCCAAAAGCACGCCGAAGGTTACGTTCACGTATTCACCATTCCATCATATCAAACCGAAGTATGGCCAGGGGACTTCTCGCTGCATCCCATTTTGTAAGATAGAGCCCTAAATCAGGCGTCCTCCAAGTCTGCGACGAGTCAACAAGGACGGATTCGAAGGAAGGAACGACTAGGTCATCCTCGTCGATAACAGTGACGCATGCTCCAACAGGATATCTCTGCACAAAAGGGAAATTTTCCATTTATACAACAAGCGGCGGTAAAGTGTACGACAGTCCGCCAAAGAAGAAGAAAACATACCGGTATGATTTTCTTAACCCGAATAACCTTTGTTGGGATGCTCATGCAAGAGTCAGACCTCGCGCCTTTATCTGGAGAACCTGACTGGTTAGAAGATGATTCGAATCTGCGTGACATGACAAAGAGAGAAATTCAACAAGAAGAACCTTTTCTCAAACGAGGGAGATGATGCAGTTGCGTTGGGTTTGAATCTGAGAACCTTTAAAAAGGAAAGGAAGCAATGAGGGACATAACGCTTCCAGTTTTAGCATGAATAATGCCCTAATTGAAGCCGCATGTGAAGGAATGCAAGATAAGGAAACTTTGCTATACGAAGAAACTCCCTCCTTGTTTACATCGGTCACGCCCGGCAAGCACGCACGGCTTCCACACCTTGCGTCGGTCCCACCGGCTAGCACAATCGGCTTCCCAACTCACGCCAACTTCCCAACGTCGCCCAAGTTGAACCTAGGCCCCACCAATTGCGCCGACTTCCCAATGGCCGCCAAGTCACGCCGCAACACGCACAACTTCCACACCTTGCGGGTCCCACCAAGCTAGCACACTCAATTTCCCAACTCACGCCAATTTCCCAACGTCGCTTTAAGCTGCACCGGCCCACCAATTGTGCCACCTCCCGATTTGTGCAAAACTACCGAGGCAAGGATTCCAAATCCTATTTATAAAAGGTCGACAAGCCTCCTCAATTCTCTTTACGGTTTGTTGTTGATAATTTGTCACCATCTTATGCTTACCTCGCAACAAAGCCTGTTCCCGAGCTAAGCAAGGGACTTAATGTTGATGGTGGTTTTTAAACAAGGGGTAAAATCGTAAAACCCCATGACCTAGTGTTACCCGCAACACATTAACTAAGAGCATTTAACTTTCGGTGTAAATAATTAATAGGGGTATTTTTTCAAAATACCGATTAGGGTTTTCGACACATAACCTAATTCCAAAACCAAGCCAGCACACACGCACCATGGCAACAATGCCAAACCAAGCCGCACACTGCACCATGGCAATAATGCCAAACCAAGCCACACCGTGCACCATTGCAAGAATGCCAAACCAAGCCGCACACCTGCGCCCATGGCAACAATGCCAAACCAAGCCGCACACTGCGCACCATGGCAACAATGCCAAACCAAGCCGCACACCCGCACCATGGCAACAATGCAAAACCAAGCCGCCCACTGCGCACCATGGCAACTACGCCAAAACCAAGCCGCACACTGCGCACCATGGCAGCGACGCCAAAACCAAACTACATATCGCACTCATTGGCAACCATGCCAAACTAAGCCGCAATGCCATTGGCACATGCCAAATATAGCGCCCTAGGCTTGCAAAACGTGCAACTAGGTCAACATGGCCGTACGTGCCATTGGCACATGCCAACACATACAACAAGCCATATTTCCAGCCGCTATGCCATTGGCACATGACAAATATAGCGCCCTAGGCTTGCAAAACGTGCGTGCAACTAGGTCAACATGGCCGTACGTGCCATTGGCACATGCCAACACGTACCACAAGCCATATTTCCAAGCCGTTATGCCATTGGCACATGCAAATATAGCGCCCTGGCTTGCAAAACGTGCAACTAGGTCAACATGGCCGTGCGTGCCATTGGCACATGCCAACACGTACCACAAGCCATATTTCCAAGCCACTATGCCATTGGCACAAGCCAAATATAGCCTCTAGGCTTGCAAAAACGTGCAACTAGGTCAACATGGCCGTCGTGCCATTGGCACATGCCAATACGTACCACAAGCCATATTTCCAAGCCGCTATGCCATTGGCACATGCCAAATATAGCGCCTGGAGGCTTGCAAAACGTGCAACTAGGTCAACATGGCCGTGCGTGCCATTGGCACATGCCAACACGCACCACAAGCCATATTTCAAGCCGCTATGCCATTGGCACATGCCAAATATAGCGCCCCTAGGCTTGCAAAACGTGCAACTAGGTCAACATGGCCGTACGTGCCATTGGCACATGCCAACACGCACCACAAGCCATATTTCGAAGCCGCTATGCCATTGGCACATGCCAAATATAGCGCCCTAGGCTTGCAAACCATGCAACCTAGGCCAAGTCGGCCACGCATGCCATTGGCACATGCCAACATGCTCGCTGGTAGCTTTTCCTACCAAAGCCACGGCTCGCGTACCACGCATGCCATTGGCACATGCCAACATGCTTCGCCGGTAGCTTTTGCTACCAAAGCCACGGCCCTAACGGCCACGCATGCCATTGGCACATGCCAACATGCTCATTGTGTAGCTTTTCCTACCAAGGCCACGGCCCTAACGGCCATGCATGCAATTGGCACATGCCAACATGCTCGCTCGGTAGCTTTTCCTACCAAGGCCACGCCCTAACGTGCCCACGCATGCCATTGGCACATGCCAAACACACACGCTGGTAGCCTAACTTGCAAACCGTGCAACCTACCACCAAGGCATTCACACATGCCGTTGGCACATGCCAAACACACACGCTGGTAGCCTAACTTGCAAACCGTGCAACCTACCACCAAGGCATTCCGCACATGCCATTGGCACATGCCACACACGCCACTAGCAGCTCCCGGCATTGCCACTTACACTCAACGTACAACCTACCACCAAGGCATTCCGCACATGCCATTGGCACATGCCACGCACGCCACTAGCAGCTACGGCATTGCCACTTGCGCTCAGTACAACCCGCAACAAGGGCATTCCGCACATGCCAATGGCACATGCCACACGCGCCACTAGCAGCGCCACTTGCACTCAAGGTGCAACCAACACTCGAGATATCAACACAAATCGGGGATGCTTTCCGGGGTTTTGGTTTGGCGGTCACAACTTGGCGCCAGACACTACGCTCACATTAAGAAAGCGTGAAAAGGAATAAAGCGGTCAAATAAATGAGGAAATAATGGTGAAAACATTTTCACCCATAAACACCTTGCGGTTACCACCTCCTCTCATTATTTCACCCTTTACTCTCTTCCTTCATGAGGCCGAGGGTACGTTTCAATCTCGACTTGTATAAATAGGTCTTACCTATTTCCACCCAGACGACAAGTCTCGGTCGGAGAAAAATACTACACTCTCGGAAAAGGCAACTTTGCAAGCTCTCCAAAAAGCTTTCATCTCTTGCAAGCTTAGAAGCTTCCACTTTACGATACAAGTCGAGACACTACTCTCCCCGAAATTATTCTCGGGTCTCAACACCTTTCTTTGCTTCCCTCCCCAAATCAACCCTTCTCCTCCACTTTGTGACCGAAGCAAATCCGAACGGCCATTTCTTGGTTTAGGACGGACTTGTACAGATTGATCTCTCGAATCTATAAAGTGCTCTCACATTTGTTTAGGGTTTGAACCAGTTTCTCACTCACCTACCGAATTTACCGAAATCGGCGAAACAATTTTACCCATAAACACCAAGCCAACGCCTCCCCTGTCAGACTCGCTGGAAAATATTTGCACATTACTGCATCATTTGGTCCCCACTGCATCAACGAGAGAGTGTACTGCCTCAAGTGTTGTACAACACTTTGCCGCTAAATATGCTTCCGAAAGTTGGCAATGCGCATCTCGCAGGGATCCTAGCGTGCAATATTTCGTAAGAAAATGGGGATTTGTATGCTTCTTCTATTGCTTCTGCTAGTTGTACTCGTCATCCTTTTCGCGAATTATTTGTCATATTCCTCATATCTTGCAATTCATTCAAGACTGCTTGATTCAAACCTCCACCTCCCTCTTCACGTACATTTCTTCTTTCTTCTTCGTGTCTCCTTTCATCTCCTTTCTTCTTCGTACAATCTTTCTTCTCCGCGTCTCCTTTCTTGTTCGAATCTTCGCCTCTAATCCTCCCACCTAGTTTCCTCCAACACTCTCCTAAACTCTCTCTCTTCGCTATTCTCTCTTCGGCGTCTCCTCTTTCGTTCTCCTCTTTCTTCATCTCTTCTCTCTTCATCTTCGTTATTTTCGAGTACATGGTCTCTATGACGTAAATGCCTCCTTGACGATGAGCTCGTCCTTGAATCTGAATCTCCTGCTCTTGAGTCATTGACTATTCTTTTTTCATTAAGTTGACGATTTTCCTGCATTAAAGTGGCATTTTGTCTTGCGAGTCTTGTTCGTTGCTCCACCAGATATCTTTCTCTTTCTTGACGACGTGTCTCCCTTAACTGTTCCAGTGTCATGTTTTTTTCATTAACATTTTCCTCCCTTTCCTCGTGGATTGTTCTTCTCCCACAATGGTTTCGGTGTTAGTAGTATGAACCGATCTTTCGCTAAAGTTGTTTTCGTTAGGACCACCGTTCTGCTGTTGATTCACCCCATGCCTTCCTCCTGCAGCTGATGTTTCTCCTATCTCCATTCTTCCTCCTCTTCTTTCTTCTAAACGTTTGCTTTTCCTTGCTACTATTATGTGCCTTGCTCGATTTGGTACTCTTGCCATTAATTAACTTCGACTAGTACTTACAAATCGGCTCTTGATTCAACGAATTGTTTGTGATCTTTAATTGATTAAGTTAACTTTTCTATAAACTCTAGGATAAACTTTCCTTTAATAATCTGAACGAAACTTTCAAGATAGAACTCAAAGATTACTCTATCTTTTAGATCTCAAACACGAACAAAACTTCTAAGATTCATGCACCCATACTTTTGTGAGGAATAACTCGTTAAAATTTTCAACAACAAAACTCAAGAATAACTTCAACTCCGTTTGTACATCTCAGGGGAGAGTAAACTCTCAATCTAAGTTCCCTGTTTCTGGACGCCAAAATGTAACTACTGGAAATACAGCAGCACACCCAAGTGATAAATGTAACAATTCTAAGACATGTTAAGATGAGCGAAATAAAAGTTCTTCTTTTATTAGATAAATTACGATGATAATGATGATGATAAAAGTATGGAAACTCACAAGAACCCTAATTCTCTTTCTCTCAACATAACCTCCCCGTTTACAAAGTATCCAACCCCTATTACAATGATCTAAGGTCTCTATTTATAGGCAAACTATATATTGGATTACAACTCATTTTACTTCGCAGATAACCACACAATCCACATGATTCTACTTTATACTTCGCCCAAGCCATTTTCAATAAAGTTGTCCCATCTCTTTATTAGATAACTTCGTTAACTTGTCGGTACATGTGTCCCAATTTCTTGTTCGACAATTCATCTTAAATCTGAGCTATTATTCACTTCGCCGTAGCTTCTTTTTCATTAACTATCTCCCCATTCAATCGTCTTTATCTCGCTTATTGGTTATTTATTCTTATTGTGTATTTCGCAGATCTCCCTTTTCGGGGAAGAATTCATACTTCGCATATCCAATTTTCATAAAAGTAACTCTGACACTTGATTTGACTTGTCACTGACATTCATCCTCGGGGTTAATAAAAGATCTTCCGTTTGAGATTTATTCGTCCATTTCGTTCGACCACGTGGCGAGTAGGTTTTCTTTACCTACATCCCTTTCCTCCTTGCCTTAATTAAAAATTGTGCAAACTACAACTAGCTCATCTAATTTGGGTCGGAGGGAGTATAATATAAGATACCAATGATTATTGATTATATTGTACCATTCATATATTCACTCTTTAAACAAACAACGTCCACTGATTTTCCACTTTTAATAATAGAAAAATTTTATTGGATGTTTAAAGCTATTGAACGATGGATTAGACTCGGATGAAAAATCTAAAATCCACCCATAGTCAAATGAAAACAACAGATCACATCCTCCGCTGCTCCACCTAGCCCTAGTAGCCATTTGACTTAAATTGCCTAATGATTCTCAATGAATTGAATAAATAAAATTAATTGACATTACTTTTATTTTCGAAAACGGAAATTGATGATACTTAAAAACAATATCTAAATACAAATTAGACCCCGTATTGTATAAATGAGAAAGAGTTTCTTTTTGAACTTCGTAACCAACCTAAAATAGACGCACACACAACGTTTGAAATCCATGCACTCAATCATTAGCATTACCAATTAATGCATATGAAAAAATATCAGAATCCTTTGGGTACCAGTGCCCGAAATTGTAATCTTTGAGAATGTGAGTCGTGTTTTTGACTTTTTACATGGAACCTACTTTTTATTAGTCGCACCTCTTAAAGAGGCAAACACTTATGTAAAAGACCTTTGATGAATAATATAACATTTTAATTTAGCATGCAAGATTTTTCACAATTTCGTAAAGTATGATTAAAGGGACATTTATCATAATAAACTCCAAGATCCATAAAAGAAATTGTCCCAAAATTGTACTTGAAACATCGATGGATGGATATAGTCACAACAAGACTAATGATATAGCTCATTGATCTTTAGTGTCTAATTCCAACTACAAGTGGAACTATTTCAAATATTGGAGAATAATACAAGGAAGACAACCAAAAATTTTAAATTGGAATGCTTAGTAATCTCATCCTTTTAGGATCCATGGAGAAATCTAATTTCAATTGGTTTAGATGATTCTTTTGAAAAAATAAACGAAATCATTACCCATATTCTTTGAAAAAAGGAATAGAAATCAATAATTAATATTGGCTAAAGTCCTTAGACAATTTTTACAACTCACCGAGAGATTGATGGGAAAAGCCAATATAAATTGGTTTGTACAATTAATAAAATTGTAAATATTATCGTTTTCAAATCGCATATGGAAAATCCAAATAAATAAAATCACATGATCTTTGTGTGGAATGGACAAAGATACCATAGTAGAATACTTCCTCTATGGAAAAAAGAATACTCCCTCGTTTTTACTTGATGTTGTGAGTTTTTTTCACTGATTAAGAAACTTTATTTTTTTTCCAAATTTACCCATATTAATAGCTTCTAGAATTTTGAACCACCTAGTTTCTTAGTTTCGTATTTAATGTAAATTACATGAAACTAATTTCAATAAGAATTAATGGTATGTTGTGATTCCAAAACAAGGGTAACGTTTTAGACAAACCGTAATCTATTTTGGAATTCAAAAAAACCTAAACATCAAGTAAATGGAACCATCCGCTCCATCACGTATAACTATACAAGCATTTAATGACAAAAATCATACACTAAATAATTTTATAAAACATAACGTGTAAAACAAAATAACAGTTAAAAAAAATACAGGATATAAGAACTTTTACTGGACCACAGAGGAAAAAACCCTTAAAAGCTTGGTGAAAGTCTAACAAGCTTGATTTTGGAATATCCCTTCATGTACAATCGTAGCCCAATTTACCAATTAGGTGATTTGTTAGTTTTTAACTTTTTTTCTCTAATGATTCTTATTCATGTATATGTGTTTATAAAGATTTGTGACTCTATTTATAGAGTTTACATACTTGATGCCCAAGTAATGGGGTCCACTAAAGTGGATATCACTTTCTCAAATTCAATCCACACAGATTTTTCAGCATCTTCATTTTCATATCCAATTAGCTAGCTCCATTAGTAACCTTATTCAACAGTTAACATTAATCTTGAAAAACAACCAATTACCTTTGTCAAGGGTATTCGAATCTCCATATACTTACTTAGAATCAGTAAATTTAAGCAGCAAGTTCATATTATCAACTTGTATTACTTTCCAAGTTGAATATTACTGAACCTAAGACTGAATTTAAATACCTCCATCAAGATAAAGCAGACTAATATGCTTTCTGCGCAGCAGCGGACACAAATTTCATGCATATGGGAGGCTTTACCTGAGCCAGACCAAGAATTGCTGAAGGGAGCATCCATAATCCTTCTCCACACATTAAACCGGAAGCAATAACAGGAATCATTAACTTGGCCTTCTTTTTCTCAAGTTTTTCATATATATACACAATCAAGCTCCCAATAGACATATCAATTGCAAAACTTGCACCCACAAGAAATGGAACCGCCATAGCCATAGGTAGGGGAACCCACTTCCCGATCTTTGGTGGAGCAAGATCTCTGAACAAGTTAGCTAGAAATGCAAACGCAAAAAATCCGTAACAGAGCTGCAAACAATGGTTAGGCAATGCAGAGAAACCTTGCACTCCGAGAATAGCCATATTTCGGTAAATTAAAGCATATGGAGCTTTATATTCTCCAGCAGGGTTTCCTATGTCAAAGGCTTTCCAGTATAGAAAGAATGATAGAGGAGCTACAATACAACCCATTACGGTTCCGGCTGCCTGGCTTATAACCATCGAACGAGGGGAAGTAAGTGTGAGGTGACCGGATTTAAAATCGTGCATAAGATCAGAAGAGATAGAAACAATTGCTTTTATAAGGCCACAACCTACAAGCCCTGCAACTACACCATTTTCTTTCCCCGATATTGCTGCTAGAATAAACAAAGCCACTTTCCCATAGTTATATGCCATGTTCATGTCGGTTAGACCTGCTCCGTATGCGTTACAAAATCCTAGAAATGGAGCAAGGATGTAGCATACCACCACGTGATACCATTTCAGTGGGAACATGAGTGGGATTGCAATGATGGAAACAATGGAGAGAAGAACGTATCCGACACATGCAACCCATATGGGAATACTGTCCTTCATGAAGATCTCATCTCGCTTAAGTTCTTCAAGAGATTGAGCTGACGGATCAGTAACTGAAAAACAAAAAGAAAAAAGAAAAATTTAAGTTCATCCATGCTGACAATTTCCATGATGTTTATAGGAAAGTTGTAGATTTGAAACAGGCAATGCGTGCACTATCAGGTTTCCTTAAGTAAAATAGTCAAACCCAAGCAAAAATCATTGGAACTACTCCATCGAAATATTATTTCGGTCTTTTACCTTCATTGGCGATTTTAATTGTGCCTTTAATACTCTTGCTAGTAAGATATACAACTTTGAGAAAATTGTAAAGCCCATCTCCAAGAATGAGTGCAATGGAGACAAAAACCTGCAATGGCGTGAGCGAGGTTAGAAAGTTTGAGTGTCAATGGATAGTCTATATACAGAAAACAATTGCCATTTTATGATAATAATAATGATGTAAAGAATGTGAGTTTAATGTAGAGACCTTATAACCATTCAAACTCCTCATGCTGCCTTCTGATATAGTTGCTGGATACCATTCTCCTTTTAGGCCGCGTATCAGTGGCCACATAACTCCCCATGAAAGAACGGCTCCCAAAAGAGTAGACAAGTTCACAAGGTGTGAACAAATCATTCCTGCTCCAACATAGGTCATGCTAAAATCGAAGAAAAACCTGCAAAACCGAACAAATCCTCCAAAAGTTTACAAAAGTGTAATACCAAGAGAAAACATGAATATAAAAGGAAGCTAATAAAAAGTAACACGTACGATTCCTTCCATGCTTGTAACCCAAAAGTTGGAAATTGCACGAATCCACACAGGTCTCCACCAGCGTAGAACCATTGGAAGAAACCCCACACGAAACTGAACGAAAAGAACTTTGCAAATCCTCGAATTTGCTCCCTGAATAGATCAAGATTTTGAAGAAAAATTAAAATTCAATAAAAAACACAAGACTAATATAACCGAAGAGAGGCAAAGGGATCAGTAAATCATACTTAGACGTCTTATCTGCTTTAGGTGTATGGAACCCATTTATGAGAACTGCCGTTGCAATTCCACTTGGATAAGCTAACTTGTAGTCGATGATCAAGATCTTCACAAAACCAAACAAAAGCCTCATCAATCAGAAAGAGTGAAAGACATATCATACAATTTTTTGCATGCACAAAATGAACTCCATGCTAATGGTAAAAAAAGAGAAATATATACTGGTAGCAAATAATTTTTACCTTTCTAAGAGGAACCAAAGATAAAAGGCCAACAAAACCTGTAGTGAAAAGAAAAACAGTCATCCATCCAATTCCTGGATCCTTGTAACTCCCTGGACTGTTTCCTGGAGTATCAACCCCTGCTAGCTCGTATGTTTTCTTATTCAACCCCAATAAAAAAGATCCAAAGCCACCTGCAGTAATTCACCAAAATTTATCAAAATGGAATAAATTAAACACATCCATACACCTCAAAAGCATTCGCCGGTCAGCCTACGTAATGTCTGATTTCTTAAGTATGGTAGAAAATCCAAATTAACAGATAGGGAGAGACTATACCTGCAATAGCAACACTATAACAAGCAACAGCGCAAGTTTGAACTACCGTGTTCTCTTGCTTAGTAAATGGAGTAGAATCAAAACCAAATTTCCCAAGCAATTTAGTCCACCCCTTAATGAAAACATATGCTACAAGAGCAGCCGAAACATTAAGGTTCGGAATAAGTCCTGTTGTGAGACTGAGCTTGTGTACTATCACACTGTAAATTATCCCAATAATGAAACTTGCAACCAGTCCTCTCACTGTTAGTTGGCTCCTCCAATGTGGAACGTTCCTCGAAAACTCGTCATCATCTTGTTGTGGTTTGCCGTCGGACTCTTCGTATTCTTCTTTCTCGATTCCATTGCTCCTCTCTCTCGTCTCCTGCTGATCCATTCTTCTCTATATACCTCTTTGTCTAAAACTTCTTTTCTCTCTGCATTAACAAAATTAGTAAGAAACTCATGAATTCGAAATAGAAACTGAATAAAACAGATGCTAGTGGAACACATGCAGTGATGTCCATGTTAGGGTGTTGCGTGAGATCGATGTTTGGCCCCCACAATAGATTGGGTACGTAATAAACTAGTAACAATAGGTGCATGATATGGATGTTTGTGGCTGGACCTTTGCGATCCAACTTTTTAAGTTTTAGCGTCTTATGCTGAAAAGGAAAAGTGGTTATTTGTGAAACAATCTCACCTTTAACGGCTAGCTATGGATATTCGATGATTACGTTCGTTTTGACCAGCTCGAGCTCTTTGGTTTGTTTTTCACTCAATCAGAACACATATCATGACAAAGGAGTCGATACAAATTTTATGTTCTTCGATCCCCTTTTAAACACAGAGTTTTCCATCAAATTATGTTTTTAAAATTGCCATCAAATTTTTTATGTTTGATATTTTTATCTCAATTGCAATATATCCGTATATAAAAAAGTCCTCATTTTCTTATATTTTTGTTCCACCTTCTTTGGTAATATCATTATAATGTTTTGTCTAGACTATGGTAACACTATGATTTGTTCAACTTAAATATTAATTAAGTATAAGTGTTTTATTAATTTAGAAACAAAATACGTGGTTTTTCATCTCAAAGTGGTGTAGAACTCGGTAACATTAGTTTTGGTGGAAGAAATATTGTATGGTTTTAATGTATGTGAATCTAATAACTATGCTAAAACAATCATTGCTTATATATTATATAAGAAGTTTGCTTCAAAAAAAAAAAAAAAAAAAAAAATGGTGGTGGTGGAGAAATGAAAAAAATATCGGTGGTTTGTGTCATGTATTTCCTTATAAAGAAATGTTTTTGATTAATTATAATATTTATTCCAACTTGGAATTTGATTGGTGATCGTTTTTCTCCATGTTAATCAATAGCAAAAATGTTGTTCCCTCCTCTAATATAAAACAACTTGGAAGTTGGTTGTTTATGTGGTCGTTTGACTTTTAATTTGAATACGTTGGACTTTGTACATATAAGGGTGTATTGTAAGAAAAAGTCAGATGAATAAAACATAAATTTAAAATGAAAATTAAGAAATGGATAATCTACCTCCTGACTCGTGCTGTGCGTGTTTAGCTTATTCCTAACTCGTGTTGTGTGTATGCCACTTGTCAATGCATGTGTAACCTTGTAACGATCGAGTGGAAGCAAGAAAATGTAAACGATCCAACTTGGAATTAATTCCAATATTATGAATTTGAAAACCTATTGTGTCATAAGAGTGGCCTGTTTAAACCTTGGTTGGAATTATAAAAAGATAAATCAACGGTTGTTTGTTCAACTTAAATATCATAATTGTAATAAATAATCTATTCATTATAAAGTGTTTCATCGTTTAATAATCAATCAAAACTAATTCCCTTATTAGTATAGTATATGACAATCAATAAAAAAAGATATGGTTTGACTTAAATATTAATTAGTGTAAGTGTTTTATTAGTGGTGTCTCATTAATTTCTCATGAAAATGATTTAAATTCTACATCATAAATGCCCCCTTAATTAATATTAATACATATCTCCATCAATAAATAATTTTGTTGTTCGTTGTTCTTAAGTGGTGGAGGTGGTAATATTAGTTTTGTGGAAGAAATAGTGGTATTTGGATGGTTTCTCAAAAATTTATTTTTATTTTTACATGACTATGTAACATTGTGTTGTGAAAATATAGTTGGTTGTTTTTAACAAATCAATAAGGTGTGACAAATATTTTTGGGATGATGCCAATCATATAAGACAAATGGCTATCTTTGTTACCACTATCTTTGGTAACCGTTAAAATAAAAATGGAAAAACAAATAAATAAATTAATGATCAACTGGTGGTGTTGGAGAAAGAAGTGTTATTCCGGGTGGTTTTGTGGTCGTGGTATTGATGAGAGTAATTGATATATTACTATGTGCCTTCAAAAGGGTAACACTATAAAGTAGAAATGTGGTTGATCGTCTTAATGCTAAAATAAACTAAAATACATGAAAATTAAGAAGAAGAAGCTTTGGGCGTCACGTTATATAATAAATAATAAAAATACTATTTAGTATCAAGGTTTCTCCTTCCAATTTTGAGCAGTTCTTTTGTGGGGCAAATTTCAAAAATAAGCCAGTTTTTTTTTTTTTTTTTTTTGCTTCTCTTGTTGCGCTTTTCAAATGTAGGCGGTTTTTTTTCCTCCTTAGGCTTAGTCCCATGGGGGCTAATCCAGCAACTAGATTAGCAGTACACGTCAGATAGGACTACTTTTTTTTTTTTTCTTTTTTTCTTTTTGTTTTTTTTTTGAAGAAATTTATTAATCATTATCAAAAGAAAGGAGTTTACAAGAGTTGGATGGGAGTCTCGCAACAAGCTGAGCTCCAATCCCTTTTTGAATGGCGATACCTAGCCTATGGGAAAGAAAATCTCCTACCTTGACATTCGCATCATGACTGGCCATGTAATTACGTAGTCTTTTCAAAAAAACTACTGTGTCACTACCCAACTCCCCAAGGTGGTGAAAGCAAGGACACCAAAGCCGAACCCTTGAGCTGAACACTTTTCGAGATATTTATCATTCTTTTTGGCCACGACGTTTGCAATCGCTTGTCCTGGAGAAAAGGCATGTACACCTTTACCTGTGAGAGGAGAAACACCGGTAACATCTAAACACATGTTATGCCCATTAAACCAATTATAACCCATGATGTCAGCGGGTCTCAAAGCCGAACCATCATCAGATATGAGCCCTAATGATACTTCCTTCCTGGCTGGGACTCCTGCACGATAACACGTATCAGCAAAAGTGTCTCGAATAAGATCATGTCGAAACTTGAGACCAATCCCTTTGGTACAGTGTACAACATGATCTCCAAAAATATCCATCTCCGCCCACATGCAGAACATACATCACCCACCTCAAAAAAGGGGATGCCCAATCTATAACGCACAACAGATTGAAACTGTCTAGGTCCAATCCTTTGATCAATCAACAAATTTCAATTCATTCAAATCAAAATAGTGATTACATGTTCTCTTACAAAATTAACAAAAACATCAAAATACATAAAAAATATCAAAATAGTCAAAAACCTAATACAAAGAAGGATATCAACTACAAATAGATCGCGAAGAGAAAGAGCAATAAACCGCAGAGATACCCAATTTTTGCCTATGTATAAGGGAGAGATGATGGTATATTCCGGAAATAATTCCGACCATTTGATTTGATTGTATTCATCCTTGAAAAGAGATGCTCCTTGAAGGAAGGAGTATTTTTCCCATAAACTTATAGATCGAATTGTTGATGTTTTTGAATTAAGAGTAGCAAGCTACGAACCAGCCATCAAAGATCGAAGAACTCGCTCCACAACGACGAAGAAAAATCGCACCGAAACGACGAAGAAACATGTCAAAAGACACAAAAAATAATGTAAAAACATCTTATTCGATAAACTATTATCTAAAACTAGAAAAGTGAAAGAAATCCTTGCTCAGATCTGGTCCAAAATGACCAAATTTGAGCAAGAAAGATGAAGAGACTCTAGATTTTTTTTTTTTTTTTTAGATGAAGCTAAAGGGGGGGGACTACTTCCTAAGTCCTATGGGAGTGCTAATCTAGCAGTTAGATTAGCAGCCCACGTCAGCTGGGACCACTGCCCAACGCTGTTTGGTTCAGCGCAACCAATTTCAGCCGTCAGATCCAATTTTTTGATTTTTGTGATCCGTGTGATTTTTGTGAGTGCTGAACCATTCAACGTAAAGGTGATTTTTGTGGCGTTGAACCATTCAACGTTTCAATCTCACTGCTAGTTCAACTGCGAGCACACGCTAGGAGAGAGAACTAGTGTAACTTTTAGGCCACACTTTTTTTTTGAATTGCAACACTTAACTGCTAATCTAGCAGCTCAATCTAGCCCATATGACTTAGTCATACAAATTTAGGCTAGTTTTAACTTTTAACCGTTTTTTTATTTTATTTTTTTTGAAAAAACGAAGGATGGAAAGTTACCTGTTAGTTGTTCATATCTTAACAGTTAGAAAGATCTTTTAGTCCTTCATATCACAGAGTTTCATTTGGTAACACGGTTCGTTGAGTTTCCTTTGTTAACTCAGTCCTTTAAAATTAACCAAAACCTAACTAGAACTTGTATGCCCGCGCAGTACTACAGTGAAAACTTCATCGTCGTAGGGGATTAGACTAGCAACAAGCAAACATCATCAACGAAAATTTAGAAAGGAACCAAAGAAGACTAACACTGAACCAACTAGTTTGAACACAGCCTTCTGACAATCGTCTTGTGCACATATGACAAACATAGATCCCCAGCTGCACTCCACTGTACCAACACTTTAACACCAAACAGTCAACAAAATTACTAACAGATGTGTTGTAACTTAACGCAGCTCTTAGCACCATCAGAATTGTTGCAAACAATCACTAATGCACACTTTCACTCATACATACACACCAATAAGGAAAACTACCTTCAGAGAGCAACCAACATCCAGAAAAACAAAGCTTGCAATGAAGCAAGTTGCATCAGGACATGATGCACACAAATCAATTAGTGTTGGTAGTATCAGAACTCGTGCAGTTGTGTTATGGTGAGTGCGTTCAGCTGGTGGTGGTAGATGGCTCGTTCAAGCCTTGTCTCAAACACATATTTTTCCTTATCTCAGGACATGATTTACACAAATCAATCAATGTTGATAAACACCCTAAACTCCTGATCGTACATAAATGCTAGAACACCCATCAAACTAAACCAAATATTATGAAAATAAACCACAAAGCCTCACTGCAATCATTAGTTTCCACTAATTTTCCATCCAAGAACATCTATCATTCATACTGTAAAGTCCTTTACCTTCTTGAATTAGAAAAAATTTGTTTACCCCTTTGATCCTAGTCATTCACAGATTCCCAATATGATTCATCGAATAAATGATTTTAATTAATAGTTGTTCTTCTGTTGGAAGTGTGAGAGATTTAATCCTTTCTGGAATTTCTGCGAACGGGTTGTATGCCTCTCTTGTTCTCTATTTGGAACTCGATTTATTTCTATAAATTCATGTTCCCACACACACAAGATTCTTCATACTACCAATGTATCTTGTGACCGATTACATCTTGCTTTCCAAATCATCGATTACACCTTACTTCCCAATATAGCTTGTGACCGATTACACCTTGCTTTCCAAATAAGCTTGTGGCTATGGACGGTTATACCTTGATTCTCAACATGAGTTAACTTGTTACAACAAACACCGTAAGAACATTTCCTTCTTGGGAAGACAATTTTTTCTTGGTCAGAGAAATTTAAGTGTTCATCTTTTATGAGTATGGGTCTTTTAAAGGAGATTTTGTTCAGACATCATGAGTACCATTGGCAATCACTTTTTCTAACTCCTTATTTTCTTTAAGAAGCCATAGATAAGGCTAATTTTTATGATTCACAGACAGTGCTACAAGTATTAGGATGAGTATATTATAAACGTACGAGTTCCACAACGTTTTCCTCTAGACACAACTCGAGTGAGATAATTTTCTTATCCACCAAGTCTTTTTATTCGAGGAGGATCCTTATTCGTGAATCTTTTTCATTAACCTTACCAATGAGAGTATTGTCTTTTCTTTTTAGCCTATTGACTTCAGAAGCCTGAATTCTAAGGTGTTTAAGAATCTCAACACTTTCTCTAGATGTTTCCCTTTCGACTTCTGAGTCACACTCATTAGTGACATAAAAGGGACAACAATCGTCAATACTTGATTGTTTAATGAGAATATGATATTCGTCTATTTTGAAAAGGAAGAAGATCCGACATCATTAATAGAATCCATAAGAACAACACTTTCAACAACTGATGGTATGAGTTTGAACTCTTGTCCATAGATTAAGATCGCCACAAACACAAACTTGTTAGATCTAACGATGTTTTCCAAGCTCTAATACCAATCGAAAAGGATAGAGTACCAAGTACACCACCAACGTTTTCGTTCCAAAACCTGTATGGACAAAAACTAATACAATAGGAAGTATATATAAATTAAAGATCCTTGAGCAACATGTATACATAGTTTTATATTATTTCTTCCATAATCAATATGTCTAGACTAAGAAGTCCGTGAATCTGATTGTGTAGAAGAGTTCTTGGATGATCTAACAAAATCAACCTAGTTGTATCCAAATCAACATGATCCAATTTCTGACAAGTATGAAACTTGAAATCTATATTTCAAGATACAAATTCAACAAGAAGAAGTTGATTACAATTAATAAGGACTTAAAATACCTAGATTGATTACATACTAATTTTGTTATTCCTATATATTATAAAGATAAAACAATATAATACGGAAAAGGGATCAGAAGTTTTGTTAACGAGAAAAACTGCACCTGTAGAAAAAACCCAGAACCTCGTCCAGCTTAGAACACCAAACTGTATTAAGACACTATAGACACTAGCATATTATTAGACTTCGGTCTGGAATGTGGTTGAAACCGAGTTAACCCTCCTCATGAACCTCGCAAGGCTCTACACAATTGATTCCATTAGTTGATGTCCTTGACAACCTAATCGGAGACTTTTGATACTAACAATTACCTCTAACAGATAAGCATATTTGATTTCCCTTTTGATTTTTCAATCTAGGTTTGGAAATCAATTTACAATAGATAAAATATGGAAAACCTCACGAATACGGAACATTTACACTCAGTTAGCGCAAAAGCCTGGATTACTAACCACCTCTCAAGAACAATCCAAACAAATTAATGAAGTAGAGTTTTAGATATCTATCTTAAGGAATTACAAAGTCTATCTCGTTCCTAATCGGAGATTTACGAGAAAATCAACGATCAATCAGATATGGCTTCACTAATCAGTGGAGCCTTTAAGTCGTAAACCCTATTAAGTTTCTCAGGGCAAACCTAGGTTAATATAGGACGATTCTAGCAAGCAAATAGGACACAGAAGTGTCGGGGATTAAGAAGTCATGTTGCATGAGTCTCTCTATTTATATATTTCCAAGTCTCTAGTTAGCTTTAAATTCAAGCTAACATAACTAGAGATTCAAGCAAAATTTTTCTCAGTTTAGATGAATTTCTTATTAGAAATTCATGTAAGCATGTCGCCTTGAAATTAGAAAGAAGAATATACCCTATGGTCCAGGATACTAGAACAATGTATAGTGATAGTTCATGGAAAACATGTTTTATGAACTTACACGCATAAATCGTGTTCATTAACACTCAAGAATTAAACCATGATTCACAAACACGGAGTGATTTAATGAACAAAGTTGTCTTAGAAGTGTTTGTAAGAACATATTTGGAAAAATAATTTATAAGCACCTGCTTAGTTCGATACTGGGTAGGTATGTGTTGGGGGTATGCATACCTATAAACTTGTTTGTGAACTCAGGATGTTGGGGTACGCGTACCAGGTTTGTGTACCCTTAGTCATTCGCGAACTCAAATCCTTGAGGTACGCGTACTAGGTATGTGTACCTCCCTACCATTCACGCACTTAGAACCTTAGGGTGCATACTGGGTATGCGTACATACCCTATTTCGGAATCCAGATCATAAGGGTACCCGTACTAGGTATGCGTACATACCATGTTTCTAGAATTTCAATAGTTCTGCAAACTCTCTTTAAACGATTTGAAACATTCCCAATTTCCATAATTTGCTTGGAAAATTTCCAAATGGTAAAGTTGAAAGAAAAATAACTCATGAACAATAAATTGTTTTTAACCAAGATTGTCAAGGATCTTTCGAGAGATTTCAGGAAAAGCTTAACTCAAAATTTCTTAATTGCAATATTAAACCTACTAAAATCGTACGACATAATCTCATAAGATAGAATGGTAAATGTCGTGAGTAAATACGATGGTTCAGTCTTCACATACCTCTTTGTCGATGAAGTTCTTCAAATGTCTTCGTTTGATCTCCAATCTTCAGTCTTCGAGGGTTATTCAGTGATGTCTGATACTCAACTACCGTACTCTAATCCTAGTCCAGAATTGAATTTACTAGACTATAAATTAAGATATAATTTTGTACATCTATCATTGACAGCAAGCTTGAGATAAAAAAAAACTTAAAAGTTCGACTGAGCAGTGCTCTAACTCTAACACCTTACGAATTTCCGAAACACAAACATAGAAAGGGGTATGAGAAATAAACACAGTCACATGTTCAAGTGTTGTAATACGATCTTCTTCCAACGAGAATTTCATGAGGTAAGCCTTTTCACCATGAATCGTCATCTCCATGTTCCCATTTATTTTTCCAAGGTCTCTCAGTCGTGTTCTTGGCCAGGTGTAATGGGAGACGTGTCGTACCAACCCACCATAAGCTTTTTACACTCGCTCACATGATTAGAAATATTAGAATCTTTTATTGAAGCTACAAAATCACCATCAACCGGATTTGGAGGTCGATAACATAAATCAGCTGAAGAACTAGGCAAAAATAATTGAAAATTATTCACGATTCCACTCCAATTAGATGTTGAATTAACTATAGGATCAAAATTTTATACATGCTTAGCACCAACCAAACCAGAACCGCAAGGAAGAGGGGGAAAATAATTGTTACAGATGATGATACCTGGATCTGGAGGACAAGAGGTATCCATTGCTACCAGAAATAAAAACTCCAATCACTTATAAAAGGTTAAAATCGTACGGCTAAAGTCCAAAAAACTCAATTGTTTACATTAACTAGTAATAAAAATATGTTTTCATTGGTAATTGGTTACATTAAAAAAATAACATAAATATTTTCAATGTTGTTAAGACTATGTCTTATGGAGTTCACAGTTGAAGGTTCAAAGGTAAAACCGTGGCCAAATCCTACAATTCAAGTTGTAAGTCAAGTATCAAAAAAAGAAAGCTGTGAGTCAAGAAATCGCTTAAAGATGTTGAATAATTTTAAGGCTTCAAATATAATCCTTTAGATTTATTTTATAAATAATATCTAACGTTGCGTCTATTCAGAGCCATCATATTTTTCTTTAAGTGTTAAAATCCAATGAAGGCAAAGGCGCTTTCTTGATTTAATGTTGAATCACAATAAGAATTAGCCATTAAATCAAGCTGACGTGCTAAATTTGAAAGTTAAATTATGAACGATGATAAGAGTTAACCTAATATGGGACACCAGTTTACTTGTAAGTACGTATACTAAAATATGTACGAGACAAAACATTTTTTTTTCCTTTAAAGGCAAAACACTTCAAGGTAAGGTTCCAATCACAAGGTCAGAATGACATTTGGCTGACATTTTGATGCCATTTTTCTTATAAAACTCAAACTACAATGAATTTGAAGCTAATATACTTATCACATATATTTTTTATAAATATCTACCTTCCTACGAAATATGAGTGCTTTTTGAGACGTATAAGGCCACCATCTACCACTTCTAATTTCAACCGTCGAAGATTAATGGTTGAAGTTAAAACTTATAGATGGTGAGGTTTTATATATCAGAATGTGCTCATTTTTGGTAGGAAGATAGATCTTTATAAGAGGAATAAATTATAAAAATATTAGTTATCTTCAACGGTTGAAATTAAAACTTATAGATGATAAAATTGTATACATCAGAATGCACTCGTTTTTTTTTAGGAAGATTATTTGTAAGAGGAATAAACTATAAAAATATTAGCTTCACATTCGTTGTCACTTAATTTTTACAAACAAAAAAATAAAATAAAAAATATATATGTATATATATATATTATCACATACACAACATGATGAGCGAGAAAAAATGATTACATAAATGCGTCGGCCCCCAGATAATTAATTATCAATTGAAATTGAATCCATGCCGACACCTAAATCAAACTCGTTCTATCATTCAAATTTCATGGAAAAAGAAAATCAAACCTTGTATTGTTCTCTATTCTTTGATTCCCTTGTTTTCTTTTCTTTTTATCATTTAAGTTTTCTAGGAATGATGTTTCTTTAGAGGTGAAGAATTATTCCATCCAAATATCCAATCACCTTTTGATATTGGAACTAAAATTATGTCCAAATAAGTAAAACCCACATTGTATTACAAACTCATAACAATCGATCAAATTCCTTTGAACTCATAACAATCAATCAATCATCATCTCTCAGTTTTAGTACTTTTGAGATTATTTTGGTGGTGGTGATATGATACAATCGTGAAAGCTATAGAAAAATATTATTCGATGGAGGGGAGCGTTAAATTAATCGAGTTTCATCATTAATATATATATATGGTGCCAATCAATCAAATGTCATTCCAAGGACATTATGTCATTGGATCTTCCTCTTTCCTAATTGGATTTTTGACACTCTCACATAAATTGGTACCTATGAGTAATGTGAATGTTTATCCTCATAAACACCAACAACTTGGAATTTAGTTGGGTGGTCGTTTTCTTTGTTCTTCGTGCATAAGGGTAGGCTACCAAAAAGTCAAACTAGAAAAAATAATAAGATCGACAAAGGGGTCCATTCCCCTGAAAATTAGATATACTCACCTGCGGACAGATAGTTAGCATACTTGTTGGAACGTCTCCACATCGATGGGTTTATACTTTGTTAGCTACCTGCTGTCTCATGTCGTGTATGTCACTTTGTCGATGTATGTGTGTATCTTGTAACCATCTAGTGTTTCAAGGCTGCTAATGGGGGACCGGAATTTCCAGGGGTACTGTTTCATATGAGACAAAATAATTATATCCGATCCTGGCCGTCGGATCACTCAAACGGTATCCCTGCTAATTCCGGTCCCCCATTAACAGCATGTAGTGTTTGAGCAGTTTTTATGTTATTTCGACTCCTTTTGATGCGGGATTTACTGATACGGGCTGTTGTAGGCTCACAAATTTTGATCTAGCGTGTAGGCTCGCAAATTTCCCTGAGTATTCCAAGAAACCTAATATAAAAGGAGTAGCCAAATGATATTTTTATAGACTTTCCTTAGATTTTTCATTTTAGCGACGCACGAAGATTTTCTGAAAATTTAGAGTCTTTTAGCGATTCTTTGAGATTACATTAATGAGATTTACAAAAGAGGAAGGATTCCCTCGCAATTTTATTCTCACACTATCTCATACATTGAGCGTCATTTTTGTAAATAAAAATTAAACGGTAATAGAATTGAAGCTAATATTTTGGGGATATGTTCTTATTGCAAAGATCTACGTTACTTCCGAAAATGAGCGTATTCCAAAATGTATAACATCACCATCTAATCAGAAATTCAAAACATCCAATCAAAACATTTAATCATTTTTTTATCTCTGTGATTTGTAGAGACAAAAAAATGTATAATATCTAATCAAAAATTCAAAACATCTACCGGTTACTTTGTTATGCATGTTTATAATGTTAATAAAAGCACCATGAGAACATAGTAAATATGTGTTCATTGTAAAATAAATCTTATTGTTTTCTATACCTAGTAAAATAATGCTTTAATTCTCTTTCCACTCATCCCATATTTTATTTGCTATGCTATATCGCCATTGGTTTACTACGCAAATGCCCGTTACTTGGTCATCATCTCAAACGAAAAAAAGAGAAAAAAATGGTCTTACACTCAAAAACTGTAGATGGGGAAAAACAATTTGATGGTTTTTTAGGAAAGTGAAGAGACGAGGGTTCGGACGAGACTTCTCAACCGATCAAACTGCTTAACCTCACGCAGATGCACTGCACGGGAGTGCTTTGAGTTCGAGAGATCAATTTGTAGGGCTCCAACCTAAACCAAGTCAATGGCCGTTCCAGAGTCAATTCGGTCACAAAGAGGGAGATGGGTTGATCTGTAGGAGGGAAGCTGAGAATTGTGGGATCAATGATGATCAAGGATTGTGGATGTGTTGAAGGTTTCTGCAAGTATGTGAACTGTGTAAATAAGTTTCGATCGAGAGAATTGTTTGTAGACGAATGTTGTCCTCAGTCATCGATTCAGAACTTATTTATATTGTCAGAATTGTAAACACATTGATCCCAGTAAGTGTGATGGTTTCTTGAGTGAAAGAATGGGGAAGTGGGAGATCGTGGTAAAGTCAGTTCCATGTCGTGTGGGGACTTGATTGATCCTCCACCCACTAATTTGCCAACTCCCTCAACCGCTTGCACGACTTACTCACATTTCTCATCGTGGATGAACACACATGTTGTAGGCCGCCAGACCAAAACCCTAATTGACATACCCCATGTGACGTGATTGATGTCTCACGAACGTGGAGTCTGCAAAGCATATGTGTATTTGATTAGTCAGTCGTTGACTTGATTATACATCGAGTCTAAGTTTTTGTTGAATCGATCATGATTGAAGAATGCTCAGTGATTCATGGATTGAACATGTCAGACGTACAGTTCTTGAATGATGTTGATATTACTCGTCTGAGCAAATATTGTAAATTCGACGAATTGTTGAATATTGAGTTGAGTCAATATTCGACGGAATATTGATATGAGTATTGCTCAATTAGATAAATTAATGAATATTGATAGTCGGATCAATATTTGAGCAACCGAGCAAGTATTGCTCAATTCGATAAATTACTAAATATTGATAGTTGGATCAATATTCGAGCAACCGAGCAAGTATTGCTCAATTCGATAAATTACTGAATATTGATAGTTGGATCAATATTCGAGCAACCGAGCAAGTATTTCTCAATTCGATAATTTACTGAATATTGATAGTTGTATCAATATTCGAGCAACCGAGCAAGTATTGCTCAATTCGATGAATTATTGGTAACGTGACCCAATAAAATATTAATTAAAATATTGGTAGCCTAACAAATATTATATAATTAATCCATATGTTGATTGCTGGATCAACATAAATTTATTAGTGTTTGAAATTGCTCAAAATCGCTATTTGCAGAGCATTTGTTCGAAACCCTAATTTTTGATCAATTGTTCATCAATTGATGATTTACTGAAAATAGTCCACTGAGCAAAGGAGTGACCGGATACATGGGATGATGGACGACCATGTAGCGCCCAAGTGCTCAAGTGAGTGTGCACCAAAGTCCTTTGTTGACTGGTTGGTGAAAGGATGATTAAATGTTGGTTTAATCACTTATTAGAATAGTGCTCGGTTGAGCATTAGGTGATGAAACCTAATTATGGAGAAGTTAGGGACCGGCAAAGGGAGCATAGAACTGGACCTTGGTGGTGTGGGACCAACTGACGGTCGTGTGAGAAAATTCCAAGTTGATTGAAGAAAGTTTGGACCTAATATGAGCAATTGAGCAAATTAGGTCAAAATTATAAAGATGTGTGGGACCGGCTTCTTGCAAGCCTTAGGGCCGGCCTTGGTCGGTCAAGGAAGCATGCCCATGTCACCATGATGTCCGTGTCTCAGTCCTGAGAGTTTTGGTATTTTCTGGTGTGTGTTTGAGCAATATTTTGGGTTTTCAGAAGAGTTTGATCTTGGACTGAAATTCTTGATTTTGCTCGAATGAGCAAGTAGAACTTTGCTCGTGTGACCAATACTTTGAGAGTATTAAAATAATAATATTTTAATATTTTACGTGAGTATCCTAGTCGGTCGTGTGATCGTTTAACTTTTTGGCTTTTTCATGGTTTGAGCAATATTTGAGAAAATATGGAAAAACCAGGGTTTTTGCTCAAACGGAGGAGTTTCATGAGATGAGGAAAATAATAATAGTGAAAACAAGAGATTGCAAAGTGTGGGACCGGCCATAGCTAGGGCATGACCGGCCGGCTAGGTAGCCCGGGTCCCGTGACACTTTCCCCTATTTTTATTAATTTTCATCGTTTAAGGAAAATATGGAGAAACCGTGAGTTTTGCTCAAACAAGAAAAGTTGCTCGAGTGAAGGAGTCTTCATGATATCATTAAAATAATAAAATAAGAAAAATAAAGGAAGAGGCGTGGGGGACCGGCCGAGGCGGCATGACCGGTCGGCCGGTGGGCCGGTCCCTAGGCGCCTCTTTTATATTTTTATTATTATTTTCTCTCTCCTATTTTGCGTGGGTTTCCTCATTTGTCCATATTTTTGAATGCTCGTTCATGCATCATCGTTGAGTACACTGCACTATTTTCTTGGGGCTTACTCGGTGATAGTCCAGATGCCCGATTGTTGAGTAATTATTACTAATTCATGAAATTCAGCGGAGAATGATTCATGAAACAGAGTAATAAAAATGAATTGTGTATCTATTACTAATCCATGGAATCCAGTCGAGGAATTCAAGGAATGGAGTAATGAGATAAAATTGTTATCTATTACTAATCCATGAATCCAGCCGGGGGATTCAGGGAACAGAGTAATAAGATATAATAGATTATTTTCTAGGGATTCAGTGGATGAATGTCACGGTAGAATTAATCTATTTGCAGAATCGAGATATGAGATAGTCGGAGCATCATACTCGTTCTGAATGTTGCATAGTCGGGGAACAACGTGCAGCGTCGACGTCCTGAAGGCGTTAAGCCCTCTAACAAAAAATTATGTCCAGAGAGCCGCCTGAATCTATACACGGTCTATCTACATAGTCAGGGAACAACGTGCATCGTGGACGTCCTGAAGGCGTTAAGCCCTCTAACAAACAATTATGTCTAGAGAACCGCCCAATCATTATTCTATGTAGAGGTAGGCCTCTCTATGTAGTCAGGGAACAACGTGCAGCGTCGATGTCCTGGAGGCGTTAAGCTCTCTAACAAACAATTATTCCTAGAGAACCGCCCAATCATTTGATTCTACATAGAGGCCATGATGAAATGTGCAGCATTGAACGCTCAGCTGGGAGGCCTTTCGAGAAACATATTCATCATGGCTCTAAGAGGAACACTCACTCGGTCAGAGATCGTGAAATGGTTCACGGATCATAAAATATGAATCGTCACATGCAGTATCATGATTTTACGATTTTGACCTTTGTCGAAAATCCACCATCAACAAAAACAAATCAATATTCCTCACATCTCCAAGTCTCCCAAAATATCCCCTCTTGGGGAGAGATTTTTACCATACCTATTTTCCTAAAAGAATCTCTCCAAATCTCTAAAAACAACAAATCATTGACTTTCAATTTTCTTTCAAATAACAAGGGTGTTGGAGTGGCTCTTATGAAATCATAATCCAATAACATGGAGTTTCAGCGAATTTAAATGACTTAAAAAAAGTCTCTAACCAATAACAAGAGATATTAGGAGACTCCCCAAAAATCTCTATGGACTAACAATAGATTTGTGAACTCTCTGGGAGTCATTTGAAATCTCATTTGACTAACCCCCTGTATCAAGGACTTCCCATGTAAAACAGAAAAGGGTCACCATTTGGTAAAATTAAAAACCCCTATATTCAAAATATTTTTTATAGTGGTTAAGCTGTGTCTGTTTAATTAGTGGTAATTATCTAATTACCTAATATATTAGATTAATGAATTTCTTTTATATACTTAATTAGTGATAAAAATCAGATTAACTGTGTCGTCTTGGTGGGAATAAAAAATAGAAGAAAAATAACAAAATTTCTTGAGATCTTTTTCAAAACCTTAGATTGTAATTCATCCAACCAGTGTCATTTTCATTTGTCAAAATTGGTAAAAGTACGTAAAAATATTGAAATTTATTATCTTTTCAGAGCGGTTTACGATTGGGTTTTTCCTTCATAGACAACCATAAGACAAATTTATGATTACGTGATGATGAAGCTCTAACCGTAACTGGATAAAATTGGGAAATCCCAATTATAAACCAGTTACAGTTTGTTTTTTTTTTTGTTTTACGGTTAGGTTTGGTCTTATTTGAACCCAACCGTAACTGGGCTAAATTGGAAAACCAATTGTAAAGCAGTTGAGTTTTTTGGTTTTATGGTTAGGTTCGATCTTAGTCGAACCTAACTGTAACTAGGTAAAATTGAGGAAACCCAGCGCAAATCCATTTACGGTTACAAAACTAATCGTAACATCACATGCAAATTTTTCATTTATTTATAGTTAGGATTTCTTATTTTCATAACCGTAACAGCTTCAGAGAATAAGTCTATTGTTAGGAAATTAAGAATACCTAACCGTAAATGGCTCTGCAAACCTAATTTTTTTTCACTGATTTCAATCAATCTAACCATTTCAAACACACACAAAAAAAGAGTAAAAAAATGGCTTGGGTATTAATCGAATATGATGAGTTTCGATGGAGAAAAATGAAAAAGAGGAGAAGAAACGGTTACCGTTCAGAGAGGAGAAGGAGACGAAAGGAAGATGAATCGAAGTTAGGTTTTTTTTTTTAAGTTTAAGTTTAATAGATGGAAGGGTAATCAAGATTTTTTATAGATCTTAGGTCACTCCTTAACCAATCCCTTAGTCATAGACATCCTAAGAGAGGCCAATCTATTGATTTCATAATCCCCTATATGATGTTATATTCCCAAGCTTAGTTGGAAATCTCTATGTGGATTTTTATTTATTCGATTTTTATTTCTTCTTTAGCACAAAATTGTAAAGCCTTAGGTCTATGAGAACTCTTTAGATCTCTATGTTTTGTGTGGTTGAGATACATGTCGATCCAATTTCAATGTATTAAACTTTGTGAAAAGATTCTCTCTCCCGTACAAAAGTGAGTTCCAAAAACCTTCAGCAGTTCGTGTTGTTTTTATTTTCCACCTCTTTAAACCAATAAAACATACCGGTGATTTTTTTTTTCTTTTTTTCTTTGAAGAATTAAAAGGCAATCAACACCGGTGAATTATTTATTTTGATAATATTTTCTCGAATATGACATGAAAACAAACCTCAAGAATTAGATTTTCCATCAATAAAACATAAGGAATAACGTAAAAACACATAGAAATTTATTCAATCTTGTCGATGAATATTTAGGCTATTGGATTTTTCTAATTTATGTACTCATTTAAGATTGACAAATTTGTAAGAAAAAAATGGAGTGGAACCTTTGACATAATAGAGCATCTCCAATATTGGCAGGGGGAGCCACTTTTATTAGAGGAAACCTGACTAGGTGGATTTAAAGAAAAAAAAACTCCCCACCGTTAAAAGAAAAAACATATGGGAGCATACAACAAAAGAACTAGGAATAAAGGCTGAAGAATTATTTTTTCCCGTAAAAGTCCACATGGATTGCTAACTACACTTAAGAGTGGGAGTACGAAATTGGGAGTCATATATAATTTCAGTTATAAAATTTTAATGCATGTATCAATAATTTGATTTTTAATATTTTAATTACTTTTCATTATAACATCAATAAACAAATTAATGCATTGAGTAGCATTGGATTACAAATTACCTTTTTTTCCCTTTTGATAACTGGAATCTAATCAAAACCTAAGAAGACTAACATTTAGTGTAGTAACACCCATAACATCGTTTTGAAAAAAATGAGAAATAAAACTAGGAAATCTTCAAATGCATATGTCGTCATGAATCCTAGTTGCATCACCTTTCGCTAATCAACACGAAATTATCTTCTCTATATCTTTGATTGAAACTTAGTTGATCAAATGCTCCTTTGAGACTAGTGATGTCTTGCACAAGTCCTTCAATGTCCAGTGTGGTTGAACTTCATTGTTTCATGGTTGGATAGGATAGCTTGAATCACTTTCCACTTCTGATAGGACTTTAACCTATATGTAAAATAACTTTCTCCGGTTTACAATCGCTTCCTCGACGTCTACAATGTAGTTTTTAAGTGGCAAATACATTTTTTTGAACCCACCAAAGGAAACCCCATCACGAGTGTAAAATACTACTACAAACTAATATCAAGAATAACTAATCAAATTATAAATTTCAGAAGTTTAAGAATTTGTTACTAAGATTTTGAAACTAGAAAAGCAAAAACTATAAGATGTAACCAAGAATGTGAAGGCATAAGGGATCCGAGAATCAATTGTAGGTAAATTATTTGTATTCAATCACAAAGGTCTAGAATTTTCTCATGTAAAATAGCAAACCTATCTACTAGTACATGAAAGATATTTCGTTAAGAATCTTTCATAATAATTATCAAAATGGTAATTGTTCTCACCATAAAGTAGAATCTCTAAACACTTATTGTTAGAGCATTGCTCGGTTGAACCCACAAGTTTTGCTATCTCAAGCTTGTTTTCAGTGTTAGATGATCAAAACTATATCTTGATTTCTAATCTACTAAGTCAAGTCTCATATTAGGTTAGTATAGTAGTTGAGTATCATAGATCACCCTTGAAGACTGAAGATCGACGAAGACATTTGGAGAACTTATGTATCAGGTATGTGCATACTACCATCATTCTATTTATTGAGACTATGTCGTATGACTTATAATAGAACTAAAAAAAAGAAGTTTCGAGTCAAGCTTGTCTTGAAAAATCTCAAAATATGATTTTGTAATTAGATGTTCAAAGTTCCTTAACAATATTAATTATATGAATTAATTTGTGGGTCAATTGAAAATTTCCCATACAAATGATTATATCACTTGGGAATGTTTCTAACATCATAAAAGATAAATATGAACTTATTGATATTTCTACTCAGTGTAGGTTGGCGAACCAATTCGCAAACCATAGATATCTCACACACATAAATACAGGAAGGTTGGTGAACCAGTTCGCAAACTGCAAGTTTAGTTAGGAACAGTTCACGAACCCGGTTGGCGAACCATGGTGAACTGAATTTTATAAGTTGGATAAACAGGCCAGCAGTTGGCGAACTCGGTTAATGAACCATTGTCAACTGAATTCCATATTCTAGAAGGTTTGGCAAACCCGAGTCACGAACCGTCGCAACCTGACTCTAAAAAAGCCCTATGGTTGGCGAATCGTTGTACCAACTGTCCTGATAATGTTTAGCAGATGCTTAAAGACTTATTATTTTAATATATTTAGTATTGCTAGAACTCTCTTAAACACTTCTAAGACTTCATTGATCACTTAAACGTTTATGTGTGTGAATCATGATTAATCTCTTAGGTATTTAAATGAACATCAAATAACTTTCAGTTCTTTGGCGAACTTTCCAAACCGAACATTCATTATACACGGTTCTGTAACCAAACCTATGTGTACAGTCTTCTATTGTATTTTGAAGACCTAGAGTGTTTGCTTGATTCTCAAGTTATCTTAGATTGAATTCTAAGCTAACCCTGGTATTTGAAAACTATAAATAGAAAATCTCTGTCAACTGGGAAATTAAATCCATGACACTTTTTGTCCTAGTTGATTATATAGTCATCCTCTATTGACCTAGGTTTCCTTATGGAACTTTATTAGGTCTACGACTAAAAGACTTCGATTTGGGGATTAGTGAATCCAGGTCCGACTATCTTTACCTTGATAGCTCGTGAATCCTGATCTTGCTTTTCTGTTATCCAGGTTCTCGTAATCTCTTCAGGAAAGACAAATAGTAATCACAGAATTCTCTTCGTCTCATATTTTGTGATTCCTCAAGATACATATATGTTATCGAGGTTCATATATTAAATCTATATACATATTTTCAAGCATCATTCAGTTAGTCTACTTGCTATTGTATTAAGTTTTGTCTATACAAGTTTCCGAACAAAAATGTTGGGTGTATTTGGCATCCCCTGCGTTTTCAATTGGTAGCAGAGCAAGCAAACACCGTTGATCTAATAAGTATGTGTTCGAAGAGATCTTTACTATGGAAAAGAGTGCAATCTCTGTAACGTATAACCAGTTGTTGAAAAAACTGTTTTTATGGACTTTATTAATGAGATAGGATCTTCCTCCGTCTCTAAAATAGATGAATCTTCGGTTCCCGTAAAACAAGTTATTGTTGACAATTATTATCCCTATTATCTTACTGATGAATCCAACTCAAAAGTAGAAAGGGAAGCTACCAAGGAAAGTGCTGAGATTCTTTGTCATCTGTGAATACAGGATTCCGAAGTGAATTGGTAGAAAAACAAAGTCAATAATCTCATTTGAAAGGTTAATGAAAGAGATTCACAAATCATGATCCTTTTGAAGAAAAGTCTGAAGTGAATATTCAAACTATTTCACTTGAGGCTCAACTTGAGAAAAACTCCTTTGATCTTCAACGTTTACTGGAGACTCCTCCAACTCCTTGTAATACGTGTGAATCTGAGATCCTTCTATATGGCCAATTTAAAAATAAAAGAGTTAGAGGAAGTAATTGCCAATGACACTCATGACAGCTCATGTAAATATCTTTTAGAAGGCCAGGTTCAAAGTCTTACCACTTTGTCAAAAGATGATCAGTTATGTTTCTCTGAACAAGAAAAAAAAGTATCTCCTAGAAAAAAAGCTCTTGTCCTAAGTCTGTGTAAACTGACTCTGTCAGGGGTCAAAAATTTTGCTACTTCTGCAAGACAAAAGGACATGTTCAGAGAAAGTGTAAGCTTATATTGAAAAGCAATTATATCGAGTCTATTCAAGAAACCTTCCACCTTAAAAGAAGTTACTGACATTCAAAAGATAAAATCTTCGGATTCTAAAATGAAGGATACTGATTCTCGAATCAAGACACCTTCTAGGAATGGTAGAACCGTTTACCCATAAAATAGAACAAAGAGCACAGGTTTTGGTACAATTGCTAAGAAAAAACTAAGAAAGTCTTCACGGACATGGGTTTCAGTAAGAACTCAATTTCTTGGAAAATCTATAGATTTACCTGTTTAAGAGACGTCTCAACTAGCAAACATGGAATTGATGATTGCAGGTTGCAATGATCTCATAGACAAGTTATCTTGCACCTTTCATAGGTAGAAGAACTCAGGTAAAAGTTTTTAAGTTTATCTCTCGTTATGACGATAACGAGTTTTATGATAACTTCTCGAAACCAGATGGTAAACAAAGAAGGAGAGTTAAATCAAATAATGGAAAAGTATTAAATGATGAGTATGAATATACTCATCTTAATGCTCTCTATTCAAGGAGACTGTAATCCTCATCATCTAAAAATCATGTTAGGTGAGTATTTAAGAAAAACATGTGTTTTATTTGTTTGAAATAGTTCTGCTGGATGACATAGTTCTTTTTTCCATCTCTAAGAGAAGGTATATATAGCATATTACTGTGATTTTTCAAATGACATTACAAGTTTATTGTTGAGCCTGCTCCAGAATTTTGAATTATCTATTATACTTTACAAATTGTTTATGTATGCATTTGAAATACTCTTGGATGTAGATAAAAAGACATTGTGTCCATAAAAGTAATTTCATGTTTGTTTAAAATAAAACTCTGGAATTAAGGAAGTTCGGTTCACAAACGCTTTTCGTGTTTAACTCAAACTCCAAAACATATAATGGTCACGAACTAATCATATTCTTGGAAGACTCATTGTTGTTCACCAATAAATACCTTAGACTTGCAGTTGAGTTCTCTCATTCAAAGTATTTTCTGCATTCAAGTTTATCTCTCATGGCAAGTTCTAGAAACAATATGGAAGAAGTTCTTGATAACATTTGCAGTGGTATTGGGTTAAAAGGAAAGAAGAAAAAAACTCTGGTTCAAGATGAAGTTGATGGCTCTGAGGATCATCCAAATCTCAATTTCTATTTTGCAAATGATCATCAGGATGTAGAACAAGAAGAGATGATTTCTGCTAATGTTGTTTATGATTTTCTTAAACAATTTGAAGAAACAAAGATTAAACTTGTTAAAGCATTGAAAAGTCAAGACATGCTTAGGACTGAGTTGGAAAAGGTTTCGTCTGACCTTGTTCTCATGAAATCTCATGTTAACGATGTTATCAATGATGATATTTTCCCCGAGGAGTTCGTGAATGTTGTTGATGACAAACTCAAAGGTCTCGGAACCAATGACATTTCTTTTGGTATTTAATTAGTGTTTTTCTTCAAATATCTTTTTCCTTGTTCTTATTGTTTAAGGCGAAACACTTTTTTGGAGTAGTTTTTATGTGTTACATTAGTTATTCCAAATAGTATCATCTTGCATGTTTAAAATTTATTAATTAAATTTTATTTTGAAAGATGACTTGAAATACCTAATTCTTCATGGATTATTCTCATATTTTCTCACATGTTAAGCTCTTCCACTCTTTCAAAGGACGAGTAAACTATTTTGAGAATTGCAGTTTTTTATCTCTCCACGATTACACTTTTTGTGAATAAACTGCTACAGAATTCCGTAATTAAGATATGCTTTAGGGATCGACTTACTTCCTTAATTGTGTCGCCACTAGGGAATAAGTGGTGAACTTTAATCTCTACGTTCATACATGGATAAAGAAGTTACAATTCTTATGTTGAGTCATATCGCATTAATTGTTCTCTTGTTCATAGCTGGCATAGATAATAGATTGTGTTGATGATTTTTCTCAAGAAAATATTGTAGCTTAGTGCCTCTAACATTAAGGTCGTTATTTTTAACTTCTTTGTTTGTAACTGGCGAGAAGAGAGAAACATATTAGATTCAAGTTTATTTTGTTCGTAAGTGGTGAATAAATTTAAAGTCCAAGAAAATATTTCTCTTGTGATTAGAGTAAAGGCCGCATTGTTGTTCTTTCGGAAATGACATAAATGGGGGAGAGTTATTTTGAACTTGTGCTTAATGGTAATATCTTTGTGAGGAGAGTGCGCGGGTGTGGAATTGTAGGAGATGCTTGTGCATTATGTCTCCTTGATATAAACTAAGATTTCTTGGTTTAAATCGTCTAAACTAAAAAGGTTGGTATGTGTTCTCTAGTCTTGAAACTCTTTTGATTAATTCATTATCCCGATTTTTCACCTTTGCCAATTTTGTTGACAAATAAGGGGAGAATTATTAAGTAATATCTTACTACATTATATATGGATTTACGGAGCATCATGTAAGGGGGAGAGGGGGTGCGGGGGTTGAATTATTATCTATATGTTTTACCTATTTTGCAAAGTAGCATATATTGACTAAGGGGGAGAACATATCACCATAGTATTGCTTCAAAATTGTGATGAACGTAACAATACTAATGAGTAGAGTGTGTTTACCTCATTCTATAAAGTATCTTAACGAGTATTCTCATAAGTTGTTATTGCTACGGGTCTTTAACAGCAATGTGCTGAACGAATACATGCAGAACATTAGAAGAACTTGAAGTATGAATAATTCAAGACGTGTGTTGACGAACTATGGAAATCAAGCATAGTGGATTGAGCTGAAAAGTTTATTTATTGTATCTGTATGTATTGAATAATTTTGTCATTAAAATTAACAAAGGGGGAGATTGTTACAGCATTGCTCGGTTGAACCCACAAGTCTTTCTATCTCAATCTTGTTGTAAGTGTTAGATGATTAAAATTATATCTTTATTTCTAGTCTACTAAGTCTAGTCTTGGACTAGGTTATAATTGTAGTTGAGTATCAGAGATCACCCTTGAAGACCGAAAATCGACAAAGACATTTGGAGAACTTCTGGATCTTGTATGTGAAGACTGGAGCATTATATTTTACTCATTATTCCATCATTCTATCTAGTGAGACTATGTTGAATGAAGAAGGTTCGGGTCAAGCTTGTCTTATGAAAATTCTCGAAATATGATTTAGCAATTAGATGTTCAAAGGTCCATAAAAATATTAGTTCTATGAATTAATTTGTGCATCAATTGAAAATTTCCCATACAAATGATCATATCACTTGGGAATGTTTCAACATCATAAGAAAGAAATATGGACTTACTAATATTTCTATTCAGGGTAGGATGGCGAACTAGTTCGCAAACCATAGATATATGACACACATAAATATAGGAAGGTTGGCGAACCAGTTCACAAACCGCAAGTTTAGTTGGGAACATTTCACGAACCCGGTTGGTGAACCGTGGTGAACTGAATTTTATAAGTTGGATAGTAGGCTAGAAGTTGGAGAATCCGGTTCATGAACCGTTGTCAACTGAAGGGTTGGAAAACCCGGTTTACGAACCGCCGCACCCTGACTCGTGAACAAGCCCTCCAATAATTTTTAGCAGATGCTTAAAGACTTAATATTTTATTATGTTTAGCATTGATAGATCTCTCTTAAATACTACTAAAACTTCACTGATCACTTAAACACTTATGTATGTAAATCATGATTTATTTCTTAGGTGTTTAATTGAACATCAAATTAGCTTTCAATTCTTTGGCTAACTTGCCAAACCGAACATTCATAATACACGTATCCGTAACCAAACCTATGTGTACAGTCTTCTATTGTATTTTGAAGACCTAGAGTGTTTGCTTTATTTTCAATTTATCTTAGATTGAATTCTAAGCTAATCCTGGTCTTTTAAAACTATAAATAGAGCATCTTTGTCAATTGGAAATTCAATCCCTGACACTTTGTGTCCTAGTTGATTATAGAGTCGTCCTCTACAGACCTAGGTTTCCTTGTGGAATGTTATTAGGTCTACGAATGAAAGACTTCGCTTTGGGGATTCGAGAAGCCAGGTCCGACTATATTTACCTTGATAGTTCATGTTTCTTGATCTTGAATTTTTGTTATCGAGGTTCTCGTATTATCTCTTTCAGGGAAGATAGATAGTAATCACAAAGTTCTCTTCGTCTCAGACTTTGTGATTCCTCAAGATAGATATCTAAATACTGATCTTAGTTGATCTTTCAAAGATTGTTCTTGAGAGGTGGTTAAGAATCTTGGCTGATCTTCGGGAGTCGTAAGTTTCGAATTGGTGAGGTTTGCTAGCTTTGTCTATTGCAAAAAGATTCCCACACCTTGATCTTTGATCTAAACGAAAATCAAATAGGCTTATCTGTTAGAGGCATATTAGTATCAAAATTAGTATTCACTTCGCATGAAGCAACTCTTAGGATGTAAAAGACGTCAGTTAAGGGAATCAAGTGCATAGAACCTTGCGAGGTTCAAGAGACGTAATGAGCGAGACTGTAACTGAATTGCTTGGAGAGTGGGTTCGGTCTCAAATATATTCCATTCCGAAGTATTATAGTAAGCTAGCGTCTTTAGCGTCTTAATACAATATGGTTTTCAGTGTGGACGAGGTCCGAGGGTTTTTCTGCTATTGCGGTTTCCTTGTTAACAAAATTTCTGGTGTCTTGTGTTTTTCCTTTTCCGCATCATATTGTTTATAAAAAGACGAGGGTACCCAAATACACCACTGTTACAGAATAGCTCGGTTGAACTCATCAAGCGTTAGTATGTCAAGTTTGGTTATCACATTTTAGTATAATACTCATCTAGAGTCGCTTGATTAAATACTAGAGTCAACTTCGTTTAGGTTATACTAGAAAGTCTAGGAATGTTGATACATATAAGTATTACTCTGAAGACCGGAAGAATGTGAAGAAGTAACGAACTACAAAGATGACATCATCCTTCCACTTGAGGTTAGTAATATTGACTTGAACTGTTTCATTCCTAACGTATCTTTCAAGTCGTGCTATATTGAAAACATAACTGTGAAGCCGTATATACTGTACATATTTTATAATACTCTAGTGATGTGACATGATCATAATTTTATGATCATAGTATTAAGGAATTAGACTACGAAGTATAACGTGTATCTTTTGAACTTCGTAGATATGACATCAACATAATCTTGTATATAGTGTTATGATTATGTGAATGGGTTATGGTGAAGATTTCATCCTAGGAAACAATGTTTTACATTTTTTTAAAGGAAGTACATTCATGAGCTTGTTTCGTGAATTGAAAGGGAAATCAATAGGCTTATTGGTCTTGTTATTCATTGCATATCTTTGGATGACCAATATGTGTGAGATGGTAGAACCGATCTTAACTCATGTTATGTATCTTGGTATAACTAATCACAATGCCTAGACTTATAATTTGGTATGATCTGTTTTGATAATTGGTGTAATCGATCCTAATAATTGGTGTGACCGATCATAAGTGTTTTGTGATCAATCCTTGTAATTGGTGTAACCGGTCATGGTAACTGGTGTGACCGATCACAAGTAGATACCATGTGTAAATGGAACCGATCCTTGTAACTGGTGTGACCGATCACAAGTAATTCCATATTTAGGTATAACCGATCCTAGTGATTGGTATAACCGATTGAACCCAGGTATGTAATTTGATATGATCAATCACATAGTAGTCTTTGAATATAGGCAAACCAATTCTAAACTTGTTTGGAAGTGTGGTATAACCTATTCCAAGAATGCAAATCCATGTAAATATGAAATAAGGATTTGCAGTGAAAAGATGTCAACATACTTTGAACACGAGCAGTAACTCTTATCATTTATTGTTCAAAGATATTCCTTGGTACTCAAGGTGATCTTGTGTCGAAATAAATTAAGAATCTTTTAATTAAGGTTTTTGATTTTATATGCTTTAATTACCAGAAATTAATGCATATCTCTAGAGAATAAAAATTAATAATGAGCATTTACTAATTGGAGATTTTCTATTGAGAGATTTCGAAAATATTGGACAAGCATTTATTGGAATTAGGAAATCCAAATTTTTCCATTCATTGCATATCTTGAGAATATCTTCGGTTTTGGAAATTCCTTGGTGTCCAAATATCCTTGGTCTATAAATACCTAAGTTTGCATTTCTAGCAAACTATCCTAAGAGCCAGGCAAACTTCATTTCTTGTTGTTTCTGGTGGAGCCGTCTATTCGGAGAGGAAAGTATCCTAATTAGGTGAATTCTCTTACGGCCGCTCGTTTAAAGACTTCTGTGGAATCAAGAAGCTCAACAAGTACTGTTGGTGGGAAACTAGATAATTGTAGTGTTATTAGTTTTCGATCGATTTTATTGACTAACGGTTGTTGAAACTTGGATTTCACCTAGTTTGTTTATGCTTGAGAATCTTCTCTTCTATTATAAGATTCAAACTATATCACAGTATCAACGAGATCTTTAGAACTGTTGTTAGATATTAAAAAAATCTTGTGATAATCCATTGTTAACAGACTCCGTTATGTGCGTGATTGATTACAAGAGACTCAAGTGTTGTTGTGCAGGTTTTGAAGATAAATAAGATATGAAGACGAAGAGTATTTCTTATTAAAATTCGAAAATTTCAAATAAAACCTAAATATGGAAGATCATGATAAACATGAACAAAAATTATTTTAGACAAAATGGATTCGCAGTTACCCAAAAATTGTCAACAAATACAAAAATATGTGCTCTCGTTTTATGTGCTTCCTCATCCCAAAAGTTATGAGCACAAGCCTGGATGAGGGTGTACAGACTCCATACAACTAAGTTGTATCGGAGTAAGCCTTATCATGCTTAAAACGAGTATCAGAAACATAGTTCATATTTCTCTTTGGAGATTTCTACCCAAAGTATTTTCTCCCAAAAAGGTGATTTTTCCTTGTGATATAGGTTAGATCATGATGAGAAAATGTACTGTTGTGAGAATTTTCAGAAACAAATAAATCTCTCTTAATTCTGTAATACCCCGATATTCGGCAGTGGTTGGCCGAATGGAATATAAGTAATGGTTTGTCCTTTCCTAACACCGAGGCCTAATGGGTTCACTTGACTGAGTTGTGGGAAAAAACTTCTCAGTTAAGCGTGCTCGGCCGGGAGTAGTCACATGATGGGTGACCTCTCGGGAAGCTGCTGCTGGATAACCGCAGTAGTGCCATTAAAAATCCCGCATTGCTGGATAACCGTAGTGGGTAAGTGGGAACAATATCGGTGTTAGTTGGGATACAAATAGGGGTCGTTCGCGTGTGCTAGGGTGGGGGATTGTGCCAGATACTGCTCTCACATGAGAAAAGAAACGTCTACATTATACCGAGGCCTGATGGGTACACTTGACTGAGTTGTGGAAAAAAACTTCTCAGTTAAGCGTGCTCGGCCGGGAGTAGTCACAGGATGGGTGACCTCTCGGGAAGCTGTTGCTGGATATCCGCAGTAGTGCCGCTAAAAATCCCACACTGTTGGATCACCGCAGTGGGTAAGTGGGAACAATATCGATGTTAGTTGGGATACAACTAGAGGTCGTTCGCTTGTGCTCGGGTGGGGGAGTATGCTGGGTGATTATGCTAGATACTGCTCTCATATGAGACAAGGAACGTCTACATTATACCGAGGCATTTTCAGCACAACTGGCTCCAGAGTTGGTAGAAAACTCTGTAGTTAAGCGTGCTCATGCGTGATCAATCCAGGGATGGGTGACCGTCCGGGAAGTTGCTGCTGGATGACCGCATTGATGCCCGTTAAAAATCCCACACTGCCGGATGACCGCAGTGGCTAAGTGGGGACAGTATCGGTGGAGGGACGGGTCATTACAAATGGTATCAAAGCCGACGACGGTTCACCTGCCGAGGGTGGGAATGTACGCTGGACGGGGTTGTTCCAGGTGCTTCTCTTGAGGGGTAGGGAACGTCGGAGATCTGGGCTTGCGAATATATTCTGGAGCCGAGGATGGCTCCAATTTAAGGTGGTGGTATTGTAATACCCCAATATTCGGCAGTGGTTGGCCGAATGGAATATAAGTAATGATCTGTCCTTTCCTAACACCGAGGCCTAATGGGTTCACTTGACTTAGTTGTGGGAAAAAACTTTTCAGTTAAGCGTGCTCGGACGGGAGTAGTCACAAGATGGGTGACCTCTCGGGAACCTACTGCTGTATAACCGCAGTAGTGCCATTAAAAATCCCACACTGTTGGATAACCGTAGTGGGTAAGTGGGAACAATATCGGTGTTAGTTGGGATACAACTAGGGGTCGTTAGTGCCGTTATAAATCTCACACTGCTGGATAACCGCAGTGGGTAAGTGAGAACAATATCCGTGTTAGTTGGGATACTACTAGAAGTCGTTCGTTTGTGCTCGGGTGGGGGAGTATGCTGGGCGATTATCTTAGATATTGCTCTCATAAGAGACAAGGAACGTCTACATTATACTGAGGCATTTTCAGCACAATTGGCTCCAGAGTTGGTAGAAAACTCTGCAGTTAAGCGTGCTCGGGCGGGAGCAATTCAGGGATGGGTGACCGTCCGGGAAGTTGCTGCAGGATGACCGCAACGATGCCCGTTAAAAATCCCACACTGCCGGATGACCGCAATGGCTAAGTGGGGACAACATCTAATGTAGGAAATCTACCTGTTTTTAATGTATTAACTGTCCCAGTTGATTCAATTGATCCCTTTACGTTGTATAAACTGTCACAGTTGATTCTTTGCTTTTACTTTGGTTTACTTGTTTTACAAGTCTAGAACTTCTTCTTTTAGAGTTTCCTTATTTCTTCTTTTAGAGTTTTTCTATGTTTAGGTTCTTATCATGCCTATATAAACGGGCTTATTAAGTTCTTGTAAGATACAATTATTATTATCAAGATTAATTAAAACAACTCTTTTCATAGCAATCTATCTTTCTCATCTTTAAAACCTATCCTTGTTCTGTTTTCTCATCCTTTTCTTCCCTTCTCATCACCAACAATCTATGTATTGCTTTCTTCTCTTATCGTGCTACACTAGTTGGTGTCGATTCCTTTAGCCCATTATTTGATGTGCCTATTTTAGATTTTTATCTAGAAATGGTTTAGAGGGAAAGAGTTTACAGATCTAGTGATTTAGAAACTTCTTAAAACGATAAACTCGTAGAGATGAGTAAGGATGACACAAAACCCTAAATTATCACTCTCGAGTGCATTACCTTTAACTCTAAAGTCCCCCTTTAGAATGTATTAATACTAAACCCAATTACTTTAGGATAGGTTTACACATTTGTTAAGGAAGACCACCAATCTTATCCCAATTATTCAGGTTATTATGTGCTTCTAAGTTTTTATTTGAGTTTTCCAGACTTCATTCGGATCTAACTCATGAGGAAACGCATTGTTATCTAGACCCTTTTATAAAGCTCCGAACCCGAACCACAAGTAGATGTAGTTGTCTTAAAAATAGATAAGGGTGTGTTAGATATCTTCCTGGTCTGTTGCAGCCTCCTCTTCTCGGGTTAGCACTATCAACAATGATCCCTTTACGTTGTATAAACTGTCACAGTTGATTCTTTGATTTTACTTTGGTTTACTTGTTTTACAAGTCTAGAACTTCTTCTTTTAGAGCTTCCTTATTTCTTCTTTTAGAGTTTTTCTATGTTTAGGTTCTTATCATGCCTATATAAACAGGCTTATTAAGTTCTTGTAAGATACAATTATTATTATCAAGATTGATTAAAACAACTCTTTTCATAGCAATCTATCTTTCTCATCTTTAAAACCTATCCTTCTTCTCGTTTCTCATCCTTTTCTTCCCTTCTCAATTCTTTCTTCACAAACTGTAATAGTTTTCTTTGCAATGACATGCGAAACTTTTACAAAAGCTGATATGTAAGACTTATTGAAGAATACCGTCACTGAGATTACAAACTCCATTAATTCTCTTGAGACTAAACTTCAAACCAAAATTGGTGAAACAAAAACTTCTCTAGAGACGAAGCTCGGAGTTCTGGAAACTCGCAGGTTTGGAAGATAAGGACATGCCAAGTTTGTCTGATGATAAAGAAGAAAAACTTGAAGCAAAAACATTAGGAGAAACAAAAGACGACAAACCAAAAAAAGTTAAAAGTTCTTTTGTTCAGAATACTCATGTTCCTGAAGATATTTCTCAATACATTAAGTTCACAAAACAATTTAAGAGCTTTCTTAACAGTCCTTATAAGAAGCCCGCAACTGTGAATATTCCCAGTGATGAAGACGAAGATAAGTTGGAGGATGATTTAGCCAAACAGTGGGAAGATGATAAAAGGTTAAAATCCCACATGAATCCTTATGGTTCTTTACCATAGTATAAATTGAAGGCTGATATCCCTAAATTTCATGGAGGTTTGCAAATAGAAGAATTATTGGATTGGTTTTATGAAGTAGAGTTGTTTTTCAACTTCATGGATGTACCTGATTTTTCTAAAGTTAAATTGGTTGCATATAAACTAAAAGGTGAAGCTGCAGCTTGGTGGGATAAAATCTGTGATGATCGACGTAACATTCACAAGCCTCCAATACGTACTTGGAAAATAATGAGAGACTTATTAAGAGATAAGATAAGATTTACCTAGAGATTATATGCAACAAATGTTTATCAAGTTTCAACACTGTCGACAAGGAGCTAGGCTCATTGAGGAATATGTAGCTGAATTTTATAGTTTGATTGCACGTAACCAATTGAATGAAACTGAGGAGCAATTAGTTGCACGTTTTATAGATGGTTTGAACAGTTTGATTCAGCAAGGGATGACACAATCCGTGTATACAATGGTTGAAGCTATCCAGTTAGCTATTAAGGTGGAAAAGCGTGTACTTAATACTTCTAGACAAGCAACTCCACGACAAGTTCGTTATCAGAATTATTATAAACCTGGCGAATCCTCTAATTCCTATTATGGTATTCAAGGTGAAAAGGGATCAACAGTCGTTGTTGATCCACAAGAATTCAGTTATAGTCCATCGTATCAACCGCAACAACAACCTGTGAGTTTTTCTTTTGGTCATCCCTCTACTACTACAACTACTTCACCAATTTTACCATCCCATGTTGAACCTCAATCCATTCAACAACAACAAACTAAACCAGCAAGTGCCAGATTCTCCAATCGAATGCAACAACAATTTCCACCTCCAAATAGAGCTCCTAATATTTATTCAAAATTTCATGGAGATAAATGCAATAAATGCAATCAACCTGGTCATTCTTTATCTGATTGTCGTCGCTTTAACAGTTTCATTGGAGATAACCATATACACAGTGAGTCAAAAGATACTGAAGTTTTTGATGATGATGAAAGTGAAGAAGTTGAAAATATTGAATTATATGAGACTTATGGTGATCACTTTGTTGGAATGATTCAACCACTCATGCTTACTGAACCATATTATTCTCAAAGACATAATATTTTCAAAACCAAGTGCTTCATTGGTGGTAAAGTCTGTGACATGATCTTTGATAGTGGCAGTGTAGACAATTGCATTGCATCTGTTGTTGTCAAGAAAATGGGATTACCAACTACACCACATCCTACTCCTTATTCTGTAGGTTGGGTGAATAGTTCCTCTACACAACGAATTACTCATCAGTGCGTTATTAAGTTTTCTTTTGTTGGATATGAAGAATATGTGTTATGTGATGTTATTGATATGACTACAATACATCTCCTACTTGGACGACCATGGCAGTATGATGTTAGAGCAGTTCATAACTGCTTTGAGAATACTTGCACTTTTTACAAAGATGGTAAACGAGTAACTCTGTTTCCTTCAAATTCTTCTTCAGTAATTAAGGAATGTAGTGATAGCAAGACTACGACTTTGGCGGCTACTATTTCTCGCTCTTTACATTCAACTCACACTTTGAGTTCTCATGAAGACACCAAACATATGGTACAAGTTCCTACTCATGTACAACATTTATTATCTAAATACCATCCTTTATTTCCTTAAGAATTACCTGTGAGTTTACCACCTTTTCGAGATGTTGAGCATTGCATTGATCTTATACCTGGAGCTTCTTTACCTAATCAATCTCATTATAGGTTAAGTCCTACTGAACATGAAATCTTAAAGGGTCAAGTTAATGATTTATTGACTAAGGGGTTAATTAGACCCAGTAATAGCCATTGTGCTTGTCCTGCTTTTCTGGTTCCTAAAAAGGATAATATATGGAGAATGTGTATAGATTGCAGAGCTTTGAATCGTATAACCATTCCTTATAGGTTTCCCATTCCTCGTATTGAGGATATGATTGATCTTTTAATAGGGTCTGTTATTTTCACTAAACTAGACCTTCGCAGTGGCTATCATCAAATAAAAATAATAGAAGGAGATGAATGGAAGACTGCATTCAAAACTGGAGAGGGTTTATATGAATAGCTTGTTACGCCTTTTGGATTGTCTAATGCTCCTAGCACCTTTATGCGGCTCATGAATCAGGTTTTACAACCATTTCCGAGTAAGTTTGTTATTGTATACTTTGATGACATATTGATTTTTAGTAGAACTGTAAAGGAACATATCAGTCATCTTTCACAGGTGTTCAAGGCATTATTTGATCACTCTTTCTTTGTCAATTTGAAGAAATGCACCTTTATGTCCTCTGAAGTTACTTTCTTGGGGTATGTAATATCATCAAAGGGTATTCATGTGGATCCTTCTAAAGTTCAAGTTATTATGGATTGGCATGTTCCTACTTCTATCAAAGAAGTAAGAAGTTTTCATGGATTGGAATCTTTCTATAGGCGCTTTGTCTGAAATTTCAGCACAATTGTTGCACCTCTTACTGATTGTTTGAAGCAAGACAAGTTCATATGGACTGAGGAAGCTGATAAAATTTTCAATACTCTTAAAGATAAACTATGTTCAGCTCCTATTCTTGTCATGCCTGACTTTTTTAAGCCCTTTCAAGTTGACTGTGATGCTTCTATTATTGGAATTGGAGCAGTTTTATCTCAAGAAGGACATCCAGTTGCTTATCATAGTGAAAAAAACTCTGAGACACAAAAAAAGTGGTCTACATATGAACTGGAATTACTTGCACTTGTACAAGCTCTTAAACAGTGGCATACTTATTTGTTCCATCGAGAGTGTGTCATTAATACTGATAATCATGCTTTGAAGTATCTCCAAACTTCAGCAAAGGTTAATCGTATTCATGATAGGTGGTTATCCACAATTAACAAGTACACTTTTTCTATCAAACATAAAAGTGGAAAGCTTAATCAAGTTGCAGATGCTTTAAGTAGAAGGAGACATCTTTTAACAACCATTCGTAATGAGAGTTTTTCTTTCGATTACATCAAAGATATTTATGCTGAAGATGATGATTTTAAAACACTTTGGGGACAATGCAGTTCTTTAGTTCACGGAGTGGATGACTTTCTCATTCAAGATGGCTTCTTATTTAAAGGTAATCGTCTTTGCATTCCTAATAGCTCTTTACGTCTTCATTTAATACGTGAACTGCATGGAAGTGGTCTTGGTGGTCATTTTGGCAGAGATGAAACTATTGCACTTGTAGAAGAACGCTATTATTGGCCTTCACTTAAGCGTGATGTACACAAATATGTTATGAGATGCATGGTTTGCCAACAAGCTAAGGGTACTGTTCAAAACACCGGCCTTTATACGCCTTTACCTATACCAGAAGCTCCATGGGTGGACATTAGCATGGATTTCATTCTAGGTTTGCCTCGAAAAGCTAGAGGGAATGATTCAGTGATGGTTTTTGTGGACAGATACTCCAAGATGGCTCATTTTATAGCCTGTAAAAATTCTACTGATGCATCAAATGTTGCATCTTTATTTTTCAGAGAGATAGTTCGATTACATGGCATTCCTAAGTCTATTACTTCTGATAGAGATACTAAATTTCTAAGCTATTTCTGGAAGACATTGTGGATGCGTTTGGGAACTAATTTACAGTTCAGCACTACTTCAGATCCTCAAATAGATGGATAGATTGAAGTTGTTAATCTCTTTGGGCAATTTGATTCGAGCCAAAAGCATTGATAACAGCAAACAATGGGATATTTTGCTGCACCACATGGAGTTTGCGTTCAACACTTCAGTAAACAGATCTACAGGTAAGACTCCATTTGAAATTGTTTATTCAAAGGTTCCTAATCATGTATTAGACTTGGTTGTACTTCCTAAATTACATAAATCCAATGTCAAAGCTAATAATCTGTTGGAGCAAGCTTCTCAACTACATCATGAGGTCAAAAAAAAAACTTGAGGAGTCTAATGCTAAATACAAGGATGCTGCAAATAAGCATAAAAGATTCAAAACTTTTCAAGAAGGAGAGCTAGTAATGATTCATCTGTCTAATGCAATGTTCAAGAATCAAAGGAAAGATTTCCACATCTACATGTTGGTACCTATAACAAGACTAAGATGAAGAAGTACGGCCCATTTAAAATAATGAAGAAAATCAGTGATAATGCGTATGTCATTGATCTACCCAAGGAATGGAACATTTCTAATGTGTTCAATGTTCAATAAATATTCACATTTCATGGTGATAATGACCTCTTAATTGTTTCAAGCAACTAAGAGACGAGTTTTTCTCAAGAAGGGGGGACTGATGTAGGACATCTACATGTTTTCAATGTATCAACTATTCCAGTTGATCCAATTGGTATGTATCAACAATGACAGTTGATCCCTTTACGTTGTATCAACTGTCACAGTTGATTCTTTGCTTTTACTTTGGTTTACTTGTTTTACAAGTCTAGAACTTCTTCTTTTAGAGTTTCCTTATTTCTTCTTTTAGAGTTTTTCTATGTTTAGGTTCTTATCATGCTTATATAAACAGGCTTATTAAGTTCTTGTAAGATACAATTATTATTATCAAGATTAATTAAAACAACTCTTTTCAGAGCAATCTATCTTTCTCATCTTTAAAACCTATCCTTCTTCTGTTTTCTCATCCTTTTCTTTCCTTCTCATAACCAGCAATCTTTGTATTGCTTTCTTCTCTTATTGTGCTACACTAGTATCGGTGGAGGGACGGGTCATTACAAATTCTGTTAATGAGATTTTCATACGAGTGTCTCATTCTAAGAAATCATAACAGAATCATTTGTCATATTCTTCGAATGAATCTCTTGCTTTTGAGAAATTTTATCAAGAGCTTCTACTTTGACAGAGAGATCCATATTCTCTTTGGCTAGAATATTTATTCGAATGTCCTTTTCTCTGAACTCTTGCTTAAGAAGATTAGATTTTGTCTTTAGTAATAACATTCTAGTAGACTGATATCTAATAGGCTTTAGAGTTATACCAACTTTTTATTAGCATCTTCTTTACCATTAGAGGTAGAGTCAGATGTACTCTTAATTTCGTAACTCCTGGATCATGAGTTAACGAAGTAGTGATATCTTCAACTTTTGAGTATTCGCAATCTTGCGTAACGTTAACTGAATCATCCATTAGATTCAAATCTTATAGGTTGGATCGCACCAAACACAGATTGTTAGATCTTTTTGTGTTTGCCTGGTCTCATACTGAAAAAACGAGGGTACCCAAATACACCACAATCTTTTTATTTCAACCTATAAGTCCTCTACCGAATGTGATCATCTATGTACAGAGTAGAGACAATACGACAATTCGGTTCACACTTCGTGTGATCATCTATGGATATGAGATCGAGACAATACAACAACAAGATCACTTGTGTCATTGACTATGGATACAAGATCGAGATGATACGACAACAAAGTGTGTACTTGATAATAGGTTCGGAAATAACCGAAACTCTATAGGATCAATATCAAGTATTACGTAGTTAACGTACAAGTGTAATTTACTTTTAATTATAATAAACAACAATTATAATTGCGGAATAGAAAAGTAAATGACACTGTAATATTTTTTTAACGAGGAAACTTCAAGTGCAAAAAAACCTCGGAACCTAGTCCAATTTTGAATACTCTCAGAATTAAGCTAATATACAAAATCTAATACTAACTTCGTATAAGTTGACACCAAGCAGACTACCCCTAGAGTCACGCACGTGAATAGCAAGTCCTTTGGATCGTATTCCAAACAACAAAGGAGAATTTATTTGGTAACCACTCTAATCAATCTTGTTACAAGATAAGATGAGTCGTTGACAAAGGCTCTTATGTTTAATCTAATAAACTCCTTTGTCTGGTTAGATCAATCTACTCAATAACTACCGAGATAGTCAAGTATAGATTTTCACTCAATCAATATAGATCTCAAAGAGAAATATAGAGAATGCCGATCTCACGCAACTAATCAATCAGATCTATCAAAGATAAATTGACTCTATTTGGATCCCATCCGATCAAGGTTTGTGCACTAAATCCACAAGATACGAAAACTAATAAGAATTCTTCTTCGTCTTTAAATCTTTTATTGCCTTCAAATACGTGCACAACAACACTTGAATCCTCTTGCGATCAATCACTCACAGAACGTTGTCTGCTAACAATGGATTATCACAAGATTTCTTTAGATCTAAAAACAGTTCTAAATATCCCGTCGATACTTTGATCTAGTATGAGTGAATCTTATATCAGAAGAGAAGATTCTCAAGAATAAACAAACTATAGGTGCAATCAAAATTTCTACAACCCTTAGTCAATAAAAAAAAATCTAAAACTAATAACACTGCAATTATCTAGTTTCCCACCAACGGTACTCGTAGAGCTTCTTGATCCCACAAAAGTCTTTAAACGAGCGGCCATAAGAGATTTCACCTAATTAGGATACTTTCCTCTCCGAATAGACGACTCCACCAGAAACAACAAATAATGAAGTTTGCCTTGATCTTAGGATAGTTTGCTAGAAATGAAAACTTAGGTATTTATAGACCAAGGATGTTTGGACCCCAAGGAATTTCCAAAATCGAAAATATTCTCAAGATTTGCAATAAATGCCGAAATTCGGTTTTCGTAATTCCAATAAATGTTGGTCCAATATTTTCCGAAATCTCTCATAGAGAATCTCCAATTAGTAAATCCACACACTAATTTTTATTCTCTAGAGCTATGCATTAATTGATGGTAATTAAAGCATATAAAACCAAAAACCTTAATTAAAAGATTCTTAATTTATTTCGGCACAGGATCACCTTGAGTACCAAGGAATATCTTTGAACAATGCATGATACTCCCTCCGTTTTTAAAAAATAGGCATGTTTGGTTTGCACAAAAATTAAGAAAACTAATCATTGCAAGCATTTTTTCATGTTTTTTCCTAATCTATCCTTTAGTCCCCACTCATTTGTTATTTGAGAAAGAGGAGAAAGAAGTGGTCCCCATTTTGTATTAAGAGAAAAAAGGGAGAGAGAGAGAGAAGTGGTCCCTTTATCGGTATAATAGTAAAATCATAACATTTGACTTTCCAAATATGGAAATAAGCCAAATAAGGAAACAAGCCTATTTTTTAGAAACGGAGGGAGTAAGAGTTACTGCTCATGTTCAAAGTATGTTGACATCTTTACATTGCAAATACTTATTCCATATCTACATTGATTTGCATCTTGGAATCGGTTCTACCACACTTCTAAACAAGTTTAGAATTTGTTATACCATACTTCCAAGACTACTATGTGATCGGTCTTACCAATTCACAATGGTTAGTTACGATCAGTCCTACCAAGTCACATACATGGGTTTAGATCGGTTCTACCTAAACATGGTATCTACTTGTGATGGGTCACACCAGTCACTAGGATCGGTCATACCAATTACAAGGATCGGTCACACAACCACTTATGATCAGTCACACCAATTACAAGGATCAATCATATCATCCCATGGTGATTACTTAGGATCGGTTACACCAACTACCAGGACATGTCATACCAAATCATAATTCTAGGCATTGTGATCGGTTATACCAAGATACATAACCGGAGTTAAGATCGGTTCTACCAACTCACATATATTGGTCATCCAAAGAATATGCAATGAATAGCCGGACCAATAAACCTATTGATTTCCATTTCGATTCATGAAACAAGTTCATGAATGTACTTCCTTTAAACAATTGTAAAATATTGTTTCCTAAGATGAAATCTTCACCATATACCCATACACAAAATCATAAAACTATATACAAGATTATGTCGATGTCATATCTACGAAGTTGAAAAGATAAGTGTTATACTTTGTAGTATAATTCCTTAATATTATGAACATGTCTCATCACTATAGTATTATATACAATATGTACAGTATATGTAGCTTCGCATGTTATGTTTTCAATATAGCACGACTTGAAAGATATGTTAGGAATGAACAAGTTCAAGTCAATATTATTAACCTCAAGTGGAAGGATGATGTCATCGTTGTAGTCGTTACTTCTTCTCATTCTTCAGGTCTTCGGAGTAATACTTGTATGTCTCAATATTCCTAGACTTTCTAGTCTAACCTAAACGAAGTTGACTCTAGTATTTAATCAAGCGGCTCTAGATGAGTTTTGATACTAAAATATGACAACCAAACTTGACATACCAACGTTTGGTGAGTTCAACTGAGCTATGCTCTAATAGTTTATCTTTATAATTGGATTTACGCAGGCTCGTATGTATTCAATCTAAGTAAATATGTCCATTAAATTGTAATCAATTACGAGACTATTTTCTTGTAGAATTCGAATCTTGAAAGATGGATAACAAGTATAATCACTTGGAAGAATTCCGATTGAATTATTTGGATACGACTAGATTGATCTTGGAAATTGATTATTGAGATCGTTCAAGTACTCTGGTTAACAATCAGGTTCACGGACCTTGTGTCTATATACATATTGATTGAGTAGATGTTTAGATACTAATTCTATATACATATTTTCAAGGATCATTCGGTTGGTCTACTTGTTATTGTATTAAGTTTTGTCTATACATGTTGTCGAACGAAAAAGTTGGGTGTATTTGGTATCCCCTGCATTTTCACTAATCATACATGACATGAAGAGTCAAGGAATATTCATAATTCAATTATTTCTAAGGTTCACTGAGTTTTTCTACTAATCCAACAATGAATGAAAAATATAGCTAGAAAGTAAAACATTGATAGAGAGACAAAAATGCAGCATTAAGCTCAATTAGTAGAAACCTTATTCAAGAACACAAAATAAATAACCAATAAGTCCATCCTTTCACCCCTAACATGGATTAGCTAGATATAGCGTTCTCAAAAGCCATAAATATATCTAAATAAAACTAGCTAAGCAAAAACGAAATCCAAGATATAAAGCTTCAAACTCTAGTCTTCTTTGCGGATCTCTTGCCCCTCCTTTATTTTTGTCTCTCTTGTTATATATAGATGTTGTTGCACAAAAATACAAAATAGAATTTCCAAGGCCCAGCCCAACCAATGACCCGACTTCCAAATCCTACTATTTCCATACTCCGGCCAATTTCATCCTTCTTGTACATTCCAAATCCTCACCCCCAGTTGCAACTACAACCAATATTCCCTGACCATCTGCGCACTTTCCTTCCTCCGGATACAACATCAATTTCCATTCTGACCATCTAATTAACTTCTTGGCCATAATCCATTCAACCACAACAAACCAGCAGACTAAACCCATCACCAACATCAAGCATTTTAGTTCTCCATTAAACACCACCACTGCCGTATATGTTTCATCTTTCGGTCTCTCAATAACAACCACCATAAATCATTCCATTCCATCGTTGCCGAGCCAGAATTGGGCAGAAACCCGGCTTCTTTCATTTCTCAACTCTTCTATACAACCACAGGCGCTAAAGACTCTAGACTACTATCAAAACTTCGGACTGAAATGTGGTTGAGATCGAATCCACCGTCATAGTGATTAAGTTACACTCGTGATCCTTATGCCTCTTGAATCTCACAAAACTCTGCGCAATTGATTGATGAGTGCCAAATAGTGCATATTTATACACCTTTTTATTGGCATTTTACTCATCTTTTGCGCTTAGAATTCAGATATTATCCCAGATTCTGTGTTTTCTTTGTTTTCAAGAATAAATATTTGTATTAATTAATTTTGTGTTTTTAGGTAATAAATAAAGCTCGGAGAAGTTGAGGAGCCAAAAGAGCGAAGAATTGGAGTCGAGAATCTATGGAGCAGATAGCCAAGGCCCGCGCGCAACAGTTGCAACCCAACAAGTAGCAACTCATCTACAAGACATGGGCTTGAGCTAGACCCGACCCGCGACCCGGATCCGAGCCCGTACACTCCAAGCCGTTGAGATTTATATCTTCCACATCCAACGATCGCTGCCTCCACGCGCATCGAACTTTGCTGCTCCCGCTCAACACCAGATTACTCCGAGCCTCCCCGAGCCGTTCGGATATTACTCCCTAGATCCTACGCTCGCCGCATCATTCTCATCATCACCACTCATTCGCGCCTTCTCCATAGCAAAGTCGCCTAACCCTATACCCTCTCGACCAACTCCCCCATTCTCCTTTCCATCTTCTCTTTCTTCTTCCTCCACCTGAAACCCTACCTCCACCTCCTTCACCCATACCACCACCAGCCATCATCACCACCATCTCCCTACCCCGCCATCATCATCAAACGCACCCGTAGTACTCTGCTACCCTCTCTACCTCGAGTTATCTCTTTCTTAGCTTCTACCAACTCTAGAAGCTAATTTAGAGATGACTAGAAGCTAGGGTTATCCAACAACCATGCATGGCATTCTCGAGGCGATTGACGAAGAGGAAAGCGATTCGAGACTTGGGTGAGAGGTGATTTAATTTAATTTCTATTTTAAAGAATTTTAGGGTTTTGGTAAAGTTTTCATGTATAAATAGAAGATGAAGAAGATGTTTTAGGGTTCATGCCTGGGCTAGCCAGAGCACGAATTAGGATTAATTTGTAGTTTAGTTGTTCTTCTAATGTGTTAATTTAATTATCCAGGGTGTTAATGAAACCCCTGAATTTCATGTCAAGCTCATATATTCTTGGTTGTGTTTTTGCTAAATTATAACATGATTAGGATTATTAATTAGTTGATGAAACTTGTTAGCCTGTGATGAGCTATACTGTAAGAAGATAGCTCATACTAGGGGTTAGTTAGGAAATTCGATTAAAGAACATCCATTGTAGACCTTCATTAGAAGGCACAAGAAGATAGCTTAAGAAATATGGCCTGGGCATGAGATTAGGGGTGGATTGAGTACCCTGGTGCTTTCTACTTTGTCACTGTTTTAGTTTAGAGACACTTCCACTCAACATCAGTCGTTCCGACAACAAAACAAACCAATTATTTGAGTTACATTCCCCTGAATTCAGTTTAGGCAAACCTTAGATCAACATCAGCACCTCCTCGTCTCTGTGGTTCGACCCGACCTTGCCGCGTCTCCGATAGACGCCGTGCACTTGCGGTTATAACAAGTAGGCCAAAACATACACATTACCAGGCCTACCATTGATTCCCTTAGTTGACGTCCTTTACAGCCTAAGAGTTACTTCAACTCAATTGAAGACTTTAAACCAATCTGTCTCCCACAGATAAGCCTATATATGATTTACGTTTTGATCTAAAGATCAAGGTGAGACAGGAAATCGTTTGCAATAGACAAAGTCTAACAAACCTTAAAATCCGGTACTTACGACTCCCGAAGAGCAGCCTAGATTATTATTCACCTCACAAGTAAAACCTACTCCGATTACAACAAAGAATCGTTATAGAGGAACATACTTGTGGAATCACAAAGTCTGAGATGAAGATACTTTGCGATTTGTATCTATCTTGCCTGATCGGAGTGAGATCGACAATCAGTGACAAGATCAGGATACACGAATTATCAAGATAAAGATAGTCGCACATGGATTCACGAATCCTTAAGCGAAGTCTTTTTAGTCGCTAAACCTAAAAATGTTTAAAGGAAAGGACGAAACTAGTTTACAACTAGGACACACAATAATAGTGTCGAGGATTCAAAGATCCCAGTTGATTGAGGTTCTCCTTATATAGACTTTCAAGATCAAGGTTGCTTTAGATTTAAGCTAAGATATCTTTGGAATCAAGCAATCAATATTCACCGTTACATGAAAACTTGACTTGAGATAACATAATATACACTCTGGTTAGGGTGAACCGTAAACGAACCGTGTATAATTACTTGTTTATGAAAGGTTAGCCAAAACTATCCAGACGAACTATAAGCTTAACCATTTTTATATAAAACTTCAAGACTTTAATCTTGAGTCACAACCATAGGTTATGATGTGATCAAATATGTCTAGATGTGTTTTTTTAGAGAGTTGTTCAAATGTCGATTATCTCATAGAAATAATTTTGATGCATCTGAAAATATTCAACATGGTAAGTACATGTACTTACATCTAGTTCGTGAGTTATTTTGTCATGGTACGTGTACCGGGTTTGTATACCCTTAAGACAAAACGAGTTCAGGAGTCCACAGAACTTTTTCAGTATGCGTACTAGGTATGTGTACCATCCTGAGTTCACGAGTCAACTAAAACTTTTTGGGTTTGCAATACTTGGTATGTGTACCAAAAGTCGTTGCCGAACTATAGCTACGCCGGTACGTGTACTGGGCGCATGTACTGCGGATCCGAACCAATAACAGTTGCGCCAGTATGTAAGCTGGTACATGTACGGTTTTGTATCCAGATTTACAATATTTTTATATTTCTCTAATAATCAATTTGAAACATTCACGAATAACATCAATGACACATATCATTATTCTAGGCTATTTTCAAATGATTAATCTGAATCACGATTTAGGTTATAAACAATAAATTATTCTTAACCAAATTCATCAAGTATCAAAAAATGCTCTTAAGCTTAGTCAACATATTTTGAGAATGATTAACAAGATAAACTTGACTCGAAATTCTTGTTGTGCATGTAAAGTCCAATTTAGTCATGCGACATTGTCTCATGGATAGAAAGGTGAAAACTTGATTAATAGGTGGTTCAGTCTTCACTTACCTTTTGTTGATGAAGTTTTCCAAAAGCTTCGGTTGATCTTTGCCTTCAAACGGTAGAACCAGTGATGTCTGGTACTCAACTACATACTTCTATCCTAATCCGAGACTTGATTAAATGTAGACTAGAAATCGAGATATAATTTTAATCAAATAAATTTGACAACAAGCTTGAGATAACAACACTTGTGACTTCGAACGAGCAATGCTCTAACAAGGTCTTCATCATTTATCATGTAGATGGTGTAGTTATGGTTTCCTCAATAAAAACCTTTCCGGGTAACAAAACCCCTGTGGAAAAAACTAATCTCGATCGAAGGGAAAAAGAGTACAACACAGCTTCACATTTCAGAGTCAAATATATCGACATCATATACATGGATCCTCCTCATGATGTCAACATCTCCCCCTGATTCCATTCAGAGGAGTTTCCAGACAGTTTCTTTAGTCATATACTTTCCAAAAGTGAATATAGGAAATGACTTAATAAATAAGTCATTCATGTCTCCCCATGATTATTTAATGGAAAAAGAGATTATTTTTCCTTTACAATCAATAACCTTTGGATTGCACTTCCATTAGCAGTCATCTTTATGTCTTTGTAGGGATAAAGAAACTCATGCCAATGGTTCCTTTTTAAAAGTATATGATTACAATTCATTATACCATTCCAAAAACTGCATCAGCGCTGAGCTATATCTAACTAAAAAGTTCACTAAGGATGAAATATTTGGTTGAGTGCATTATACTAAGTACAACAATGAATTTATTGCACTTAATATGGGAATTTCATCTCCAAACTTATCTTCGTCATATTCCTTTAGAAGAAATGGTCAATTACTTACATTTGAACCTCGACTAATCTTGGGAGTGCTAGAAGGATGCATGTCCTTGTTAAACTACCCGACAACTTTGGACATATGCAAACTGGTGGAACAATATACCACAACCTCGGTGTTCAATCGATCTTTTCCCAGATTTTCATCTCAAATTTGAATTTCAAGCATCTTGTAAAATCTCTTATTTCATTAAGAGTACATATCATGTATATATCATCTACATAGAAGCTAAAATTCCAATTCGGGAACATTCTTTGTGAGTACGTAGGGCATAATACCTTACTTGTTTATCCCTTCCCAATCAAATAATCACTTAAACGGGTATACCAAATCCGCATGATTGTTTCAATCTTTAAGTGAGCGTTTCACTCTAATTTCAAATGCACTCCGTGGTTTAGAGTCTTTTGATTTGGGAAACAAAAGGCTATCATGAACTTTTGTAAACATCTTTATCCCTCAATCCTTGTAGATATATGTATTAACCACATAAAAAAATGTTGCATTTCAAGTCCTTTTGAAATACCAAGCTATTAAGTAGCAAAACGGTATAACATTTAGAAATAATATAATGAGATGATTTGATCAATGATATAATAAGTCGTGCCTTGTTCACCTACTTCCTTTCTAGGTGAGCATTGATCGTACCTGGTGGTCTCTCTATCTTCCTTTATGGAGCCACGACCTCAACTAAACTTCCACCAATTATAGTTGAAACACTTTAGTCTATGGTGTACCCCTTATTGGGGATTTATAACCTCGCAGGTACATTTGCAGCTGGTATGTTTGATCTTGTCACTTTAGTGACATCAGTGCAAATTCTGAAAATCGATAATTCTTTTTCACTTCAAAATTACATTTATAGAGCACGAAAATCAATTTGACACAAAGAGGGAACACACCACGATAATTATTGTCATTCTGTTGGAAAAATCATTTTCTTTATCTCCCCCTAACGATGGGAAGACTGTCTTATCAATTGACAACCCGTAATTATAGCGATTAAGAGATCGCATGCGAAAAGCTTCAAAATGCGGATAATTATCGGGAATCCGTATCCAAAAAAACTACTTAATCATTTTGATGACCCATTATAATACGACGTTGAGTCGTAATGACACATATATAACACAACCAAAAATGTGTAAGAACATAAATGCCATGCATATAGCCAGTTACCAACTGGTACGCAAAAATAGTTGACTAATTATGGATTCTAAAACGAATAAGTGAATATGTGTGTTATATTGTGTATCCCCCAAGCATTTTGTAAGGATTCGCAAGCTCGTCAACTTTATTTGACCGGTCAAGAGACGATTTAATCTCTAATGACTTGATTAACTAAAAATGAACCTTAATTAATAGAAATTAGTCAAACAATAATTTGAAAGAACCAATAGTACCATTAAATAGATCTCGAAAAGTTAGGCGAGATGGAGTACAAGTACACATCAATCGGACACCGGATGAGAAAGATATCGCACTCTGAAGATAGAGTCGGAAATTTGTCAAACTGTCGTTGACCTTTCCGTTGACCGCGACTATTGACCTTGGCTTGACCGTTCCTTGACTCTGATTGACCATACTTTGAATTCCTTAGTAATTAGGTTGTCCCCTAATAAGTCCCTAGAGATTGTAATAGCATAAACTTGTTAATTAAGTTAGATTAAGGTAGATTAAGTACCTAATTAAGTTAGTTAATTAAATAGATATTTTATATTGGAAACTTATCTCTTCTTTTATCTAAGTTGATGCTGTTGATTGATGAGGGAAAGGAAGGTGAGTCACTGGGGGTGTTCGACTTAATTTAAGGGAGTATGAGAAATTACAAAGGAAAACGTTTTGAGTATAGTATGAGAGGGAGAAAGACGTTTTATGTAATTATAGGTATAATAATGAGGATGAGAGGAAGATCTTTATTACTAAAGAGTTGGAGAGTGATTCACAGTAGCAAAATTAATGGCAGGAAGTTTTTGAGAGTTATAGATATTGAAATAGAAATGATATAGCAATAAAGTTCATATTGGTAATGAAGTTGGAACTTATGTTGATGGTTATTGAATGATTGTTGGGGAACTCCTAAACTAATCAAGGTAATTCTTTTTAATGATTCTTGTATGTTAGTAATGTTTGGGTTGAGATTAGATGATGAAAATAGTGTAAAATCATTCATATGGATATGCATGAAAATTATGAGTTTATGTGAAACTATTCGTGTTCACTGACCTATATCTAGAGACACTTTTAGGTCCGTTATAATGATAGTTAGATATATCTCTATAAACTGAAATTATTTTACGCCGGATGATGAGTAACGAGTGAAATATAGTTTGATATTCCTGTGTAAACAGTGAAAATTGAGTTTGATTGTAATGAATACTAGGGAGACCTTCGAAAATGACCCCTTGAGCTGTAATTAGTGTTCAACACTTGGAAAATTTAGTAGCTTTTCTGGAGAAGATGACCGAGTCAACTAGCTGACTCGGGGTGACCCGTCTGACTCGTTCCGAGTCAGACCAATTCATGGGTTAGGATTGGCGGGTTGGTTATAGATCCAGCTAGGGTTAGTTCGCGGGTTAGTTGTCCGGGTTGGACCAAACCGCGGGTTAGGGCCAGAATTCGTATTTTGTACTTTTGGACCCCTTATGGTCCGAATTAGCTTCCGGTTCCTTTTGCAAAGTTGTAGGTTTTTTCTGGAGCTTTCCGATGAAATCCAATTTGACCTCATTTGGATAAGTAGATATCAAATTATGCCTTAAGTACATATTACCAGGTTATAGAATTATTAATAAAACTAGAACCATTAGTTATTTCGCTTAGCCTATAACTGGAGACTTGTATAAAATTATATGAACCCGGTGTGAGTCTGTTGGTTAAATTCTTAGAGTGCTTCTGTGATTAACATTTAGTCTTTGTTAACAACGATCGATTCAAAGGATGAACCAGTGGATTGCGGATCTCGAGGTAGGCATGGCTTGTCATCAAATCAGGTGGGAACTCTGTAACCTTCTTGTAATCATTGAGCATTCTTTCTATTGTGAGCATGATGAGTCCTTGTTACTTTTGGCATGTTTATGAGTGTTACTATCTACGTAAATGTATGTTTGTGTCTTTATGTGCGTGTAATATGTGTTGTATGGTTTCCCCGCAAAGAGTGTCTGTGATTCCCCACGGCTCTTTGCTAAGTTAAGTAGGGCGGAATCTTCCCCGTTTTAATATTACTTAGTAGGGCGGCTTCTTCCCCGTTTCAATATACTTAGTAGGGCGGCTTTTTCCCCGTTTCGATAGTATATAATTAATATATAGTAGGGCGGCTTCTTACCCATTTTAATATTACCTAGTAGGGCGGCTTATTCCCCGTTTCGCTATTATATATACTATTTTATTTTGGGGAAATCACTCGTGTGCATACTATACTTGTTTGTCTAACTTTCTGATCTTGATAGTAATAGTCTGAATCATGGTTTATATGGGCACTCTGTGTGGATGATGTTATTATTATTTATTAGGGTTACTCTCACGTCGTCTTCTTCAATGAGTTTTGCGAGGTTAGAGTGACACTTGCTTCATGATGCATAAATAGAGGTTCTTCTTGTTTCTTTCAATTTATATTCATTTAGAACTATGAAGCATGTTAGTGATTACTTGAGAGTTATATGTTTCCATTGGGCACCCCTTTAGGATGATGTGCTCACTTGTTCCCACGTCAGTTTTCAGTCATCAGAAAAAATGGAGCGTTTGAAGATATCCGTTTCGTAGCTTAGAGCTTTATCGAATCTAGTGTTGTTGTGTATCTTTTACTACATGTATTCTTTCTTATTATTTTTTTGTAAACAACACATTAATATACTTATATCACTGGAGAGATTTTCATCTATACAATATTCAGAGAGTTTGGGTTTGATTTTAGCACTTTATACAATAAGGATTCTTAAAATCGGTAATCTAGTTTTGATGCTTCAATTAATTAGATTGTAATCCTATTAGCTAAGCAGGTTTAAGAGTTGGCGCGTGACACATTTATAGGAAGGTTGTTGCGCATAACCTATCTTTTGACACTATCTATAACCTTTTGATGGTAGCCTCTGTGATACCATGGGGTGCAGGATGTTCTATACTGATCCTATTAAACAGGCAATATTCATCAAGTCCTTTTGATGTAAATATCTAGCATTGAAAAGGTTGGTGAACCCTTAAATTTTATAATATGTGCTAGGATAGTTTCAAAAACGCATAATTTCTTGTTCACAATAAATAATTCAAAACTTCGAATTATCCAGCAGAGCCATAAATCACTTGAATGGACCGCATTTTGCATGGATATATCCATAAATATCACCTTGTTTCTTTTGAAAAAAACTGTCTTGTTTACCATTTGCATCTTAGGATGATCTCAATCATGTTAACTAAAGAAAGACTTTGTAAAATGAGTGACATGTTTGTTACTTTAAAAGCATAAATGAGAGGGGAGGAGGTGTTTCTAGTACTTTAGAAAGCGTTGATTGTGAGTGATGACGTCACTTTGCATTCTTTCAATCTTTGTAACTCCCATTTTTTTGTTTACTCAAATAAAAGGATATCTGTGTGAGTTCTTTCAAAACGGAACATCATATAGTAACCAAAGTGTCTTTATGGTTATGTTAAAATCTGAATGAGTGAGTACCCAACATTACATTGTCGGTGACGATATGGATTCAATTATCCAAGTATTATTAGTGATTTACAATTTACTAGACTAATTGGCTCATTATTTTCTCTAAAATGTGATTCATTTCTTATTCATTAGAGGTAATATGTAGATGCATTCCCATTCTCATAGTACGTTTTGGTACAATATCCGTTTGCACAGATTTTGTAGGAACTTAACAAACTGTGATTAACTCTTGGTTCTTACGGAACTCATGTAACTTTTAGTCTTTTTACCAATTAGGCAATAGAGATTGAACATTTCTTCTCTCGGCTATTACCTGTAATGATCCAATCATCGCATGGTATTATATAAGAAAACAATTCAACAAGAAGTGTAATATATTTCCTTAAAAGCTTCGTGCAAAAATTGGTGTGGCCTTATTATGTAAAAAAAATTTATCTCATTTACTTTAGAGTGTTACAGTTCATGATAATGATATACTTTTCATCATAATGTACGCATGATCCTTATAACTCAAATGAAATAATATACTTTTCATTTCATGATGACAACGTATATAATTCTTCGTAAAAAATGTTTCTTTATTTTAGGCGACGAATTATTGGTTAAACTATCATGTAACCAATAGTTTAGGATCAAATCATGCAAAATCTAGAAAAAAAACATACACAATTTGATTGAATAAGAATACCAAAACTGTAGTTGCAGGAAATCCTACACTACACACCTCACTCGAATTTGCTTATTCAATCCATTTGAAGATGAATAATAATGTGTTTTATTAATTGTTTTCTTCCAAGATTTACAAAGAAATGTAGAACAGAGCTAAAGAAATTACAATCACTCTTAATTTTCTCTCTCCTAATGACTTGCTTAACAATTCAAAAAGACCTCTCCCACAACAGATTTACTCAACCCTTTATATAGGATATTACATAGTGGATGACAGCTACGCTGTCCTTTATTTTCGGAAATGACTCGCGAATCCTCGCGAGTATGTAATTGTCTGTCCTTGCGACACCCCTAAATCTCGCCAAGTCTTCACATTTTTCTCATGTTTTGGCTGTCGTCATCCATTGCGTCATTTATATTACTTCCATGCGACGCCTTCGCAATGTAGTCGTTTATTATTCTCGCGAAGTATTGGTGTTGCGATATTCTGATCCTACATCTTGCCTCTTTTTCCTTGAACATTGCTTGGAGAGCAATTTTTAAGGAAAAATTTGTTACTGTGTTGATCTTTGACATTTGTTGATGAAGGAACGAGTGAAAGAATACTGGACTTGAAAAGTACGTACTTGCCTCTATTCTTTTGCGAAGTTCCGAATCTTTGCGAAGTGAACAAGAAGTAATATATTTTCAATTTCCCACAAAAATCTATTTCAATTTAATTCCTTGAATCTTGGGATGACCGTTTACACGTGTCTAAAATTACTCCTTTTACCCTGCAGGTATATTTAATGTTATCCTGGTCACTCTTTTTTCTTCTATTTAAAGGAAAACTGCACCGTAAAAAACATTCTTTCTCTTCTTCTCTATCTTCCTCATCGTCTGCAACTATTTCCTGCTATTCATCTTCATCGTCTTCTTTTTATTATCTTTCTGTTATCGTTTTCATGGCATCCAGGTTCGTTAATTTCATTGATTTTGACTATTTTCTTGATTGATCTTCCTTATTGAAATTACTTCATCTTGATTCTATTCTTCTTTTGATGTTTCTTTCACCATTTTTGTTTCAGCAAGAATAAACCCAGTTCTAAGTTTACCGTGGTGAACCCTAACATCCCTACTGGTTCGCAACCAAAATCTTCTTCGCAACTGAAGTCTCTCGCTTCCAAAAAACAGCCTACGAGTAGTAAGGTATTTTAGAAATATTTACTCCTTTAATAGCAATTTTATTGCCTCTGTTTCTCAATTGATTTATTATTCGCAGGATGATAAGAATGATGATAGATCTCCCAAAAGGCTTCGCCATAATAAACCTGATGCTTCTGCTGCTGCTCCTACTGTTCCCTTTTCGGGATTCAAGCATTCTACTTTCCCTACAGTATCTTCGCAAGGCAAATCTCCTACCAGAGCGACCTCTTCGCAAGATAATGTACCATTCCCTACGATATCATCGCAGATAAATCAATCCCCGAATTTTCTGCGAATGAAATTCTTCAGGATACGCCTCTTCCCACTTTTACTTTTACCTCGCCCCCACCTATTGATCAGGTTTCTCCAATTGGCGGTCTTATAACCATGGGTGATTCAACTTTTCCTTCTTCATCTACTATTTCTTCTTCCTCAAAATCTATCTCTCTTAGCAAAAAAATTTGGAAGGGATGGATATAGCTTTTAAAATTTTATCAGATACCATGAATGATGTTAAAAAGCCTCCGCTGATCCCACCAGATCTAGTGTTTTCGAATCTTTGGGTAAATATTTTGGTTCCGATACGATATCGCGAGTATCCTTAGAACAAGAAATTAAGACTTTGAAGAATAATCTTCATAATACTTTGCTGGATCGCGATAACCTTCGCAAGAAAAATGAAGAATTAAAAGGTATCTCTCCTCCCCATTTTTTTTTTTTTTTTTTTTTTTTTTTAAAACTTAGTTCGCCTCTCAAGTTTTGCACCAGAAACGTAAGATGGAGATATATCAACTGGAATCTATTGTAGAAGAAACTCGAATGGAAAGAGACGCCTGGATGGAGCAATATAATCGTTTAGATAATCTCCATACATTTTCTATGGATCAAATAAATAATCTTTCTCAAGAAAACATCTGCTTAGTTCAAAACCAAGAATTATTAAGTAATGAAGTGTCGCGTCTCTCATATGCTTTGAATAAATCTAATTTGGAGTTGGAAACCTTATCAGATGAAAATGGAACTTTATCTCAAGAGAAGCGAGCTTTATTGGATAAGGTGGCGATATTCTCGCAACAACTTGATGTTTGTAAAAAAGCATTGAATGAGCAAGAACAGTCTAATTGCCTACTGAAAAATAAACTTGAAGATACTACCACTGAAAGAGATAAACTTATTCAGAATAGAGTGAATCTAAGTGTTAAAACAAACCAACTCAAGGATGATTATACCAAGTTAAAAGAATCCCATTCTTCCCTTGCGAAGCAAAATAAGTTATTGATTTCTAACGAAAAGAGCTTATGCGTCATGGTTAAAAGGTCTTGTTGGTGATGGTTTTGATAATGCCATGGAAAACTTGGGGAATAATTGCTTGGCCCTTACTCAATATCTTATCTCGCAGAAGGAAGGTAGTCATAAGATTTGACTGCCTTTTCCATTATTTTTCTTTTCTAATTTTATATACCACTTTCCATCTTATAAATTTAATATCTTTCTTTACTCTTGCAGAATCTGAGAAAAATCTTCACTCTTCTCTATCTACTTTGGAAGCGGCGCATGCTAAAATTCGCAAGGAAAATGCAACTCTAGTTGCTTCCTTGCCCAATCTCGCGACCGAGCCGTAAGGAGGTTTAACTACCTTAATCATTTTAAAGATATCCGTAGAGTAGAAATCAACGAAAGCACTTCTTCGTCAATTTCCTCCCAAAGCGTAAGTTCTTGTGAATAATATTTTACTTTCTAAATCCCTTGATCCTGTCATGTTGAACCATTGGAAGTTGAAGATGATGAAGTACCCAACTCTCCCGACAAAGATTACGATTATGAAAGCCGTGAAGATCTCGCTAATAATGAAGTTATCAATAAGGAACTCTTGAGAATATCTCCATGAAAACCCTTCAACTGGTGAGGGTGAAGGTGACAAGATTGTTGAAGAATCTTTACCAACTCCTTCAAATGAGAATATTGATATAGAAAATTAAGTTTCTTTGTAATCTTGTTGAACTTTTCTTTTGATTGTAAAGAATTAAGTCCGGTTTTGGATGAATTATTTTCTCTGTCTTTCTTATTATAAGAACTCATCTCGCCACCTTATCAAGCAATACCTTTATTTTCCATTAAGTCTTTTGTTGTAATCTTTGTTGCGATGAAGATCTTTCTTAAATGTTTAAAGATCTTTCTTAAATGCTGTGATTGCGACAAGATCGCAGGACGTCTTTACATTTTCATGTAATGACCCATTGGTCTTGTCTTATCATTATTTGTATGGTCTTATTTTTCCTTCCTAAGTAAAGGTCTTATTTTGCCACTCTCATTGCGACAAGATCGCAGGACGTCTTTACATTTTCATGTAATGACCCATTGACCTTGTCTTATCATTTCTTAAGTATTTTTGCCTCTGCGCAGACATTGTATTTGCGACAATATGACAGGTTTAAACGTTCTTGCGACCATAAAATCCCGTGACATTGCCGTGTCTTTGCGATTTAAATCGCAGGACGTTCTTACACTTTCATGTAAAAACCCCTTGATCTCGCCTTACCCTTTGCATTAGTATTATTGCCTCTGCAGATCATTGCACAAATATGACAAGCCTAAATTCTCTTGCGAAAATAAAGCCTCGTAACATTTGCGTCTTTTGACACTTATCACCTCCCTAATGGAGGGTGCCGCCCTTATCTTCTCCCCCTGGTTGCCCCTTCAAGGAGGCGTACATCGGACATACAAGACTAGCTCCTCCCATCCTGGTCTTAACAACAACCGAGTTGTTTTCGCAGCCTCTTATCCCTTATACCTATATGGTTTATGGTTACGAGATCGCACCCTAAGTGGAGTTTTCTTCGGCCGAGTGCGATGTGCCAAGACTTGTCAAGAGTGGTAAGGAAGTTCCATGCTCCCCGCACTCTTGACTCAACCGTACCTCGCGCCTTGGTCATACACTCGACTCCTTGAAGAGACCCTCGGGCGTCCAACCAGGGTATAACCTTATATATATAGTTGGAAATCCAAGGTATCTCCCCCGGATAGGCTTTCATGGGCCTCAAATCTCCATGACCTAGGTTTCAGGAGCGGTGTAACCTTCCACCCGAGCCATGTTAAGAGATACCCCTTATATGACGTACGTTAGGTCTTACATTTGCCTCTTGCGAAATATCATTCGCGAACTAGGTGTACGCCATAAAGGTTCGTCCCATTCACTCACTCATTCATATTTGTTAATTCATTCATTCTGTTTTGAAGCTATCGCACAATCTTGCTTTATTTCCTTTGATCTCGCAATCTATCTCGTTTCAAAAACATTATATCACAGATTCCTTCCATTTCTCCCATCTTCTATGGGTAATATTTCTTAAGATATAACCTATTCCATGGCCTATTTAGTTTTTGCCCTACATCTTTGCCTTCGGGATCCATTAATCTATATGCCCCTGTTCCAACTATCTCCTTGATAATATAAGGTCCATCCCATTTTCTTGCCAACTTGCCACCATTTTCTCGCTGATATATAGGTGTTTCTCGCAGACCAAGTCACCTGGATGAAATTCACGTATCTTGACACGCTTGTTATATTCTCTCGGCCAATCTTCGCCGATAATTCTCCATATGTTGTAGTGCTTTCTCTCTTTTTTCTTCTAGTTCATCTAACTTGATTAAGATGTTACCCGCACCGAGATTTTTCTCCCAATCTTCTTTCTTCATAGTTAGAATCTTAACTTCTGTCGGGAGTACAGCTTCAACTCCATATGTTAAACAAAAAGGAGACATGCCTGTAGCTTCTCTTCTAGTTGTATTATAAGCCCATACCACATTGGGTACTTGTTCGCACCATCCTTTATTGTATCCTTCTAACTTTTCTTCAATATGTCTGCGATTGTTTTATTTGTCGCTTCTGCCTGACCATTAGCCTCATGGGTATAGAGGAGTTGATTTCCCACATCGTATCTCGAAATGCATTAAGCAAAGAATTCTATATTTTGTCCTTCGAACTTTTTCCCATTGTCGATACCAACTGTGCTTTGGAATCCCAAATCTGCATATAATGTTCTCAAATATGAAAGTAAAAACATCCTTATCGCGAATATGTTGTACCGCTTTCACCTCTGCCCATTTTGTGAAATAATCTGTTGCGACGATTAAATATCTTCTCTCGTCCCGTTCTGGTAAAAATGGTCCTACAATGTCTAAACCCCATTTTCCAAATGGCCGGACACTTGTTGAAGAATTTAACTGAGCTCCTGGTGCATGTATTTTCTTCCCATGCCTTTGGCAATCCTCGCAACGTCTTGACACTTGTTTCAAGTCCTCATGCATATATGGCCAATAGTAACCCCGCATTTTTGCTTTATATGCTAAGGATCTTCCACCGTGATTACCAAAGATCCCCACTATGCAACATCTTCAATATGATTTCCCCTTCCTTTCTTGTTAAACATCTAAGGGAAGGCCCGTTAAAAGATCTTCGGTATAGCACTCCATCTCTTAATTCATAATTTGTTGCACGGCTTTTTAATTTGTGTGTTTCCAATCTATTTCTTGGTGTTTCTCCTGTCATTAAATATGCATGAAGCTCTGCTCTCCAATCTTCTTCGCAGAGTGTTTGTGTTCCGTCTTCTACTACCATCACATCGGTTTCTTGTTCTTCTTCTTTGTCAATTGACGGCATCAAGAGTGTTTGTATTTTAATATTTCTCGAAACTGGATCTGTCATCATACTTGATATAAAGGCAAAAGCGTCTGCGAGCCTATTATTTCTCCTTGATATATGTCTCCACTTTATTCTTGGTATCTCAAGGCCGACAACTCGTCAACAAGTTTCTTATATTTTTGTAAAGACAATTCGTTTATGGCATATTCTTCTTTTATCTGGCGAATTGCCAATTGTGAATCACTAGTAATCCTTACATTCTCTAGCTTCATTTCTATTGCAAATCGCAAAGCATGTATTATAGCTTCATACTCTGTTTCATTGTTTGTTGATGCAAACTCCAATCTGAAAGAAAGAGCTATCTTATTACCCTCTGGTGATATCACAACAATCCCTATTCCATTTCCTTCTCCATTTGATGATCCATCTACTAATATTTCCCATCTATTTGGTTCCGTTAACAAATCTTTCGGATCTCCATGTTCTTCCTCTACATCCATCATTTCTTCTACTGATTCATCCTCTTCTAAAGGAAATTTCTCGCTTTAAAGTCTGCGACAACCTGTGATTTTGGCGAAGATAGTATTTCATATTTGAGTTTGCAATGACTTATTTGAGCATTCCATCTCTCAACTCTTCCCGACCTCTTTGAATTCTTCATCACTGATTCTATTGGTACTTTTGTCACCACTTTGACAACATGTGCTTGAAAATATATACGAAGCTTAAATGTTGCATAAACTAATGCCAAGATTAGTTTTTCAATTTTTGAGTAATTCCTTTCTCAGCGTTGAAAGTTTTGTTGATGTAATAAATTGGTTTTTCTACTCCCCGCGTCCACTCGCAGAACACCGCACTTAACGCATGCGAGGTTGTCGCGAGATAGATCAACAATTCTTCTCCTTCTTCTCGCTTTTTGCAAAATTGATATATCCATTAAATGTTCCTTTATTCCTTGCAAGGCTTTCTCGCACTCATCTGGTCCATTTAAACTTCGACCCCTTTCTAAGGATATTGAAAAAGTGCTTGCATTTGTCGATGATCGCGAGATGAACCTCCCTAGCGAAGCTAACAACCCATTTAACTTTTGAACATCTTTTATTGTCGCCCGGTGTTGGCATATCACGAACCGCTTGTACTTTTTCTCGGGTCGACTTGAATTCCTTCTTTGGATACAATATACCCTAAAAATTTTCAGAGGCAACTCCAAAAGTGCATTTTTCTCGGGTTTACTTTGATATTAAATTGCCTCATTTGTTCAAAAATTTCTTTCAAATCCTCGTACGTGGTCTTTTGCTTTTCTACTTTTTATTAACATATCATCTACGTATACCTCCAACGTTTTATGTATCCATCTCGCGAACACCTTCTCCACCATCCTTTGGTATGTCGCACCAAAGATTTCGCAGACAAATGGCATTTTTGTATAACAAGACAATCCTCTTGGAGCAAAGAAAGCAAAGATGTTCTTGGTCTTCTTCGGCGAGAGGAATTTGATTATAACCCTTGTATCCATCAAGAGAAGATATCCTTTCGTTTCCCGCCACCGCTTCAACCAATTGCGGAATATCCGTAACGGAAACTATCTTTAGGACAAGCTTTATTTAGATCAATAAAGTCTATAAAAATTCTTATTCCTTTTTTCTTCTTTGGAACTATAACCATATTTGCTATCCATTCTGGATATTTTGCTTGTCTAATAATTCCTGCGTCCAACATTTTCTCGCAATTCTTCTTCTATTTGAGGATGATATGTTTGTCGCGATCTTTCTAATTCTTTGTTTAAAGGGTTTTACATTCTTGTCAATTTCCAATTTATGGCAAGCCACGATGGATCTATACTGCATTTCATCCATATCCCATGCGAAAATGTCTTTGTAATCTCGCAACAACTCAACAGCTTCTTTTCTCTTCATCCGCTTCCATTTTAGTCCCAATTTTTAAGATTTTAGGCTCCTCCTCGGTTCCAACATTCACTTCTTTTGTTTGTTCTGCTGCGACATAGCTAGACTTCGGCTCTCCCATAGGAGTTGGTCCTCTTATTTCCTTCGCGAACTCACTCCCTTTTTCCATGATTTCGCCATTCCTTTTCCCTCTTTTGCTCTTATCATGTAAATTCTAAACTCTTCTTCTTTCGTAGCTTCTTTTATCATCTTTCTGCGATCTTTTCGCTTCCTCACTTGCTCTTCATAATGCTTTACCTCGATTTGATGATATATTCTTCCTTTATCAATATCTCCTCTGATCTCACCAATTCCACTCGGCATAGGAAATTTGATACACTGATGGAGTGTTGACACTACCGCTTTAATTGCATGTACCCAAGGTCTCCCTAACAATATGTGGTACGCGATTCCATATCCACTATACTTAATGTTACTTGTGTTTCAATTTCTCCAAGTAAAATTTGTAATTTTATCTCCCCTTTAGGTATTGTTATAGATTTTCCAAAACCATGAATATAATATCTTGGAGAACTCATTTCTTCATCTTTATATCCTAATTTTTTGTATGTATGGTAAAACATGATACTCACCAAACTCCCGTATCCACCAAAGTTCTGTTTATTTCCCATTCTTCCGCCGCTTTTTGCCGATTCTTCTCTTTTCTCGCTTGCATTTATCGTGATCACTAGTGGAGATATATGATTCAAACTTTCTCTAGGTATTTCTCGCTGAACGTTATTTTTACTCTTTTCCCATTCCTTCAAAGACGATGTCTTCTCCTCATCTATAATCTTCTTTCCTTCAAAATCTCGTTTATGTATCCTTCCTCTAATATTTTCGTGGAATTCATTAACCTTTGCTTTTGTAATTGAATTATATTCCATATCTTCATTATGTTCCTTACTTCTTAACTCCTCTATCTCATCTGATTTAACATTTTCCTTTCTCATTTTCTTGATTTAAACGATTTTAATTGTACTCTTCGATCTTCAATCTTGTTCAATCCATGTTTCTAGCTCATATGTAGTTGCAGGAAATCCTACACTACACACCTCACTCAAATTTGCTTATTCAATCCATTTGAAGATGAATAATAATGTGTTTTATTAATTGTTTTCTTCCAAGATTTACAAAGAAATGTAGAACAGAGCTAAAGAAATTACAATCACTCTTAATTTTCTCTCTCCTAATGACTTGCTTAACAATTCAAAAAGACCTCTCCCACAACAGATTTACTCAACCCTTTATATAGGATATTACATAGTGGATGACAGCTAAGCTGTCCTTTATTTTCGGAAATGACTCGCGAATCCTCGCGAGTGTGTAATTGTCTGTCCTTGCGACACCCCTAAATCTCGCCAAGTCTTCACATTTTTCTCATGTTTTGGCTGTCGTCATCCATTGCGTCATTTATATTACTTCCATGCGACGCCTTCGCAATGTAGTCGTTTATTATTCTCGCGAAGTATTGGTGTTGCGATATTCTGATCCTACAAAAACAATCGAATTGGGTAAGTGTATTTGATTGGGCAAGGTTCTTATTGCCACTGAAGTTGGCAAGCAGGGTATGGCCTTCTTTTAACATATAGTGAGTTTGTAATCCTTTAAACTCTCTATATATCTTGTAGTTGGTTGCTACTATATGATACCTACATTCCAGTGCTTGTACCATTCTCACTAAATGTTTATACCAAGTTTCCAACTCTCGTTTAAATGAGTCAGAATTACATCTCTGTCTCATGCTCAATAGATATATTTACTTTGTATTGCTACTACTTGATCTATAATTACATCTCTTTCCCTATTCTAGAAAAGATTTATATCTTCTACCATAATTTATGTGTATTCTTTCACATGTTCTAGTATACCAATGTGGGTATGATTCAATGTTCAAAACCTACTGGACGTCGAACTGTTAATTGACTGGTCATGGGTCAGCTGGTCCAACCGGTGGTTTGACCCTACCATCAAGTTAAATCATAAAATGAAAAAATATAGTTGTGTCGTGGACTCGTGGTGGCTTAAAAACACAACAACTGGTGTTGATTAGGCTTATTCGCCTTACGTGTTCTTCTTAAGGGTTAAATGGACATTTGGTCCTCACATTGTTCTTATCTAAAAAAAAACAGAGACCATAATCTCAGCCTCCGGTTGTAACTTCTAACCATAAGAGCCACCATTATCCACATGCTCGGTCGTTCTCTCTCGCCTCTCACTATATTTTTTTGCCCAAGGTTTTGATTATCATCTTGCTATACGATTCTATCGATATCTTTTTTTTTTCCTAAGAACACTAATCTAAATTGACAAATGGAACACCCTTCTCGGCATCAAACGAGAACTCTAGATCTTCATTTTCCTTCTTCTTTGATCCGTTAATCTTTGTTTGTGTTTTTCACATTTGATGTTTGTAATGAAATATATCCTATATTTTGTATATGTTTCTGTCTTTCACATTTGCATTTTTTTTTGTTCATTTAGATCAAGAGGACTTTTTGTTGAACATGAAAAATTGATAAGATATACTTTGAAGATTTTTTTTATTTTTATAATTTTTTTTCATAATTTTTTTTCAATGCACTACAACAAAAGATTTTTAGGATTTTTGACCCGTTTGAATCGTTTTGGGTCGTCTGAATCAAGGGTTGATACGGCCGGGTCACCCGATTTTCACAAAGGAAGCCGATTTTTGGTAAATTTGCCGGGTCACTGATGGACCAGCCCGGAAAGATGACTGGGTCACCGAATCACTGGGCCGAACGGCCGGTCCGGGACGGTTTTCAGAACATTGGTATGATTTAGCGCATCCGACCCTCTGTTCTTCGAGGTTCTTTCCTTATTTAGCCTTGCCACAGTTACCTTAATTAAGTTGAGGAATTTCTTTATCCCAACTGGTATACATATTGTTGTTTAAGAAATTTCACATGCCTCGATAGGTGTCCTAAATGCCTTGATTTAATATCAATTGATTATGCTTTCTTTGTTATTTTTCTTGTGAATTATGTATTTTACGGTTGTTTTGAGTCTTATAGGTGTTTTGGAGTCATTGGAGCAAAAAGAAGTGGAATTCGTTCAAATCCTGTATTTCTTATCCTCATCTTGAAGAGGACGAAAATACGAAGCCAACGGTGAAGGAGTGAGGTCATTCCGATTTCATAGGAAGAAGCTGCGGGCTTTTGAAGCGTATCAGAGTTGCGGGATTGAACTGAATTGTCAGTCTCGCAGGACTGACAGTTGAATGGAAATCACTAAGGGGTTGCCATTTCAAGTAGTGGCCCTTATCCTGATGAGTGGGGTGTCTGGATAAATCCTAAATCCACCCTTGGGTTATAACCCTAAATCGAATTTCTCTTCATTATTACCATTACCTTAAATTCAGAGAAACAGAGATTGGGAACGGCTGTCTCGTTATTACAGTCCACCTGAAATCAAGAGAGAAGAGAGAAATGGAGACGGCTGCATAACTTTTGATGCAGAGAAATCAGGGAGAGCAGTAAGAAGCTGCTGCTGATGTGAATCGAAAAGACGCTGTTGTTGTTGATGAAGAACGAGATTCAGAGCTCGAATCAGTTTAGGGTTCATGGTGAAATTGTTGTAATTCAGCTGGTATTAATTCGAGTTTTGAAGAACATGAGATTCAGATGATGAATTGTTGTTGTGTACTGGCGACGAAAGTGAAGATTAAAGTCGAGATTCAAATGGGTTTTGATTAGTCTTATGATGGGAAAGTTAGAGAGGTGGTAACTCAAATTAGGTCTTGAATCTGTACGAAATTGATGCTGCGAATTTAAGAATGGAGATATTCGAGATTTCAGGATCTGTGGTGATGGTTCGATTTGCAGAAGAAGTTTGATGAATCTGGTGATGATTAATGAAGAACAGAAAGGGGATCGGATGTTATGGTTTATTGCAGTTAATGAAGGTTGATGTTAGTATGAAGATGATGGAGGAGAAATTCAAGGTGTTTTTGAAGGAATTCTGAAGCTGGGAAGAACACACAAAGGGATTTAGGAGATGGGTTTGTGTCAACATGTCCTGTGTGTTGCTAGAGTTGAATCTGGAATGGATTGAGCTAATTACAATAGATGAATTCGAGGTTGAGTTGTTGTTGATGGTTTTCATCTTATGAAGGAATTGCATGTGCAGTTTATAAGAGAATAAAGAAGAATAACTTGATGTTGTTGTGGTTTTGAAGTGAGATTTGAAGCTTGCAGAAATGGTTGGACACTGGTGGATTTGGTTTGCAGTGTTGGCTGTGACATCATTGGTGGTGCTAAGCTTAGAGGAGATGAGCTACTGAGTTTGTGCATTTCAAGTTGTGTTGGTGGTATTGATTTTGTTTCAGGTGCTAGTTCAATGGGATTTGAGTCTATGCAACAATGGGTTAGAAGCAGCTGAGTTGAATGATGGTTTCGATGGAAAGTGCTGGTGGTTTGGATCTCAGGATATGAAGCTGGTCAAGAGAAGGCTGTGTAGTTGCATCTAGGGAATGGAGTAGTCATTATGTGAGAGATTGAGCAAGGTTCAGTTGGCTGTGGCTGTGACAATTGCAGTCAAGAAAACCAGAGCAAAAGACATGAATGATGCTGCAAAGGAACTGGAGCTATTACCATGGCTCGATGGTTCTACGGACAGAGACGAGTCTGGTGGAGTTGATCTGGCAGTGAGATAGAGAAGTGTGTGCCTGAGAAGGAGCTACGAAGAATTGCTAATGATGGAGTTCGTTTGTTGCTGGTGACTGCAATTGAAGAGGTTGGTTGTGAGATGATTTTGCAAGGCTGAGACTGTGCAGCTGGTTATGGAGATGAACCAGATGCTGGCGAGTTGTACCGTAGGTGTTGTTGCCATGGGACTGAAATGGGTTGTGCAGATGAATGGGTTTGTTATGGATAGATACGAAATGTTGTTGGCTTGAGGTTGTGATGCTGCTGCTTTGAGCATTGCAGGTACATTGGCTTCATTGCAGTTTAAATGGAGCTTTGGAAGGATTGCAATGGAATTGTAGGGATAATGCAGTTGTAGTGGGAGTATGGAATGCCAAGGTTAAAGAACTGATATGTGGGAAGGCACAGCCATCATGGCTGGATGTGCAGTAGTGATGCACAATGAGTGTGCAACAATAGGTTATGGCCTGTGGAAGGTTGCAATGGCCTTGGCTTGGCCTGACTAACTCAGCCAAGTCAGATTCTGGCGCTGACTAAACCTAGCTGATGTCACTGACTCGGTCTGACCTTGACCGAGTTGACCCGGTTGACCAGTGACCGGGTGGACTTTGCCGGTCATCTGAGCTCTTTTCCGGCCAATTTCCGGCCATAATACCAGCTTTCCGGTGACTAATTTTGGGACATATTTTCACATGGGTATTCCTCATATATGGGCTTGATGGACATCTTGTTATTGGACTTTGGGCTTTGAAGACCTAGTTTTGGAAAGATGAAAAGCTACAAAAGGAAAAAGTTTCTACAACTTTGGGGATCACGGATTATTCTTGGAACTTGGAGAGGGCCGCTTTTGTTTACGCTTCTAGGGTTTGCTTTTGTTCATCTTCTTCTATTCAATTAATATTTTTATGATGAACTCCATAGCTATGAGTAGCTAAACACATATTATTGGTTATGGGATAAAGTTGATTTCTCAACATGTTATTTAAATCTATGAATTAGTTTTTCTCAATACTTTATTGTTTATTATTCATTATTAATATTGTCATATGATTTGATTGTTTTTTTGGTTGAGTCCGGAATCAATCCAATTTACATTCATCTCTATTGCTAGATTAGGGTTTTCAATACGAAATAGTTGTTTATCCCTGATTCTAAGTAGCATAGTGTGGTTATTACTTGTAGTGATACATCTTTATAATTGCATATGAATCATAACCTTGGTTAAATTGAATTAGTGCTTTTACATGTTTGATTGCCTTGATTAGTATTATTCCATAGAAATTATTGTTTTGAGGGAGTTAAAATTAATTGTGCTTTTACACTTTAGGTTGCTTTCTATGAAGAATTCACATTTGCATCTTTTAATGTGGTTGTGATGAAATCAGGGAATTAGAGGGATATACTTGCGATCAAGGTATCCTAGGACTTTTAGTAAATGAGAGATTAAATTATCAATTCTAATCATTGACGAAAATACATGTTTGTGAATGATACTATCCCGTGACCAATATCTTCTCTTTATTGATTATTCCAATTATTTACTTTGCTTTATTTTATTTTATTACTTTGTTAAAACAACAAAAATTCCCCCTTGGTTACTTTAGAAACTGAAAATCGCATAACAACAATTGCCTCTCTGTGGATACGAACTCTTTCTTATCACGTACTTCATTTATATTTAGTAGAGTGAGAAAGTGAAATTATTTTTGCTCGGCTGACAACCGGTCAAATTTTGGCGCCGCTGCTGGGAGGCATACGGCTTGTTATTAAGTTTTTAGTTTCTTTTTATAATTTCTCGCTTTTATCTTTGCTTTTCGGTTCTTGTCTTGTTTCTCACTTGTTTATAGAATTGTTTTCAGTACCTAATCCCTGGCTTCTAAAGATTGGAACTACCCAAGGTGCGTGATAGCTACTCGAAGAGGCACAATACTCCAACCAAGTCAAGACACAACAGAAAATCAAGAGCTAGAAGGAGAACAAGAGGTTCCATTCGTAGACGAACCACAAGTTGAAGAAGAAGAAGCAATGGGTGATGCAAATCGTACACTCAAGGACTTGGCTTCTCATAGGCTTGATACACAACATGGGTGTATTCAAACAAACTCCACTTTTAAGATCAAGCCGGGTTGCTTAGAGAATTACCAAAGTTCCATGGCATGGTGAATGAAGAACCAAACAAGCATCTTATGGACTTCCACACCATTGTCATGGCCATGCTTCCAGCGGATGTTGAGGCGGATGGTGCAATGTTGAAAGTTTTTCGTTTCTCTTTGATGGATAGTGTTAAGGATTGGTTGTACTATTTACCTTCCTAAGTGTCACGACATGGAATGGGCTGAAGAAACTCTTTTAGAGAGATATTTTCCGCATCAAAGGCTACTTAATTTCGCAAGGAGATTTGTGGGATGAAGCAAAATGTGGGAGAATCTTTATATGAATGTTGGGAACGATACAAAAGATTGGTGGCAAGCTGCCCTCACCACCAATTCAGTGATGCTATGATCATCCAATATTTCTATGAAGGACTCCAATCAAGTGATAGGAATCTTCTTGACGCTGCGGGTGGTGGTGCACTAGTGAGCAAGACGGTGGCACAATCTAGAGAGTTGATTGAAAACATGGCAGCAAACTCCCAACAATTCTTGAGTCGTGGTTCGGATGTTCTTCTTAGGAAAGTAAATGAAGTGAGCGAGGTCGAGGAACTTCGTCAACAAATGGGCAACATGACAGCAATGATGCAACAAGTTGCAGCCGCGGTGATACCACGTTCCTCTCAAGCTTATGAAAATGAGCAAGCTAATGCGGTCTTTCCAAATCAACAAAGACGGTATGATCCCTACTCTAACACTTACAATCCGGGATGGAGATATCACCCCAATTTTGGCTATGCCAACAAGCAAGATGCAATCCAACAACCTACTTTCAAACGTCCTAGTGGATTTCAACCACCACAACAACAATTTCAGCAACCACAAGCACAACAATCAATACAAAATCAAGGGTCCGATATTGATTCAAAGCTTCAAACAATGATGCAAGGCATTTCCATCATGTTTAAAGAAAGTCAGCAAGAAACTAAGAGTGTTATCAAGGAGTTGCAGACACAAATGGGCTCCATGGCTATTGAGTTGAACCAATTGAAGGCACAAAATAGTGGGAAACTCCCTTCTCAACCTATTAACCCAAAAAAGGGTGTCAATGCTATTACGTTGAGAAGTGGTACACAACTTGTGCAACCCGAAGTTACTGATTCGGGCAAGGTGGAAACACCAAAGGAACCTGTTTTGGAGGAGAAGAACGAGGATTCTCCCCAAACTTCCGAGGTACCTATTCCTAACTCTAAAACTCCGGTTTCTACTTATGTTCCTCCTTTACCTTTTCCTCGTAGATTTGCAAGTTCTAAGAAGGCGGAACTAGAAAAGGAGATTTTAGACGTTCTTAAAAAGATCCATGTGAACATACCACTCATTGATGCTATTAAGCAAGTTCCAAAGTATGCAAAGGTGTTGAACGACTTGTGTACCAATAAGCAAAGGCTCAAAGGTAATGAAGTGCTTAGTGTGGGGGAGAATGCTTCGGCAATCTTACAACACAAACTCCCACTTAAGTGCAAGGATCCCGGTAGTTTTGACATTTCCGTCACAATTGGTAACACAACATTTAACAAAGCTATATTGGATTTAGGTGCATCCGTTAATGTTATGCCTGCATCAATGTATAATTCACTTGATCTTGGTCCTCTTAAAAAGGCTGAAATTGTATTGCAATTAGCCGATCGCTCTAATGTCTACCCAATGGGTATTGTTAAGGATGTTCTTGTGCAGGTTAATCAACTTGTATTTCCAGCTGACTTTTGTGCGTTAGAGATGAATGAAGGGTCACCGTACTCGTCTCTTCCATTGCTACTTGGGTGTCCCTTCATGAAAACGGTGAAAACCATAATTGATGTGGACAAGGGAACATTGACCATGGAGTTTGATGGAGAAACAATACGTTTCAACATTTTCGAGACGATGAGATATACTAGTGATGTCCACTCTTGTTTCTCCATTGATGTTATGGATACATTGGCACAACAAATGTTTGAATTAAATGGTGATGACACTTTGGAAACCGTGTTAACTACATCCATGGATAATGGTGTAGAGTGTGGTAATGAAGTCAAGGAAGCCCTTGGTGATCTTAATTCACTACAAGGATGCCCAGAAACTCATAATATCTCTTTTATTTCTTTACCATGCAAAGTGATGAAAAGCTGGTACCTTCAATTGTTAAATCTCCAAAGTTAGAATTGAAACCTCTTCCCGATCACCTAAAGTACTTGTACTTGGGTGATAATGAAGAGTTACTTGTGATTGTTTCTAACAAGCTTAGTGAATTACAGGAGCAAAAACTTCTAAGGGTGCTACGGAAGTACAAGACGGCAATAGGATGGACAATCGCCGATATCAAGGGTATAATCCCTGCCGTTTGTATGCACAAGATTCGTTTGGAGGACGATGCAAAGCCTACAAGGGAAGCGCAACGTTGTTTGAATCCCCCTATGATGGAAGTTGTGAAAAAGGAGATACTCAAGCTTTTGGAAGTGGGTGTTATCTACCCCATATCCGATAGCAAGTGGGTGAGACCGGTACAAGTATTACCAAAGAAATCAGGTGTGACGGTGGTGGAGAATGATAAGAACGAACTTGTCCCAACTCGTGTGCAAACCGGTTGGAGGGTTTGTATTGATTACAGGAAATTGAATGCCACCACTAGGAAAGATCATTTTCCAATGCCTTTTATTGATCAAATGCTTGAACGTTTAGCTGGACACTCTTACTATTGCTTCCTTGATGGCTATTCAGGTTATAATCAGATTGTGATAGCGCCGGAGGATCAAGAGAAAACTACTTTCACTTGTCCTTTCGGTACTTTTGCTTATAGAAGAATGCCTTTTGGCTTATGCAATGCTCCAGCTACCTTTCAAAGGTGTATGGTAAGTATCTTTTCAGAGTATGTTGAAAACATAATCGAAGTGTTCATGGACGACTTTAGTGTCTTTGGTGATTCATTTGACCTTTGCTTGAACAACTTGTCTCTAATCCTTGAACGATGTGTTGAAACAAACCTTGTGCTGAATTGGGAGAAGTGCCATTTTATGGTAACTCATGGCATAGTTTTAGGCCATATAATATCTTCTAAAGGCTTGGAAGTCGATAAATCTAAGATAGTCCTTATTTGTGCTTTAACCCCTCCCACTACGATGAGGGAGATACGCTCTTTTCTTGGTCATGCAGGTTTTTATCGTAGATTCATCAAGGACTTTTCCAAGATAGCATCACCACTTTGTAACTTATTGCAAAAAGATGTGGTTTTTAACTTTGATGAAAGGTGTGTGGCAGCATTCAATCGTTTGAAAGAACTTTTGATTTCAGCCCCTATCATTAAACCACCGGATTGGAGCAATCCTTTTGAGCTCATGTGTGATGCAAGTGATTATGCGGTTGGTGCGGTGCTTGGGAAACGTGTGGGGAAGATTCCTCATGCTCTTTATTATGCTTCTAGAACGTTAAATGAGGCCCAACAAAACTACACAACCACTGAAAAAGAGTTGTTAGCCATTGTTTTTGCTTTGGAAAAGTTTCGCTCTTATCTAATTGGTACAAAAGTTGTTGTCTTTTCCGATCATGCAGCACTTAGGTACTTGCTAATGAAGAAAGAAGCGAAACCGAGGCTCATACGATGGATTTTACTCTTGAAAGAGTTTGATATTGAATTCAAGGACAAGAAAGGAATTGAGAACTCCGTTGTGGATCACTTGAGCCGTCTTGCTGTGGACAAGGAAGCTATCCCATTGCGTGAAAGTTTCCCGGATGAGCAACTATTCTCAATTGCCTTTGGAGAACCATGGTATGCCGATATTGTCAATTACTTGGTGTCTAAACAAATCCCAAAGAACTTGTCTCGTGTTGAGAGGGACAAACTTAAGAAGTTAGGAAACCAATACATATGGGATGATCCATACTTGTGGAAACATGGTAGTGACCAAGTAATACGAAGGTGCGTTCCCGAATCAATTTAATTCTATCTTGTCTTTTTGTCACTCTTATGCTAATGGAGGACATTTTGGGAGTAAGAGAACCGCTCACAAGGTACTTGAAAGTGGTTTTTATTGGCGAACCTTGTTTAAGGATGCACATATATTTTGTACAACTTGTGATAGGTGCCAAAGAACAGCAATCTAGGTGCCCGAAATCAAATGCCACAAACTTTTATTCAATTTATTGAAGTTTTTGATGTATGGGGTATTGATTTTATGGGGCCTTTTGTCAACTCCCATGGGAATTTTTATATCTTACTTGTTGTTGATTATGTCTCGAAATGGGTGGAAGCTAAGGCCACCCCAACTAATGATTCTAAAGTGGTTTCAGATTTTGTGCAAGCTAATATTTTTGCAAGGTTTGGAATTCCAAGAGCCATAATTAGCGATGGGGGTTCTCACTTCAAAAATAGGATTTTACAAAGCTTGTTGAAGAAGTATAATGTGTCGCACAAGATTTCAACACCTTATCATCCCCAAACAAATGGACAAGCAGAGGTTTCTAACCGAGAGGTGAAGTCTATACTAGAGAAGACGGTGAACCCAACAAGGAAAGATTGGAGCATGCGACTTAATGATGCTTTGTGGGTTTATAGAACCGCATACAAGACACCTATCGGGATGTCTCCCTTTAGGCTTGTGTATGGTAAACCTTGTCATTTACCCGTTGAAATTGAGCATAAGGTGTTTTGGGCTATTAAGCAATGCAATATGGAGATGGATGGGGCTATAAAGCAAAGGAAGTTACAACTCCAAGAGCTAGAGGAGCTTCGCAATGATGCATTTGAAAGCTCACGCATTTATAAGGAAAAGACGAAAGCATTTCATGATAACATGATTTCTAGGAAACAATTTTGCATTGGGCAAAGTGCTTTTGTTTGATTCTCGCTTGCATTTATTTCTGGGTAAATTAAGGTCACGATGGATTGGACCTTTTATTGTTACTAATGTGTTTTCTGAAGGTGCAGTGGAAATTCGTAGCATAGCTACAGGGAATGAACTTAAAGTTAATGGGCACCGGTTGAAAACATATTATGAGAATTTCACTTCCGAAGTGGTGGAAGGAGTTAACTTTGTGGATGTACTCCCTCTGGAGGAGTCATAGAAAGCAAGGAGATAGTCGGGCTGACGACTAACCAAGCGCTAAATGGGAGGCAACCCATCGGATGAGTATTTCTTGTCTTGTATTTATTTCTTGTCTTGTTTTTAGTTTTTCTGATTTCTTATCACATATCATGTTAGAATTTCCCACCTTGACTTTCTTTGGAAGATTCAATTTACATTGAGGACAATGTAAAGTTTAAGTGTGGGGGAGTGGTTAAGCATTTGCATTGTAAATTTTTCATGAAATTTTCAATATTTTGTAAAATAGTGAATAAGAAAACTCCAACTTGTGGTTAGTTTAGAGTCACATAGTATACATGTCGCTAAGATTACATCGAGATTCTCATAAGAGTGACCGAACTTAGAGATGACAGAGAACATGATCGGGTTTCTTAATTGTATGAGAGTTAAAGTTGGATTTAACCATGCCAGTGGAAAATAAGGTGAAGACTGAATTCGGTATTAGAGTAGTGGTCCCTTATAGTGGAGACTACCCATGTTACATCATGAGAGGCACCGACCTTCAATTCTTTGTACCTGTCTAAATATGTGCTTTTAGAGTGTGTGTCACCGTACGTAAATTCCGGGTAGAATGGTGAGCTACCCAACCTCCCACCAATAGAAGCACTATTTTGATCTCTTGAGTGCTATTTTTATCAACCATGATGGTGACATCGAATTGCTAACTTACATACCACTTGTAATCTTGTTCGTAGTTAGCACCATCCACTTTATCTCTCTCTACACCAACAGGTCCATAGAAACACCATCATCATCAACAAGAGTAGCATCACAAATTTGAAGGAAAGTTGAAGACGTTCAAGGTTTACAAGCAACAGTACAGAAATGAGCATATTTCAGATTCGAGTAAAGCAACAAGACAAGGAGCAGAATTTTTATAAGTTGAAGACTATTGTACAAGAGTGAAGATTATCAAGATTAGAATTCGAGAAGTTTATGATATCAAGACATACAAATTGTGAAGAATCAAGCGGTAAAGTACTTACACCATGGCCTTTGTACTTGCATTTTTATTTAATTATTTGTATTTCATTTTCTCTTGTCTCAAAAAAAAAAAAAAAATAGACAAGAGAAAATTTTGTGAGGTTCATTATTAGTTTTATTATTTATTTTGTTTTGTTTTCATTTTTTTGTATTTGTTTTATTTTTCTTGTCTCATAAAAAAAAATAGAAGAAAAAAAAAAGACAAGAAAAATCCATTGTATCATATTTTGGTTTGTTTTTAGTTTTGTATTCTTTCAATAAAGCCAATGGAAGAAGAAATATCCATAATGAAGTTTCAAGCAACAAGGAATTAGAGGAAAGAATCACATTGTCAAGATTCTACGAAGTTCAAGAAGTATCATCAAGAGTTGAAGACCGAAGACGAAGATGAATACACCGATTGAAGACCGAAGACGTTTCTATGGATGTTGTGAGAGTGGTGCTAAGTGCACGCCGAACGGATAACAAGGTAAGTAAGCATATTCCCACCTTCGTTAATTGGTTGATTTCCTTTCTTAGAGATCGTCAGAAAAATTGGTTTTCAAAAATGAATAAAAGATGTGGGTTTTCAAAACAATTCGGAGGGTTTTACCTTCATACTATTCAACGTGTCGCAGGATTCTCTCTTCATTCCTACCTGGACACATGTGTGACCCATAAAAAGCTATTTATTATTGAGAGCAACATCATAAAACCCTTTCTTGTGAGGCAGAGTCGAGACTTTTGATCACTCCGAACCCGAATTTCTTTCGATAAGGGATGGTTATTTCTCTCTCAACTTTTAAGGATGAGATTGTGTTCATTTATGTGTCTAACTTCTTATGACTAGTGTGCAGAATCTCTATGTCTTCTTAGCGCGTTGGATGTTATCATTACGGAGAACTAGTAAGTTGGAAGTAGGGTATATCTCTAGTAAACCCTCACGAGACTATAACTCGTCCACTAGGGACACCTAGGGGTTTAAAGGCTTGTTATACATGCTAAGTGTGACCGTAGCCTCGACGACACAGAGTTGTATGTATGTTTTAGAATTGTTTTGTTTGATTTGCTCGAGGACTAGCAAAGTCTAAGTGTGGGGGAATTTGATAGGTGTCCTAAACGCCTTGATTTAATATCAATTGATTATGCTTTCTTTGTTATTTTTCTTGTGAATTATGTATTTTACGGTTGTTTTGAGTCTTATAGGTGTTTTGGAGTCATTGGAGCAAAAAGAAGTGGAATTCGCTCGAATCCTGTATTTCTTATCCTCATCTTGAAGAGGACGAAAAGACGAAGCCAACGGTGAAGGAGTGAGGTCATTCCGATTTCATATGAAGAAGCTGCGAGCTTTTGAAGCGTATCAGATTTGCAGGATTGAACTGAACTGTCAGTCTCGCAGGACTGACATTTGAATGGAAATCACTAAGGGGTTGCCATTTCAAGTAGTGGCCCTTATCCTGATGAGTGGGGTGTCTGGATAAATCCTAAATCCACCCTTGGGTTATAACCCTAAATCGAATTTCTCTTCATTATTACCATTACCTGAAATTCAGAGAAACAGAGATCGGGAGCTCACCACCTGAAATCAAGAGAAGAGAGAAATGGAGACGGCTGCATAACTTTTGATGCAGAGAAATCAGGGAGAGGAGTAAGAAGTTGTTGCTGATGTGAATCGAGAAGACGTTGTTGTTGTTGATGAAGAACGAGATTCAGAGCTCGAATCAGTTTAGGGTTCATGGTGAAATTGTTGTAATTCAGCTGGTATTAATTCGAGTTTTGAAGAACATGAGATTCAGATGATGAATTGTTGTTGTGTACTGGCGACGAAAGTGAAGATTAAATTCGAGATTCAAATGGGTTTTGATTAGTCTTCTGATGGGAAAGTTAGAGAGGTGGTAACTCAAATTAGGTCTTGAATCTGTATGAAATTGATGCTGCGAATTGAAGAATGGAGATATTCGAGATTTCAGGATTTGTGGTGATGGTTCGATTTGCAGAAGAAGTTTGATGAATCTGGTGATGATTAATGAAGAACAGAAAGGGGATCGGATGTTATGGTTTATTGCAGTTAATGAAGGTTGATGTCAGTATGAAGATGATGGAGGAGAAATTCAAGGTGTTTTTGAAGGAATTCTGAAGCTGGGAAGAACACACAAAGGGATTTAGGAGATGGGTTAGTGTCAACATGTCATGTGTGTTGCTAGAGTTGAATTTGGAATGGATTGAGCTAATTACAACAGATGAATTCGAGGTTGAGTTGTTGTTGATGGTTTTCATCTTATGAAGGAATTGCAGGTGCAGTTTACAAGAGAAGAAAGAAGAATAACTTGATGTTGTTGTGGTTTTGAAGTGAGATCTGAAGCTTGCAGAAATGGCTGGGCACTGGTGGATTTGGTTTGAAGTGTTGGCTGTGACAGCATTGGTGGTGCTAAGCTTAGAGGAGATGAGCTACTGAGTTTGTGAAGTTCAAGTTGTGTTGGTGGTATTGCTTTTGTTTCAGGTGCTAGTTCAATGGGATTTGAGTCTATGCTGCAATGGGTTAGAAGCAGCTGAGTTGAATGATGGTTTCGATGGAAAGTGCTGGTGGTTTGGATCTCAGGATATGAAGCTGGTCAAGAGAAGGCTGTGTAGTTGCATCTAGGGAATGGAGTAGCTGTTATGTGAGAGCTTGAGCAAGGTTCAGTTGGCTGTGGCTGTGACAATTGCAGTCAAGAAAACCAGAGCAAAAGACATGAATGATGCTGCAAAGGAACTGGAGCTGTTACCATGGCTCGATGGTTCTGCGGACGGAGACGAGTATGGTGGAGTTGATCTGGCAGTGAGATAGAGAAGTGTGTGCCTGAGAAGGAGCTACGAAGAATTGCTACTGATGGAGTTCGTTTGTTGCTGGTGACTACAATTGAAGAGGTTGGTTGTGAGATGATTTTGCAAGGCTGAGACTGTGCAGCTGGTTATGGAGATGAACCAGATGATGGCGAGTTATACCGCAGGTGTTGTTGCCATGGGACTGAAATGGGTCGTGCAGATGAATGGGTTTGTTATGGCTAGATACGAAATGTTGTTGGCTTGAGGCTGTGATGCTGCTGCTTTGAGCATTGCAGGTGCATTGGCTTCATTGCAGTTTTAATGGAGCTTTGGAAGGATTGCAATGGAATTGTAGGGATAATGCAGTTGCAGTGGGAGTATGGAATGCCAAGGTTAAAGAACTGATGTGTGGGAAGGCACAGCCATCATTGCTGGATGTGCAGTAGTGATGCACAATGAGTGTACAACAGCAGGTTATGGCCTATGGAAGGTTGCAATGGCCTTGGCTTGGCCTGACTAACTCATCCAAGTCAGACTCTGGCGCTGACTAAACCTAGCTGATGTCACTGACTCGGTCGACATTGACCGAGTTGACCCGATTGACCAGTGACCGGGTGGACTTTGTCGATCATCTGAGCTCTTTTCCGGCCACTTCTTCCGGCCAATTTCCGGCCATAATACCAGCTTTCCGGTGAATATTTTTGGGACATATTTTCACATGGGTATTCCTCATATATGGGCTTGATGGACATCTTGTTATTGGACTTTGGGCTTTGAAGACCTAGTTTTGGAAAGATGAAAGCTACAAAAGGAAAAAGTTTCTACAACTTTGGGGATCACGGATTATTCTTGGAACTTGGAGAGGGCCGCTTTTGTTTACGCTTCTAGGGTTTGCTTTTGTTTATCTTCTTCTATTCAATTAATATTTTTATGATGAACTCCATAGCTATGAGTAGCTAAACACATATTATTGGTTATGGGATAAAGTTGATTTCTCAACATGTTATTTAAATCTATGAATTAGTTTTGTTTCAATACTTTATTGTTTATGATTCATTATTAATATTGTCATATGATTTGATTGTTTGTTTGGTTGAGTCCGGAATCAATCCAATTTACATTCATCTCTATTGCTAGATTAGGGTTTTCAATACGAAATAGTTGTTTATCCCTGATTCTAAGTAGCATAGTGTGGTTATTACTTTGTAGTGATACATCTTTATAATTGCATATGAATCATAACCTTGGTTAAATTGAATTAGTGCTTTTACACGTTTGATTGCCTTGATTAGTCTTATTCCATAGAACTTATTGTTTTGAGGGAGTTAAACTTAATTGTGCTTTTACACTTTAGGTTGCTTTCTAGGAAGAATTCACATTTGCATCTTTTAATGTGGTTGTGATGAAATCAGGGAATTAGAGGGATATACTTGCGATCAAGGTATCCTAGGACTTTTAGTAAATGAGAGATTAAATTATCAATTCTAATCATTGACGTAAATACATGTTTGTGAATGATACTATCCCGTGACCAATATCTTCTCTTTATTGATTATTCCAATTATTTACTTTGCTTTATTTTATTTTATTACTTTGTTAAAACAACAAAAATTCCCCCTTGGTTACTTTAGAAACTGAAAATCGCATAACAACAATTGCCTCTCTGTGGATAAGAACTCTTTCTTATCACGTACTTCATTTATATTTAGTAGAGTGAGAAAGTGAAATTATTTTTCCTCGGCTGACAACCGGTCACTCCACCATTTGCATCGGGTTGAGTAGCTTACTAAAGACCGCGAATCGCTTGTTATCATACTTCAGCATTCACTGATACTTTAGTATAAATGAATGAAGTTGAAAAGATAAAAAAAAATGGAAATATTTTTCTCATGTCACCTTTTGTAAGTTTCTTTTCACAAAAGTTGAGGTGCTAATTTGCAACATATTTCTGTTGAAGTTACTGACTCTTTTATAGTCTAACAAGTGGAATCCATCCCACTGAACATTTAAACTTGGGGGAAAATATTATGAATGTTTCAAATAATTTTATTCAGAGCATTACATAGTCTGAAAAGTTAATATGTCTTCTTAGAAATGTAGAAACTACAGCTGCCTCCTTGAACGATTGTGCATCGTCATAGGTAGAATATTTTTTTTTTAATGATGGAAGTATTGTACTTGTGCAAACAAACTTCCACATCAAATACCCTTTAGTGGTGCCCAAGTACAATCGTACAAATTATGGGCGAGTCCAAAAGGTCAAATTTGGGTTGGAGTTACAACAGTCGTCGCCCAAAAAGGAGTCGACATTGTTTAGTCAAAGTTTGGTCAACTATTTGGTCAATGATTGGTCCATTGGGTTGACAATGTCATGGTTAACGAATATATATGGTCCATTATATATGCTTGAAACTATTAGCATATAAGCCCAAAACATATTGTTAACCCTAAAAATAAAAATAAAAAAATCATCTTTCAACTGTTGCGATTGACATACAATTGCATCATAGTCCGATCATGATGAAATTTCAAGATAATCGAACGACTAGAATTTTTTTTATCTACGATGCCATAAGACTGTTTTAATTTATGTTTCTATGGACACGGCTGGAAATATAACATACTTTGGAGAATTTATCATGGTTGGATCCTTATGAAACTTTTACAGTAGCTCAACAAGAACAATATATAACACATAAAAAAAAATATAGCATAATCTAATGGTTAGAATTCTTAAATATTAGGTTTTACGACGCTGTTATAAACTAGGATTTTTCTGAACGTACATAGTTTCATTAAAATCAAGTTTTGGAGATCGCATCATATTCCGATTTGATTGAAATTTTAGAATAATAAGTAATACCTAATTAGGTTGAACATATTAAAATTTCATGAGAATCTAACTGTGAAATATCTATGTTGGATAGTCATATATTCGTGGAACCCTAATACATACTACGGAACGAAATTCTTTGTTAAAGAGGAATACCTGGTAACGCATCCATAATATGAAAAGAATAAGATCAGAACCATGTCAATCTTCAAGAACTAATCAACCATCGGTCTCGAATAATAAATTAATTACACACTTGATAAAGTCGTGCTGATAACGTGTTGAAGTAGAAATAGAATATGGAAGAACAGAAGAATGAGAACTCTTATTCATTAGAGATAAGTTACATGTTATATGCCTCTATATATAAGATATGAGGTAAACTCCAGTTACATCTATATGGGCCGCCATTCATCTGAATAAACTCAAGGCCCTACAACATTATTGCAATTTATGTAACTCCCTTAGCATGAGAGGAGGAAGCGCCTCCATTCATATAATTATTGTTATTTATAGCAGACAATTGTAACTGACTTTTTTTTCCATTGAACAAAACATGCTTGGTACCCATTTCCTCTTTCTCCATAACTGCACCATGAGCTCCTCTGTCTTCACCCGTAACTCCACCATTAGAAGCTATATTATGAACTTATCTATCATTGACAATATTTTCTAACGTAGTAAATTTCTTACCTGAATTAACTCATTGACAAATTATTGTATTATTCTCTTTTTTTCGTTCTTCTTTCTTTTCTATTCCCTTCTAAAAAAAAACCCTAGAGTCATTTCATTTTTCTTGCTCAAATTTGGTCCATTTGGACCAGATCTGAGCAAGGATTTCCTTTTCTTTTCTAGTTTTAGGTAATAGTTCATTGAATAATATGTTTTACATCATTTTTTGTGTCTTTTGATATGTTTCTTCGCCGTTTTGGGGAGATTTTTCTTTGTCGTTGTGGGGCGAGTTCTTCAGTCTTTGATGTCTGGTTCGTGGCTTGCTACTCTCGATTCAAAAACACCGACAATTCAACACGAAATCGCTTTGAACCCATACTTTAGGGATTTAGGGCATCCAAGTTTGTTTGAAGCTACAATTTTATGGGCAAAATACTCCTTCCTTTTAGAAGCATATCTTATCATGGAAGAATACAATCAAATCAAATGGTCGGAATTATTTCCGGAATATACCATTATCTCTCCCTTATACATAATCAAAAATTGGGTATCTCTGCGGTTTATTATTCTTTCTCTTCGCGATCTACTTGTAGTTGATATCCTTATTTATTTTAGGGTTTTGATTATCTTAATGCTTTTTATGTATTTTGATGTTTTTATTAATTTTGTAAGCAAACATGTAATCACTATTTTTATTTGAATGCATTGAAATGTGTTGATTGACCAAAAAAAAAAACTCATTGACCCATGGCCTGCTTCTCATCAATCTGACTGTTCATCTGACCTTTATTGCCTCCATTTGTGTTTGTTCCTTCTCGACACTGTAGTCTAAGTGCCATTGACGTTAGACAAAAATACCAGATAGAATGTCTTTTTTTCCTTTTTTTAATAATAAGGCATCTTAACCGAGACTAAGAAGTCCAAACTTTATTAATTAGTTTCGGTGGACAATACCTACAAGTCTACAACATCACTTTGAAAATGAGAACTAATAAGGCCATGTACTCCCACCGTACCACATATATAGGCGGAGAGACCAATTCTCTTAGATTAAGAAAATTTTATTGATTTTTTATATTTGTATGTTCTTTTCTGTTTTATCCTTAATTATATTCCCAATATTAGAGACATATACTTAATTGTGATGATTCCCAAGCAAATAAATAGGGGTAATATAAGTAAAAAATAGCTTTGAAATTTGGACTCTGCCTATATAGTGGTAAGGGAAAATGGAAATTTTGCCTATATAATAGGTACGGAGGGAGTAAATTTCTAACCCAAACTCCTTCATACTTTTTAGATGCACCCTCCTTTGCAAGCTTATCAGCAACATGATTAGCTTCTCTAAACGTCTGCATGAATCTTATTTCATCAAAAGCTTATCTGTAACTCTTCTGCATGCTATGGTCACTTGTTCCATGGTTAATTAGGAGTAGAATTTGGGTCTTTTATTCCCTTAACAATGGAACTTCTGTTTTTTAGAACTTCTCTTTGCGTGATTCATTGATTGCATTGACCCTTTTTTTCTTGCGAGAGCATTAATTTATTTAATTAAGAAATAAATATGTCTGACTGTATACAATCCTTAAGCCACCGGGGCAAGGTAGTATTCCAGTCTGTACTATAAGCATTGTCTACCGCATGTTTGGTTATTACATGAGCCGTATTATTAGCCTCTGATACGGGATGTGTCTTTGGTTGGTCAAACATATTCTAAGATTTATTAATACAGTAAAAAAAAATATTTAAATAATACTCGGTAAAATAATAATCTCTCTAAAGTAATAAAATTCTTTAGTCCCAAACAGGCTTGCACGGGTTAAATTTTTTCTCGCTAAAATAATAATCTCTCTAAGAGCATCTCCAACAGAGGGTAGATTTATTTATTTTTAGTGACACATAGGATTTTAGACCCCGTTTGACATAAATTCATCTCCAACAGTAGGGTCCTACAAATTATGAGGGACCAAATATTAAATACGAAGGTGTTCAAGAAAGTGTTATCTACACCTCCGGTTGCACCTCCACGCCATCTTTTTAACTAATTTTCTTTTAATTCGAAGGGTTGAAATTCTCACCGTTGGAGATGGTATTTTAGATATGAGGTCCTATAATTACTCTATGTGTAGACCCCAAAAATAAAAGGACTAAATTAAAAATCCACATATGATTTTTTGCACCTTCTCTTGGAGATGCTCTAAAATAATAATTTTTTTCGGTCCCAAAACTATTATTTTAAAGAAGTTTTACTGTATCTTGGATATCTCTTAATTTTACTATCTTAATAATTAGTTTCTTAGTTAGATTTATCATGTTTTTATGAAAATAATATATTCTCTAGGCTAATTTGGGATTGTTCTAGATATTTAGTTTTAACGTTTGAGGGATATAAATAGCGATTTCCTTTATCATTGCAATTAGCTTGGTTTAGCTCATTTAATCAGATGTATGTAACTATTAAGTTTAGTTTTATACCGTTGATTGTTTGATTAACTCTTGGATTAGAATATTTGCTTCTAGATTGGAATCCTCTATCATCACCTTAAGTAGTGGATTCTTCTTCCCTTTTATCGCTTTCACTTGTGCCATATCATCCTCTCTCGCTAAAAATGAACATTTCCACCCTACCACCCCACTTGTTTATGAAATCTAGTGCAAAAGTGCTTGGGTTCTTAATAAATACACTTTTTAGTGGGGGTAAATATAAATAGTGATATTTTAATTTTAGTTCATTCTGATGGGCTAGTTTGAGCTGCTAGATTAGCCAAAAAGCGTTGCAGCTTTAAAAAAAAAGTGTTGTCTATTTATTAACACTAGTTCTGTCTCTTAGCAATTGCTCGCATGTGAACTATTAGCGAGATAGTTGCGCAATCAAAATCACCTTTTCGCGGAATGGTTCAGCACATCTAGATTTATTTTTTGATCTGACGGCAGAGATTGGTTGCGCTGAATGGTTCAGCGAATCTAGTATGCTAGATTAGAACCACCGTTGGACTTAGGAGGTTGTCCTAACTGACGTGGACTGCTAATCTAGCTGCTAGATTAGCACACCATAGGACTAAGCCTTTAAGAAGTATCAGAGAAAGAAAAAATTAGTTTGACCCCACCCATTGGAAGTCTTGCCTCCGTGACTCCGTCAGTGCTGGTTGTGCTTATGGCTTGCTGCTGCCCAATCCAAAAATAATAGAACTCGTGATTCTTTCAGTTTCATTCCGAACTTGATGTGGTCCATTTGGTACAGCAGGAACCACATTATTTTTGCCTTATAACAAGAAGTTCCCTTTCATTGTTGTTAATAGGGCTACTTTAATGAGTCTGTACTCTAAGCCTTTGATTCCTGCTAATAATGTTATCACTGGTCCTTCACCTTCTCCTCCTTTGTATGATCATTTTTTGTAGTGTTTCCTTCACCATCGGCCATGGCACACTATGCGTGTGAACAAATAAATGCATACATATTTGGATCTGGTTGCAGATAAATAAAGATATCAAGTGAAGTGATACGATCAGATCATATCGTTGTATTCATAGTGGCAATTAAGCAAAACCTGCCTTGAGAATTTAAAGAGAAATACAGAATTGTATGTGAATGAGAAGCTTTGTATAATCAATTTAGCAAATTTACATTGTTCCGTTGCTCCAGCAAAGCATAGCCAACGTACATCGTATACAATCAACCTATATGTAACAGTAAGATGTACGAGATGCCCAAACAAAATCCCTTAAACTGCGTGTGATCCAATCAAGTTGGACATATTTTCCACAAATTGCAAGTACACAACTGTGAAAAGAAAAATTAGGACAGGTGTAGTTGTAAAATAAGCGAACCACAATCGACCGTTACCGAGGAAAAACTGTACGAAAAATTACAAAAATACGATACGCTTACTAGACTGCATGTTTCCTAATAAAGAAGCCAGGTGGAGATTCGATGCTGTGCGGAAGAGGTTCAGGGAATATCCCAAAATCAAATCTGTCTTGAACATAATCTTCCTCATCTTCCTCCTCCGAAAACGAACCCCAGTATGTCTCTAAGATATAGACAGACTTTTCGTAGATATCATTGTTGTCATGGCTTTGTAGAGCTTCGATCTTATCCAAACCTTCACATTCATCAATCATCTCTGCATAGGTATTTTCTCCATTAGTCTTTCCCAACTCTTTATCAGATTCACCAACCTTCAGGATGTTCTCAAGGCCTTCTAGGCATACCATCACAATATTAGGGTCCGGGCATGTCAAAAGATTGCAGAGTGGGCTTATGCATCCTTGCTCCACCAGATATCTAGGGTAGGCTAAACGTGTTAGTTGATCACCATAATAAATAACAGTCTAAATGGAGGTCAATTAAGATAATGTGACAAAATGTTTAGCTAATCCCTCGGGTTGTCAATTGGTACGGGATTCTACTAATTCATCTTGATGGACACATTACATCTAAGAGCACTCTATGAGACACATTGGTTCCTTGACTGAACCGATGAATCATCACTAGATACCCTACTCTTTACAGGTGAGTTTCAAGAGGAAGTACATGATAAATTACACAGGATCAAGGATAAACGTTGTACGAAGTCTTTGGGAATGATTTTTGTGCCTCCACCCAGAACCATGATACCTGGATCACTTTTACTGTTCCTATTGCCACTGGATGTGGGTATAGTCTAATATGTATCTCAGTTGGGATATATAAGAATGAGGAAAAAATGTTTATACCTGATCTGCTCATTAATTGCTCCACACAAAGCATTGGAAATAGCCCATGCAGCTTCCTTCTTGATTTCAAACTCTGCATGCCCGAGAAGATGCAATACAGGTCCAATGATATTAGCTTCAATAACAGCCTGTTCCATATACATATGTCAATTTAAGTTTCATGATTATAAATGTATATACCATATAGAGTAGACGACATATTATATACACATGAATATTTGATCCCGAATATAACATGCTAATTGCAGAACATTTTCACGAAACAAATTAGTGTTATATGTAGAAGCATAAATTAACAAGTAACCATAAAAGCTAATTGCAGAACATTTTCATGAAACAAATTAGTGTTATATGTAGAACAATAAAAGCGCGCCTTTGGCATTCATATATGCATAACGGATATATCCTGAAAATGCCAAACAGGTTAAACCAGATACAGGAGTAACACAGTGACTTGACCTGTATCTGATCAACATTTCCGGCAGTGATATTTGAGATGGCCCAACAGGTTTCCCTCTTAATGCTCTTACTGTAATTTTGAGTCAGAAGTTGATGGAAACAAGAAAGCACTTGGTAGTCAATCAACACCTGAAAATATTAACAGAGATCAGGCCAAAACAAACAAATAAAGTCAAAAAGAGATGCTAAGAGAACATGCCACGAAATGCACACCAAGTCAGAGACACATTGACAAGCTTCGAACTGGCAAACACATTTTGAATGGCCTTCTACCATCAAATTAAAATTAAATTTACAGTATCAAACTTATCAACTGGACTCAAGATTCCCATATCAAGTTGTAGTATTAAATTTACCTGAGTCTGTTCATCATTCCCTGTAACAATGTTTCCAATGGTTCGAAGAGATGGTGTACAAACTGTAAGAGATGGATGACTGAGAGAAGTAAATTGTGTCAGTAACAGCCAAGATATCTCAAAGCTATATTTAAATAAAAAGACCAAAACAAAACCCAAAAAGGAAGTAGAACAGAACTAGCTTCGTACAACAGCCACTTCAATGACTAACTCACAGATTCATGTTTAACAAAAGTAGTACGTGTTTCCAATAATAACTTACAGCAAAAGATTCACAAGTCGTGAACAGACTCCAGCTTCAATCAGAGCCTCGATTCTGTCCTTAGAGATATGCGACAGCGCCCAGCAAGCATCTGTAAGTATTTCTTCATCACTTGAGTATATAAGGTGCTGAAGAACTGGCAAAGCAAGCTTGACCTGAAAAAAGTGGAAAAAACAACTACTAAGGATACAAGTAATACAGTAGGATAAGTAAAGACAAGAAAAAAACTCAACTACTCCCCCCCTCACCTGCTCAAATGATACTGCTGGCTCGCCACGACATAAGTTGGATAAAGTCCACGTAGCAGTCCTCAACATAGATTCTTTTGAGTGCTTACTAAACTGAGATAGCAGTGGCACCAGTGCACCCTGAGAAAGAACATAATCTCTACAGCTTGGCGAGTCACCAGCGACGTTACCCAAAGCCCACAGAGCCTGTTGATTAGAAACGAAACAAAAACAAAAGTTACATCCACTGACTAAGAAGTAAGTTTATAGGACAAAGATAGGACACTGGTGTAGACCTGTTCACGAACATCAGCATTTCCAGAGCTAAGAAGTTGCACAAGCTTTGGAACAGCACTATGTTGAATCACAACTCGTGTATGCTCTGATGTGCCTGCTGAGATATTCGTCAAAGCCCACGCTGCCTCATACTGCTCACAACAAATAAATAAGCTTTAATTGAGGTTAAACAACAAATTTTCAGCTCAAATTAAGCCAGTTAAAGAGGAAAGCCATGAAGTAGTTCATACCTGTAGTTGAGGAAGATCATTCCTTGCAAGAAATCCTACGAATCGTGGGACAACACCGGCTTTAACTACCTTATCAATCGGTGGATCACGCGCTGCATAGATATGTGATCACAATTGAGTGAGTAAAGAAAGAAAAAAAGTAAATAGACACTTATATCGAATTATAGTCCTAGAGTGCATACGAAGCGATAAAAGCTTCCTGAATTTAGTGGTCGACTCCAACTGTGCTTCTGGATAAACAGACCATAATTCTCCTACCATTGCCCGAATTATATCCAGCTGTCAACGAAAACAAGACAACCAATTAGCAAACTGTAAGCATCATGACTTCGCCTACCTCAATCAGAGTGCAGCAACAAATCATGTACTCTCAAAACACCCCAAATTTGTTAAAAGACGGTTAACATCTACTAATTATACAATCTGAAATGGCTGTTTGCATATACAACCAGTATTAGGAGTTTCAATCGACTAGCACAACAAGATTTCAAATATCCAAGACGAACTATGCTTCATGGACAGCATCACGGGACAACAAAAAATCTACAAATACTAAGACACTAAACCCGATAGATGACAACACTAAGGCCAGTGGTACCTGTGCTATTCTACTCATTCTTTGAGCACAATTCAACAGCACGAACTCAAAACATCCTAATGAGTAATGAAGTTATGTAATGTCAAAAATCTACTTAGGAAAACCATTTCACATTTTAGTCCAGAGATTTTGGAAATAAGAAATCTTATAACAACATGTAAAATTGTAAATACTTCCTCATACCTAATACCTAATTACTCAGCGTAATCCACAGAATCAAATTTAATCAGTACTAATACCACATTCACATATATATAACCTAATTAATCTCCTAATTCTTTCATTTCTTGCTCATAACAAGTACAAAAGGACCAAAAATAGACAGATTCATGTACATAATTTAATCCAAAAATCACCAAACTCCAAGTTATTTCATGTAAAGTTTCATTTCCTCGAAACAATCCAGAGAATCTCATACAAAACCTACAGTTTGTTCTTTCATAATCAAAGATTCTTCAATTCCAAAACATAATGAGATCCAGATTGAAATGTAAAATCGCAAGGAAAAAAAAAAACAGAGAAAATGTAAAATCGCAATCATCAGATTGAAATACTAGGATCAAACTCCGAATAGAAGAATATCGTGATTAAACAAATTTTACCTGGTCAGATTCAGAGAAACCAACAAATTGTTCTTCATATCGCTGTTGATTACCATCAAAACCAGAAGCGGTAAGAAGAGAAGGTTGTTGTTGTCTTCTTTTCTTGTTAAGATTATCTTCTCTTTTGTTCTTCCGGATCTCAACCAAATTCTCTTCTCTTCTTCTTCTTCCGCCATCAATATCCATTCCACTTTTGTACGAGTTCTTCCTCATCATCATCTCCGTCCTTCCGACTCCAAACGGCGTAGTTGGTGGTCTCAATGGCATTTTCGCTCACTGTTTCTCTCTCTGAATTCGAGTTTTGATTTTGAGAGCGAAGAAGAAAGAGAGAGTACTAGTAGTAGTGAAATCTTGATATTTGTAGTAGCGGAGATGAAAAACGGTTTCGTGTACAAGTAGTACTAATTTGGGAACGAAAAAGCAAACAGACAAAACTGGGTCTGGGCATTTTATTAGTTCAAAATCATGTCCTTACTTTTTATATCTTATTTTCTTATAGTCGACTAGCAGTCCCTTGTACTATGCATATTTACATATTCGAGTCCTTTTCTTCCTCGTCATCGTCTCCCTCCTTCCGACTCCTAAGAGCGATTCCTATGGCAATGGCCAAAAACAAAATTTTGTTCAGCCAGGTGGATGGCCAAACTTGGTTTTCCACTATGGGAAAGCACTGGGAGCTTGGTGAACTCGGGCAGACGTCTTGCGAAAAGGACGCAGACAAAGATTAGACTCGGGCGTTCCAACGTTCGGATCCCTAATGTCTTGGGCGACCTATAAATTCCGCCGACGCCATTCAAGATTGGAGTGTCTGTCGCAACCAAATAAAAGAACCAGCGTTGGGAACAAAGTGTCTCCAACGTTCGGATCCCTAATGCCCATATCTCCAACGGTCACTCGTCTCTGCCTTTACCTATAAATTCCCTCTCCTCATTTTATTTTATCTGGGCAAAATCACACCACTTCCATTTCCTTCTTCTAAATTCAAATATTTCGATTCAAATATTACCTATAAACTCTTCTAAATTCAAATATTTCGATTACGATATGGATTTTGCGAGAAGAGCGATAAACAGTTTAAATAATAAAAGGGATCGAAAAGGTGAATCGTTACCGTTACCTCACACAAATGTAGATTTTTCTCAAAATCGAGAAGAAGAGTTTAATAATCCAATCACAGTTGCTGCTCCATTATTAGTTCCTGGTCATGTGTCGGGGCATAATGAACGATCTGAGGAATATCATACCACGAGAGGTGGATTTTCAGAACTAAATGTTGTTTATCAATGTTTACCGCAAGCCGTCCGAGCAAGGGTTGACAGATATCTTTGGCGTGCACTTTATAGAATAGAGCCTAGATTACATAACAAAAAAATTCCAAAAACAGTGGTAGAAAGGTGGTGGAAGACGACGCACACATTTCATTTTCTGGATTTCGATATTGGTAAGTTTCTTTAAGTAAACTTAACTTAAATTTTTTAAATAATTAAATAATCTAAAGAATTAATCATAGTTGATATTATACTTGTCATGGGAATTACTCCCCTTGATTTGTATTTTATTTTTGGGATCCCAAGTGGAAGTGGAAACCCGCCACCATTTGACGAAAGCGAATGGATCTTAAATAGTAAATGGGAGTCGCGTTGTTCCTCGTTTATGGAATCAGATATCTCTATTAATAGAAGTCTGAAAGGAAAAGGTGTTAGATGTTCGGCCTTGAAGAGTTTCCTAATGAAACCCAAAAACCCAGGAGATGTAGACGACTATGATGAACTCGAAAGATTGTTTATCTTATGGGTACTGGGTCAGGTCTTCTTTCCAAACTCAACTTCTGTTGCTCATGTCGGTTGGTTTGAAGCATTAGAAGATCTCAACAAAGCACCAGATTATGACTGGGGGTCTGTAATTTTAGGAGAACTGTACTTTGCGCTGGATAAAGCGTCCACGGGCGATAAAAACATCAATGGTTTTTGGAGCATCATTGAGGTAAATATCAAAATTATTATTTTTAAATTTATGAACAAATGTGGATTATTTACTAAAATTATGGAGTAATTTGAAGTATTGGTGGTATATCAACTTCCGTCTTGGTAAACCAATCCTAAAAGACGAGACATATAGATTTCCAATGTTTGACATGTATACGAGGAGTAACATGCAGAAGAACACTGGGTCGGACGTCTATGGTTGCAGTTTTCTGCAGAGAGTACAACAGATGACTCGGAACCACAACAACGTAGTTGTTCGCCCTTACGTTCGTTATCCTCAGTATAATGAAGCGATTGGAGGACGTATTCTTGATTATTCTTCTCGTATAGTTGTTTTTACAAATCCCGGAATCAAGAAGAGGGGTTTGGTATCCGGGAGAAAGACTGCAAAGTACCAACTAAGAGGTATACTTGTAATTGCAATTAACCCGCCACCACAGATGGAAACCTCTGCATCCGATTTCTTTAGGTTGAGAGTAACCGATTGGGAGAGTTATGAACTAAATACAAGGGAGGTTTTCGGTGATGCGGAGTACCAAAACTGGTACAACTCAATTGCGAAGCCTGTGATTGGGACACATAGTATGCACGTCTATGGGGTTGATTTTCCAGGGTTATCAAATATGTCCCATAATCCAAATATCATTCCTAGCCAACCACCTCCAGAAGAGCCAAGCTTTGTGTCTTATCCCAGGACGGGTGCAAGTTCTTCATCTTCCTCGTCAAATATGCCTGAAATTAGTTGGGAGATGCAAAGTATTACTTCAGAAGGTGAGCTAACCACGATCCCCATTGTTTCCTAAAGTATGGAACGTGATTATCCTTACTACAATGTCAATGCAAGTGAGGATGAAATGCGAAAACAACTAAACGATCTGCACTGGCTTACAAGACAATTACAGGCGACGCACTTGGAAACAGTCCGGAAATGGCATACAAACACAATGTATAGAATGACTCCAACTCCACCGCCAACTGCATATGATTATGTGCGGCAGTCACATTCTTCCGATTCCAACACATCATTGCACGAAAGCCCAGAAAACAACAGATCAATATTCCACGAAAGTGAAGAAACAATGGTGCGAGAGACACAACACATCCCTCATTCTTCACCACAAATTGTGCCTGTATCTCAACCTCAGGAATATCGGATTGAACCTAGTCGAATTTCATCTTCATTCTCGCCCTACAACCCAAATGTGGCATATAATCTAAATGTGCCATACGACCAAAGTGAATGCTACACACCAGGACCACCACAACCACAAATATCTTATATGCTTGGAGGACCGAGTACACAAAGTGTTTACCAATCGCCTTATTTTGTTCAACCAGGTCAGCCAGGTCTATCACCATTTGGAAATTTACAAACTATCTTGTCGGCATGTATATCTGGAGGTCTATCCCCAGGACTCTCTGAATTTTTGGCTGCTGAAAATAACAATGGGGTAGCTAGAGATAGAGATGAGCGACATTAGAAATAGCGTTTTACATCTGTAGTTTTTGTAATTTTTAATTCTGCTACATTGTAGTTTTCGTTTTAAAAGTACGATTAATTAAATAAAATTACATATGTTTAAAAGTAATTGTTTTACATTGGCTGAACTCAATTACGACAGACTACACATTACATTAGCTTCACTAATGAGAAGAATTATTAGGTAGCTTAACTAATGAGAAGAAGTACTAGGTGGAAACAACAACACCAAGGAAGGGGTTGAAACTATTCAACACCTTAAGGATTTCAAAACATTTGTCGAAAGAGAAAGCCACATTTTTCCATCTTCGCCATTTAGACAACGATCTTGTCACCATCTCAGCATTAGTTTCACCTCTCAGTCGATATCGATTTACGTGTATGGTTAAAGCTACAAACTCTTTACTTCTTTCTTAATTGTACCAAAAAAATGCTCTATGTCTGATATAGAACGACGACTAGGATTACGAGTGTCACTGCAGAACCCATCGTGGATAACCGCCCAGAAATTCACCCATGGATAGTTTGTCGAAGCAAGCTGAGTAAATAAAAAAACATAGTTTCTGCAAATAGATTCATCTTCTTCTTTAGTAAACGGAATTTGCCAAATTGATCGGGGTCGAGACATGTTCAATCAAGAATTGAGAATGAAGAGAAGAATGTGTGAATTTAGAGTTGAAATGAGGAGTATTTATAGAATTACACAAAATGTAGCCGTTGGATCACAAATTTTTTCAGCCGTTCAAACAGAGCCATTGGCGACATTAACCAAGACGCTGGAGTTTTGCAAAATAACGCTGGCGTTTTGGGTGAAAACGCGGGCGTCACCTGTGTTGTCGCCCGAGTTATTGGTCATGGCGCGCGTTCTTGCACCAGACGCGCGCCTACTGGAATGTCTCAGTGTTCAAATGAACAGATCTGTTCATTTGAACATCCATTTTCTTGGTTTGTTCATCCCATAGTGGGAGCAAAATGAACAAACTCTGAGTTTGTTCATCCCATAGGAATTGCTCTAACAGCGTAGTCGGTGGTCTCAATGACATTTCCGCTCACTGTTTCTATCTCTGAATTCGACTTTTGATTTCAGAGATGATAGACCCACCGAAGATTTGCACCGCAATGTGCACTTCGGGGAAATCCAATGGTCATGGGAGAACCTCCAACATTGGGATTGGGAGTGGGGCAGGAGTGGGCCCCACTCCCCTCTCACACGGTGCATTTACGGTGCAGAAATCTCGGTGCATAAATCATTTCTGTTTTGATTTTGGGAGCCAAGAAGAAAGAGAGAGTACTAGCAGTAGTGATATTTGTAGTTGTGGAGGTGGGAAACGGTTTCGTGTATAAGTAGTAGACAGTACCAATTTGGGAACGAAAAGGCAAAAAGACAAAACAGGGTCTGGGCATTTATCAAGCCTGTTAGGCCTATTCCTATGCACATGCCAAAAAAATGGTGTTTGGCATGCCAGGTGGCGTGGCAAACCATTTGCTCCACTATGGGAAAACCACGGAGCGATCGAATTTCCAGCGAGCGATATTAACAATATCGACAGCGATAAAGTCTTATCGCTGTCGATATTGTTAATATCGCTCGAAATTGACTCCATCGCTGACGTTATAATCAATATCGCCACCGTTCGAGTTTCTGACGCCTATAAATACCGCACCTATCTTCTCAACTCATCTAAACTCTTCTCAATTCTTCTTTTCAAAACTTCTTAAACTTCTGTTCTAAACTTGAACGATTATCTTTTGATTTTTCTTAAACAGAAATGGAGAGAAAAAAAAGAAACATAAGAGCGAAAGGATGTACTAGTACCCCAGGCAGTGGAGTAAGTTTCTTTGTGGATACAAATTATGAGTTTAATAATGTTAGACAAGTAGCCGGTGAAGGTGTATTCTCTAATTACCTTTCTGATCATGAGGAGCGATGTAACGCGATAAATCTAAGAGGTGGATGGACTGAGTTACGTACAATTTATCAATTACTTCCCCCTACTGTTCAAGAGAGAGTTAGAAGGTATCCTTGGCGACATTTATATCTAATACAACCGAGAAACCACATGACTCAAGGTGTTCAAGTTATATTAGAACGATGGTGGAAGACTACAAACACGTTCTTTTTCAAGGACTTTGAATGAGGTAAGTCAATCTTTCCTAGTAATTTAATTTTTTATATTATGTGTTTTGTTTCATAAAAGTCAACAAATTCTAATTATGAATAATTATTGTTAATATGAGTTACACCGATAGATTTATACATGTTAACGGGAATTCCATGCCAAGGAAACTTACTTCCATTTAACAGACTAAATTGGTTATCAGAAGATAGATGGAAACAAAGACTTCCTTTATACTCAAATGAATTAGGAGGAAATCCTACACATAGACAAATTAAAGCGCAAGGGTTGAGGGTATCTGGGTTAAAAAGTTTTTTCCAGCGTTATGCTATAAAAATGAATCAAAACAAGGCAGCTGGTAATCAATATTTGATCCCCGACCATTTTGAGGAGCTAGAACGTCAGCTTGTATTGTGGACACTAGGCCAATGTCTGTTTCCAAATGCTAGCTCAGTAGTGTTAATTGGGTGTCTCGAAGCATTAGAAGATTTAGAGCAAGCACCAACATATGATTGGGGGTCTGCGATTTTATCAGAGATTTACGGAAGTATGATTCCGAGAATTGGGAAGCTGCACAAATTGAAGATGGTCAACATACTGTATACCCCAATTGCCTCAACCTCATCAGCATTTCAACCATTCCAACAACAATATCAACCACACGTATTTCAAGATTTGTATCGTGTTCCCATACCCCGTACTCCCATTGCTTATCAAGGTTATGGTGATTCGGATGAGACTCAACCACCAAGCGAGTCTCAAACCGGCAGCATAACTAATTTGTTGAACAACTCTATGGATCCAGAAAATGCAGGCAATTGGATCTTTGGTCCGGGAGGAAATGGGCAAGGAAATGAGTAGTTTAAATGTTTTCTTTTAAATGGACAAGGAAATGAAGTTGTAATTTTTTTTTTTAATTAATGGAAACTATCTTTTAAATTAATATTCAGATTGAAACTAGTTTTACATTTCATTAAAAATTAACCTTGATTGCATAACACGATACTTATAATTTGAATCCCTGCACATGAATATTGTAGAGTTCATAACATTCATCATGACTAAACCATCTTCCATTGTCTTGGCAAATTTGGTACGAGCTCTAATTTTTAGTTCTTCATTTGATAACCTAGGATTATCCCCTTTTATCAACCACATAATTTGCTGATACTTTCTAACATTGTCATTGATGAAACAATAACGATTTTGAAGACACTCATTTGTTCTTGTTGGATTTACATGACTTAACGCCGTAAACCTTTGTAACACAATGTCCCATAAGTTAAAAGTCTCTAAAGTGAAATCTTTATTGCTTGCAACTAAAACCAAACATCGAATTAGAGAAACATCTTCCTCTGGAGTAAAATCCACTTCGGTTATTCGAGCACTAGGCATGGTGAAATGAATTTGAAGTTGGGTTGGAATTTGTATAAAACAGGTATTTATAGGGGGAAAATGGTAGCCGTTAGATGAAGATCTGATGAGCGATTATCATAGTATCGAGCGACATCTTGACTAACGCTGGCGATTTCAAGACTAACGAGCGATTTTAAGACCACCGAGCGACCGAGACTCTATCGCTCGATGGAACTCTGTCGTGTATGCCTATATGCCAGGAAAAACATATTGGCATATGAGTTTGGCAGTTTGGATACCCATAGTGGGTGCATATATGCCAAATATCATGTTTTGGCATGTGCATAGGAATAATCCTTATAGGGGCGGCATGGTTTATTAGAGGGGCGGCATTGTAATAGGACAAAAAAGGTCATTACATGATAATTCAAGTGTCCCTTATAAAAAAATAACTGGAAATGACAAATTAACCTTCATAGGTGATAATCAAGTTTAGTGATGATAATCAAGTTTAGTCTTAATGATTAATTTCACTTATATTAATTCAAAATCAAAACCAAAATCAGATTTTTAGAGTTTTAGAGTTAAAAAAAAATAGAGGAGAAGGTCAATCTCAATCAATTGAAGAAATTAACCAACAAAATGAAGAACCAGGACCTGAAAATGACCGGTTATACTTCTAAATTAGTCCCAACTAGCTTTTTGTTGCTCAAAGTTATCTAAAGTACGTAAAAAATTCAATTTTTTTACATTTTCAGAGCTAATTACGGCTGGAATTTTGCTCATAACCAACCGTAAATCGAAGTTACGGTTCGTAAAAGATGAACTACCAACCGTGACTAGTTAAATTTGAAGAAAACCCAATCGTAAAACCAGTTACGGTTGTTAACTAAATGCTCGACACGAACCGTAACTCAGTTACGGTTGGTAACCAAATGCTCGATACCAACCGTAACTGAGTTACGGTTCGTAAACTAAAATGGTTACCAACCGTAACTGAAGAAAATTCTCAGATATAAGAACATACGGTTAGTAATTGAACTATTACCAACCGTAACAACATCAAAATCTCCATTTACGGTTCGTAATTGAGTTAAAATCAACCGTAACTCACATAAACCCAGAAATTTCAATTTCAATTTTCATCTAAAACCCTAATTTTTGATAGAAATTAAACTTAAATCGAACAAAATAAACCAAATCGTAACTGGGTTTTCAAAACATACCTCATATAAGTCATTACACTACACTTGATTAATTTTCGAATCATCGATTAATCGAAGACTATGAAATTTTGAGTTTTAATGGAGGTTACGGTTGATGGGAGGAGGAGAAGAGAAGAAGAAAGAAAACAAATTTTCAATTTAGCTTTGATTTAGGTTAAAAAATGGGGAGGGTAATCTAGTCAATTTACACCCCTATAGGACATCCCCTAACCAACTAGATGGACATTACTATCCCATTGTCGCCCCTCTAATAAACCATGCCTCCCCTATAACAGGCTTGCATTTTATTAGTTTAAAATCATGTCCCTACTTTTTATATCTTATTTTCTTATAGTCGACTAGCATTCCCTTGTACTATGCATATTTACATAATCATTTCTGTTTTGATTTTGGGAGCCAAGAAGAAAGAGAGAGTACTAGCAGTAGTGATATTTGTAGTTGTGGCGGGGGGAAACGGTTTCGTGTACTAATTTGGGAATGAAAAAGCAAAAAGACAAAACTGGGTCTGGGCATTTATCAAGCCTGTTAGGCCTATAAATACCGTTCCTATCTTCTCAACTCTTCTAAACTCTTCTCAATTCTTCTTCTCAAAAATTCGAAATTCTTAATTTTTGTTCTAAACTTGAACGATTATCTTTTGATTTTTCTTAAACAGAAATGGAGAGAAAAAAAGAAACAGAAGAGCGAAAGGATGTACTAGTACCCCAGTCAGTGGAGTAAGTTTCTTTGTGGATACAAATTATGAGTTTAATAATGTTAGACAAGTATCCGGTGAAGGTGTATTCTCTAATCACCTTTATGATCATGAGGAGCGATGTAACGCGATAAATCTAAGAGGTGGATGGACTGAGTTACGTACAATTTATCAATTACTTCCCCCTGATGTTCAAGAGAGAGTTAGAAGGTATCCTTGGCGACATCTATATCTAATACAACCGAGAAACCACAGGACTCAAGGTGTTCAAGTTATATTAGAATGACGTTGGAAGACTACAAACATGTTCTTTTTCAAGGACCTTGAATGCGGTAAGTCAGTCTTTCCTATTAATTTAATTTTTATATTATGTGTTTTGTTTCATAAAAATCAACAAATTCTAATTATGAATAATTATTGTTAATAGGAGTTACACCGATAGATTTATACATGTTAACGGGAATTCCATGCCAAGGAAACTTACTTCCATTTAATAGACTAAATTGGTTATCAGAAGATAGATGGAAACAAAGACTTCCTTTATACTCAAATGAATTAGGAGGAAATCCTACACATAGACAAATTAAAGCGCAAGGGTTGAGGGTGTCTGGGTTGAAAAGTTTTTTCCAGCATTATGTTATAAAATAAATCAAAACAAGGCAGCTGGTAATCAATATTTGATCCCCGACCATTTTGAGGAGCTAGAACGTCTGTTTGTATTGTGGACACTAGGCCAATGTCTGTTTCCAAATGCTAGCTCAGTAGTGTTAATTGGGTTTCTCGAGGCATTAGAAGATTTAGAGCAAGCACCAACATATGATTGGGGGTCAGCGATTTTATCAGAGATTTACGGAAGTATGATTCCGAGAATTGGGAAGCGGCACAAATTGAAGATGGTCAACATACTGTATACCCCAATTGCCTCAACCTCATCAGCATTTCAACCATTCCAACAACAATATCAACCACACGTATTTCAAGATTTGTATCGTGTTCCCATACCCCGTACTGCCATTGCTTATCAAGGTTATGGTGATTCATATGAGACTCAACCACCAAGCGAGTCTCAAACCTAAGAAAGATAACTAATTTGTTGAACAACTCTATGGATCCAAAAATGCGGGCAATTGGATCTTTGGTCCGGGAGTAAATGGGCAAGGAAATGAGTAGTTTAAATGTTTTCTTTTAAATGGACAAGGAAATGAAGTTGTAATTTTTTTTTTTAATTAATGGAAACTATCTTTTAAATTAATATTCAAATTGAAACTAGTTTTACATTTCATTAAAAATTAACCTTGATTGCATAACACGATACTTATAATTTGAATCCATGCACATGAATATTGTAGAGTTCATAACATTCGTCATGACTAAACCATCTTCCATTGTCTTCGGTAAATTTGGTACGAGCTCTAATTTTTAGTTCTTCATTTGATAACCTAGGATTATTCCCTTTTATCAACCACATAATTTGCTGATACTTTCTAACATTGTCATTGATGAAACAATAACGATTTTGAAGACACTCATTTTTTCTTGTTGGATTTACATGACTTAACGACGTAAACCTTTGAAACACAGTGTCCCATAAGTTAAAAGTCTCTAAAGTGAAATCTCTATCGCTTGCAACTAAAACCAAACATCGAATTAGAGAAACATCTTCCTCTGGAGTAAAATCCACTTCGGTTATTAGAGCACTAGGCATGGTGAAATGAATTTGAAGTTGGGTTGGAATTTGTATAAAACAGGTATTTATAGGGGTAAAATGGTAGCCGTTAGATGAAGATCTGATGAGCGATTATCATAGTATCGAGCGACATCCTGACTAACGCTTGTGATTTCAAGACCAACGAGCGATTTTAAGACCACCGAGCGACCGAGACTCTATCGCTCGATGGAAACTCTGTCGTGTATGACTATATGCCAGGAAAAACATATTGGCATATGAGTTTGGCAGTTTGGATACCCATAGTGGGTGCATATATGCCAAATATCATGTTTTGGCATGTGCATAGGAATAGGCCTTATAGGGGCGGCATGGTTTATTAGAGGGGCGGCATTGTAATAGGACAAAAAAGGTCATTACATGATAATTCAAGTGTCCCTTATCCAAAAAAAAACTGGAAATGACAAATTAACCTTCATAGATGATAATCAAGTTTAGTGATGATAATCAAGTTTAGTCTTAATGATTAATTTCACTTATATTAATTCAAAATCAAAACCAAAATCAGATTTTTAGTGTTAAAAAAAAATAGAGGAGAACGTCAATCTCAATCAATTGAAGAAATTAACCAAAAAAATGAAGAACCAGGACCTGAAAATGACCGGGTATACTTCTAAATTAGTCCAAACTAGCTTTTTGTTGCTCAAAGTTATCTGAAGTACGTAAAAAATTCAATTGTTTTACATTTTCAGAGCTAATTACGGCTAGAATTTTGCTCATAACCAACCGTAAATCGAAGTTACGGTTCGTAAAAGATGAACTACCAACCGTAACTGGTTAAATTTGAAGAAAACACAATCGTAAAACTAGTACGGTTGTTAACTAAATGCTCGTTACGAATCAGACCGAGTTACTTTATTGGTAACCAAATGCTCGATACCAACCAGAATCGAGTTACGGTTAAGTAAACTAAAATGGTTACCAACCAGAATCAAGAAAATTCTCGAGATATAAGAACATACGGTTGGTAATTGAACTATTACCAACCGTAACAACATCAAAATCTCCATTTACGGTTCGTAATTGAGTTAAAACCAACTGTAAATCACATAAACCCAGAAATTTCAATTTCAATTTTCATCTAAAACCCTAATTTTTGATAGAAATTAAACTTAAATCGAACAAAATAAACCAAATCGTAACTGGGTTTTCAAAACATACCTCATATAAGTCATTACATTACATTTGATTAATTTTCGAATCGTCGATTAATCGAAGACGATGAAATTTTGAGTTTTAATGGAGGTTACGGTTGATGGGAGGAGGAGAAGAGAATAAGAAAGAAAACAAATTTTCAATTTAGCTTTATTTAGGTTAAAAAATGGGGAGGGTAATCTAGTCAATTTACACCCCTATAGGACATCCCCTAACCAACTAGATGGACATTACTATCACACTGCCGCCCCTCTAATAAACCATGCCTCCCCTATAACAGGCTTGCATTTTATTAGTTCAAAATCATGTCCTTACTTTTTATATCTTATTTTCTTATAGTCGACCGACTAGCAGTCCCTTGTAGTTGTACTATGCATATTTACATGTGCGAGTCTTTTTTTTTTTTTTTTTTCTTTTTTTTATGTATGCTATAAGAAAAAAAGGGAAAAAAAACTAAAGAGCAGAGATATCGTCTTGAATACAAGATGACATACAAGAGGGGGTGGGAGGAGAACCACCACATATTTGAATGGTGATTTAAAGCATACTTAGCTAGAGTATGGGCAGTAATATTCCCATCTCTTTTGTTGAAAACAAGTTTAACTTCAGGCACTTTCCTATCCTTGGCTCTTATTTGGAGGATTAGCTCTCGTAATATCCAAGGGATATCAGTACTCTCTTCAGTCAACATCATGATCACATTTTCAGCATCGCTCTCAATTATCACTCTTTGCAATCTGGTGACAATTGCAAACTCCGTAGCCAATAGGACAACTCTAGTTTCTGCTTCAATTGGACTCAGCACCTCGTGTGAATTTGTTCCGCAACCTTTGAAATGTATTGCATAGTCTCTGGCCACTACAGCCTTGTGATTGTCGAAGGCGGCATCCACATTTAATTTTGTCCAGTTGACTTCAGGTGGTTTCCATTTCTCTGCAATTTTCCTAGGATGAGTAATAAGATTCTGTTTTTCCTCCGGCAGTACTGGAACGGAGTAGTGAAATCAGAAAGCAGCTTCCTTGATGATACTCTGAATAGAGTTATTCTTTCCATTAAAAACATTATCGTTTCCGTTTTTCCAAAGAGCCCACATCACACAGCTTCCCATTTTAAAGACTTCATAGTTCCCTTTCTCCGCTAACCATCTAGCAATAATTTGTTTGCAGCTCAGATGGCGGTATATTTCAGTTCTACATCCAAGCTGGGATCCAAAGAAAGTTGTAGCAGCTACTTGACATTGAAAAAATATGTGCTCTAGGTCTTCAACAGCAACACCACATACTCTGCATTCTTGGTTAATGCCACTGATGTGTTTCCCGAGGTTCTTGAATATAGCCAGACCCTCGTGAAGTACTCTCCAGATAAACATTAGGATTTTAGGGTCTAAGTCTTTTATGTTCCAGAAATGTTTCCAGGGGAAAGAATCACTATGAGCATTAGAAGAGCTAGGATGTGTCTCTTTGATGGTTTTTATGAAGGATTTTCAAGAGAACGTACCATTTGGGTGAGGTTTCCAGAGTAATTTGTCTTCAATGTCTTCCTATGCATCCGGTAAATACGTGTTTAGGATCTGTGTAGCAGAATCGTCTTGTAGTAATTTGTCTTCAATGTCTTCCTAAGTGACACACTGGCTAATCCAGGCGTGAACCCTAACAAACACAAACACCTTCTATTTATACATCTCAAAAATATCCCAAACCCTAATTTCTTTCAAAACAGAAATTAAAACACAAACACTCTCACCCATGCTCTCGACTCTGCCGATTCGGCTCGAGCCGATGCGTGCTTCCTATGCTCGAGAAACCCTAACCCTAGCCCTCTTCTCTTTCTATTTCTCACTTAGTCTCTAGGGGCGTAAACTATGAGGGAAATAGAGGGAGGCGGAGAGGTGGTTCTGTTGCGACTACTTGGTGTTGTCGGTGGGCGTGGCAAAGGCCGTGCTCGAGAGAGGACGGAGGTGGTGGCGCTCGCCATGGTCGGGACAGAAGGGTTTTGCAGAGCAGAGCTCTGTCGGGTGGAGAGGAAGAGAAATGAATTAGGTTTTGGTGAAGGGGGGTTATATAGGTGTTGTGGTGTTGAGCGGGTGCATCAGAGAAATGATGAGACTACCCTAGCGAGCGTTGGATGAAGCTGGTGCGATCTGAACGGCTCAGGGAGGTAAGCGGTTTTGGCTTGATCTAGTGTTGCACGGGAGCAGCGATCTATGATGCACGTGGAGGCAGCGACCATTGGATGTGGAAGATAGAGATCTCAACGGCTTGGAGCGTACGGGCTCGGATCCGGGTCATGGGTAGCTCTAGCCCAAGTCTTCCTTGTTGGGTTGCAACTGTTTTGCGCGCGGGCTTTGGCTATCCGCTCCATAGATGTTTGACTCCAATTCTTCGCTCTTTAGCTCCTCGCCCTCGACTTTATTTATTACCTAAAAACACAAAATTAATTAATACAAATATTTATTCTTGAAAACAAAGAAAATACGTAATATGGGATAATATCTCGATTTATAAGCGCAAAAAGACGAGTAAAATGCCAATAAAAAGGTGTATAAATATGCACTATTTGGCACTCATCAAATACCCCCAAACTCGAATTTTACTTGTCCTCAAGTGAAACGTAAATGAAGAAATCCTAACTATACCACTTGTCGTAGGTCTCTCGAATGCATTTAGCGTATGCACTAAGCCTTTAAACCCCTAGGTGTCCCTAGTGGACGAGTTGTAGTCTCGTGAGGGTTTACCTGAGGTGTACCCACAAAACCTTCTCCAACTTCAGAGTGTAAAAGAGTCTCAAGCATCCTAGAAGCTATGAGGACATAGAGTTTCTGCATGCTAGTAACAGGTTAGAACTATCGAAGAACGCATTCTCATCCTTAAGTCTTTGAGCGAGAAGTAACCATACCATATGAAAGAATTCGGATTCGATTGTGATCATAAGTCTCAACTTGCCTCACCATTAGGGTTTTATGATAATTGCACTCAAAAAGATCGCTTTTTTAGTCTCTCATGTGTGCAAGCAGGAATAAAGAGAGAAATCCTGCACACGTTGTAGGTAAGAAGGATAACCTTCCGAAATAAAATCTGGAGACTCCACTGAAGTGTGGACAAAAAGAATCTTTTACGATGATCTCTAAGAAAGGAAATCAACCATTAGCAAGGGTGGGAGTACTCACTCACTTCTCACCCGATCGGCAATTAACATCAATCTCTCATAAGAACCATAGAAACATCTTCAATCTTCGGTCTTGGTCTTCAATTGTTGATGATGAACTTCTAAACTTCACAAAACTTGACAATTTTTAACTTTTCTACTCAAATTCCTTGTTGTTTGGATTTTTCTTTTTGAACTCTTCTTTACCATGGTGGTAGCAAAAATAAGAAAATAAACTACAATATTTTTTTGACTTTTGATTTTTGAATTTTTTTTTTTTTTTTTTTTTTTTTTTTTTTTTTTTTATAATAAGTGAAAATAAAAATACAAATACAAATAATGAAACAACTCACTCCATGGACAAAGGACTTTATCACTCAATTTTTCCACAACTTGTATTGTCTTGATTTTATAAATTTTATTAATTCTCATCCTATTGTTGCACATAAACCTTGGACTATATCAATTTTTCTTTCCATATTCTGATTCTCGCTCCTAAGTTCTGTGATGATGTGTTTCTATGGGTCTTGCTGATTGAGAGAGAGAATGATGCTAACTACAAATCGGTATTTAGAAGGAGTTTTCATCTTTAGACGTCACCCTCATGATTGACAAAAACTAGCACTCAAGAGATCAAAAGTAGTGCTGAAAATGGTGCAAAGTTGGGTAGCTCACCATTCCTACCCGAATTTACGTATGGTGACACACACTCTAACAGACTTTTTAGAAAGTTGCAAAAAATTGAAGGTTGGTGCCTCACTTGATGTAAATTGGGTAGTCTCCACTATGGGTGATCACAATTCTACTACCGAATATCTAAACAAAGCACCTAATTCGCCCTCAGATGGTTAAATCCAACTTTAACGCTCTAATCAACTAAGAAACCCGATTATGTTCTCCTAAGACTTCCAAGTTCTGTTATTTCGGTCAGATTCTCTATGTAAACATAGCTAAAAGCATGCTAGTGACTCTAAAATCTCTAAAATTGGAGGTTTTTACAAAAAGAGTTTTTTTTTTTTTTTTTTTTTTTTTGAAAATAAAAGGTGAAATAAAAGACTAAAAACTCTAAATGCAAAATAAAAACTAAAAAAAAACTCTAAATGCAAATGCACCCCCAAACCTAAATCAAACATTGTCCTCAATGTGTCACAGATAGGAAAAATTTAAACAGTCACATACCGAGAGAACTATGCTGATAATAGAAAAGGGAAGAGATTACCGGATGTCGGCGGGAGCAAGGTTGAGCTTCATTCGTCAAGGCAAAATCCAACATTCTCAGCGGAGATCATATCGGATTAGCACAATAAATGTACAAGAAGACTCAACCGATCAAGAAAAGAAAATTTAACAAGTCCTAAAAAGTTGAGGGTTAACCCAAAAAAATAATGTACAGAAACATCAACATGAAAATGGGATTTGGTTTATGTGGGAATTTGGTTTAAATGGGCTGATTTGGTTTATTGGGATTTGGTTTCAATGGGATTCATTTGGTTTTGTTGGGAAAGTTTGGTTTATTTGGGAGGCCCAGGTTGCTGTGGGCTCAATTGGCAGTATGTTAACAGCCCAGGTTTGGTTTTTGTTAAGTGGGCTAGCTGTGTGTAGAGCCCAGGTTGTGTCAGCCCAGTAAAAGTGCAGACAGCCCAGCAGAAGTTACGTGGGCTTCAGTTATGTGCAAAGCCCAGGTTCAGTTAGCAGCCCAGGTTCTTCTTGTGCAGGTTGTCTACACAACCCAGTCTGTAGGTTTCAGCACAGATCACTCACAGACTCACACCAGAATTGACACAGCACAGGTTATGTGCAGCTTAGCACAGAGCAATCACAGGTCACAGATTTAACAAGTCAAGCTCAAATTTCACAGCACATGCACACAGATACCAATCAAGCATTCATTCAGTTATAGCTCAGGGATTGAGATAAGCATACACAGATGTGACAGGGCAAAATTCAGCTCAGCTGATGACTAAGTGCAACTCAGCTTATTCACTGGTTAAGTGCACAGAACATGATTATGTGCAGAGCACAATTTAGCAGATGCAAGGTCAGGTGCAGATGATTATGCTTACTCAAGTTGCCCACACTCATTCAAATGCTATAGGTCACACACAATTTGCAGATGCTGGCTGAGTTAAAGCATGTAAGGGGCCAAGGCTGCAAGCTCTATCATGCTCAGGTTGCACACAATCACAGGTCATGCTCAGGAGACCAAGTTGCAGCTTAGGCTCTACAGGGCAGAGCAGGGTAGCAAAATAGCTCGTTTCAGGCAAGGATAGCTCACAGTTTCTGTGGAGTCAACCCACTCAGTTGACTTCACTTAACTTTCACAGACTAAGCTTACAGCCTGCAGCTTCAGGGAGCTAGCAAGGCATTACAGCTCATGCATAGTTGGCTAAAGGCAATTCAGCTCAGCCTAGTTTGGCATGCTCTCACAGCTTGTACACAGCACAATTGAAGCACAGATGCACAAAAACAACAGATACACAGCCCAAGGTATTAACAGCAGGGTATAACACTCATACACTCATCACAGATTAGCACAATGTAAGTATGAAACTTTACAGATGCAGCTTAATCAGCAACTACACAATGCCCGCACTTTACAGTATGCTCAGCGGATGTCAGCTAGGTTTCACAGATGCACAAATGCACAGAAATTCCAGGGTATGTGACATCAATCGCTTTAAATTGATGTCAACTAATTCGATTGACTTCAGCTGGCCTTGTAGCTAAGTTGGTTGTCCTAGCTGCCCTCAATTCTCAAGTGTCATACAGATATGCAGGGTTATGAGGATCAGCAATGCACAATGCAAGGCAGTGCATATGCACAAAGTAATCTATTTCAGCTATAGCAGTTTCAGCCAACAATTGTGTAGCTCAGATATCAAGGACTCATGCAATTTAATACCAGATGCTTAGATGGGTTATGCTCTGGTGATGGCAATAAGTTTTTAAGCACAGGCCTTGGGTATCTTGTAATTCAAACTCAGCTTCAGGGGGCTGGAGTTTATGAGAGGCACAGCACAACTTATGCACTACCCAGGTTGGCAAGTCTAAATGGCAGAGCTTGCAGCTAACTTGGCTCTCAAGTGGCAAGACAAGCTCAACAACTCGAAATGAGTTTGGCAGCTCGGATTACAATCACACAACACAAGTTCAGCTTACTTTCAATCATGCACAGATTAGCATACTAGCACAGAGCATACATGGCAAATTCACAGGTCAATGCAATGTTCGAATACTAACCTCAAGTCCTGCGTTTTTCTTGTCTCCCTTGGGTTGGCGGACAAGAAAATAGCGGACACTGAGTTATGACAGACTCGGGTTATGCTACGGGGCTAAGCAACGAGCTCAATGCTAACTCCGGTTCTCGGTGCTACGGGATATGCACTCGAGAGTATCATGGACTGAATGGGACTAAGCTTTTCAAGTAACACTACAATGCGTATTATGATGATGATATAAAACACAGTTAAACTAAGTTGCGGGAGAAAGATGCATAATGCAGGGCTACAATGCAATGAGCAGATGCAAATGATATGCTAAATTACAAGTACAGAGTTATGAAGACTACAAGTTACACTAAGTTACACTAAAACTATGCTACAAGGCAATGAAACCTATAACTCAGATCAAAAAGCAAAATGCAGGGTGTAAAATGGAATGCAATAACAGGTTATACTAAGCTATATCTAATACGCTAATATGCTAAAAAGGAATGCAAGAAAAGGAAAATTACAGATGAATGATGCTCTAACAGATGGACTAGTTAAGTTACACTAACAAAGAACTAAAAAGGACAATGCAGTGTGACTATTTACAGGGATGAAATGAACTCAGAAGAGACAAGCCAACAACCCGAAAAGATGTATAAAATGAAGCCTACGGTGATACCGCAAGTGCACGGTGTCTGTTTGCAGCACGGGCCAGGTGCGAGTCGATCCACAGAGACGAGGGGTGCTTCTTATATGATCTAAGGCTTGCTACTTAACTGAATTCAAGATTGACAATGTGACAGAACAATACAATTGAGTTTGTGTCGAAGCGACTGATGTTTTGTGAGAAAGTGACTCTAAACTAAGGTAAAGAAATAACTTGACAAAATGGAGAGTGCTAGGATAGTTGAATCCACCTCCAGACTCTATGCTAAGGCAATTCAACTGAGGTTGTGTTGTTGTATCCTTCCAGGGAAGATTATAAGGTATTCTGTGTCAACTACTCTTCCTAATCCCCCCTAGTATAGAGTGTCTTATTACGGCACACTCTATCACAGGTTCCTAGAACAATTAGCTACACAACATTCCTATCTTCTTAAGCACCTGATTCTTCTTCCATGGAGGTCTCACATGAAGGATTTAGTAGCCATTCTATCTAATTCTCCCCTAGTATTGGCTGTCTTCTTCTAAGATCACCCAATCACGGAGAAGTTGATATATTTGCTAATTAAACTCCTATTTCTATTAAGCATAACAATAACAACATCAACATGATTACCCAACATATAATCTAGGGTTTCAACAACACCCTAGCAAAAGAAATTAAAACATGATTCAAATACAAAGAAATAAAACTATAAATTAAACCTAAATGACTGCACTGGCTAATCCAGGCGTGCTTTCTATTCTACACAGTTCACCTATTTATACATGCAAATCATTCCAAACCCTAATTCATTTCAAAAATCGAAATTAAACAGAAATTAAATCAAACCCAATCTTCAACGTCTCTGAATTGCTTGTCGGCTCTGTCAATCGGCTCTGATTGATGTTTCTTCCCTCTGCTCGAGAAAGCCTAACCCTAACCTAACCCTTTCTATCTCTCACTTAGCTTCTAGGGAAGAAGCTATGTAAGAGCTAGAGAGAGATTAGGAGGTGGTACTTCGGTTGCGCTGTTGTGGTTGTCGGGAGGTGATGGAGGTGGTGACGGTGAGGGATCTGGTCGGGGAAGAAGGGTTTTGCAGAGCAGAGCTCTGTCGGGTGGAGAGGAAGAGAAATGAATTAGGTTTTGGTGAAGGGGGGTTATATAGGTGTTGTGGTGTTGAGCGGGTGCATCAGAGAAATGATGAGACTACCCTAGCGAGCGTTGGATGAAGCTGGTGCGATCTGAACGGCTCAGGGAGGTAAGCGGTTTTGGCTTGATCTAGTGTTGCACGGGAGCAGCGATCTATGATGCACGTGGAGGCAGCGACCATTGGATGTGGAAGATAGAGATCTCAACGGCTTGGAGCGTACGGGCTCGGATCCGGGTCATGGGTAGCTCTAGCCCAAGTCTTCCTTGTTGGGTTGCAACTGTTTTGCGCGCGGGCTTTGGCTATCCGCTCCATAGATGTTTGACTCCAATTCTTCGCTCTTTAGCTCCTCAGTTTCTCCGGACTTTATTTATTACCTAAAAACACAAAATTAATTAATACAAATATTTATTCTTGAAAACAAAGAAAATACAGAATATGGGATAATATCTGATTTATAAGCGCAAAAGACGAGTAAAATGCCAATAAAAAGGTGTATAAATATGCACTATTTGGCACTCATCAGTTTCCGAAGCATGCCCCTTTGCAGGTTGCTGATTTATTTCTGCTGGGTGCTGCCAAACTTGAACTGTTATGGTGTTTTTTGTTCTTTCAAAAGCTTAATATGGTCTTTTGAACTGTTGCTTATCGCCAGTCCTCGAATGCCTTATATACACTCTTGTGAAGGAAACGATTGTGTCTAAGAAATGTTTTTTCTTTTTGGCTTTTCTGTTTTGTTACTTCTTGCCAGGTCCTTTGGCTATGATTATAGGTTCTAAGAAAATGTTTTTTCTTTTTGGATTTTCTATTTTGATACTTCTTGCCGTGTCCTTTGGCTATATTATAGGTTCATGCACGAAAGATCGCTTATTGAGCTTGACTGAAGTATCTGTGTTTTTTTGTGCAACTCTGTACATACTTTTTGTCTAATACATTCCAATTGTTGTTCAAGACCATGGTTTTATGAAGTGTGTTTAATGGTATTTCCGGTAGTATCACAAGATAGATATTTTGGCTTACAAGTATTTCTTTGCTTGATATGTCGTGAATTTGCTTATGGATACCATTCCGGATATGAATTTGCTTATGGTATATATTGCTTTGGCTTATTGAATTTTAGCTTGAGAAGGCTGGAGGAACACCTGTATGTTTTGTGAACTTATGGAATTTTAGCTTTATGTTTATGATTATTGTTTATCTTTATCTACTTTCTTTAAACGAGGCTTGGTTAGACCCATTTGATTTACCATCAGAAAAATCTCGTACTTGTGGCATTTGTGGAGATCCTCTAAATTGATTGCTCCGAATAGGTGAATTATTGTGGTGGTTTAGCAGTTATGACCTGTCAGGTGATTCTCACTAATTTGGTAGCTCAACACCGCCTCGGTCAAGGTTGTGCCTTGTAATTGGCTCAAATCAGGTTTCCTTTAAATTGATTGCTCCGAATTTTGGTGGTTTAGCAGTTGTAGATAGCAATGTCCTCTGGCCAGAGTTCGAGATCTCTCATGAGGATGAGGCTGAATATGAATACGATACTGAGGTATCTGAAAACGATTACTCAAGCTCATTGGTTCTTCCTAAAAAAAAGGATGAAGCTGTTGAAGCTCATTGGCTCTTAAAGCTTCATTGGATCTAGTAAACAGGGCGATGATGATAGAAGAAGTTGGACTTCTTTTCAAGTGCGCGTTGGTAAAGCACCTGAGCATATAAGTACCACAACGTAAACATGGTTGGTAGTATCATGGCAACAGGTATACTCAAGACTCGAAGGCAAAACCACTTTGGCCCATGGCAAGTGGATGTCCTTCTAAAGCTGATATTCCAAAATGCAACTACTGTGATGGCCCTCTATGTTTTGAGATGCAGGTAGAAAACTCAACAGCTTTATATAGTCTACAATTGCCTTTTTTTTCCTCTTGTACAAATCCAAGATTTTGGTTGATTATTATGGTTCAACAACTTTACTAGTTAATCGTAGTCTGTTATGTGCATCTTCTGCTTTATGCATTTATCCTTTTGTCTCCTTACTGATCTCCAAATAAGGTCCATATGTATTTTTAATGTCATTTGTGGCTTTTGTTTACAGATTTTGCCACAGCTGCTGTATTTCTTTGGTGTGAAGAATGATGTAGACTCACTTGATTGGGCAACGATAGCTGTGTACACATGTGTAGATTCTTGTGAAACAAGTGTTGCATATAAGGAGGAATTTGGGTTCAGCTTAACTCTCAAAACAAGTGTTGTATTTCCAAGGTACATTTAGCTTTTGTACTAGCTCTTCATTTTGGTGCTTTGACTTTTGAACACAAATTGGTTGTTAGAGAAATTACCACCAGTATTGTAGCTCCAAGTTAACTGACTTTTGAACAAAATTGAAATTGTAGAAGTATGCTGAAACTCTGCCTATACTTAGCATTTATGGAGTGATAAAAGAGTTATCTGTGTTAAACTCAACATGAACCCAAGTATCATGTAGCATTTATGTATACTTAGCAGTTATGGCTCATGAACACAACAAAAATTGGTTGAATGACTTCTTTTGAATGTTGGAATGAATGTTAAATTATATTGAATGACTTCTTTTGAATGTTGGAATGAATGTTAAATTATATTGAATGTTGGATTGTATTGTAAAAATTCCAGGGGATAGGGTACTTGCAGGGTAAAATGAAAGGGATGGAAACATTAATATTGACCAGGTCAATAAAGACTGACTTTTTTTTTTGTAACAAAAGAATTCGTAACGGCACAAAAGTGTCACTAATTTTTACCAGGATAGTAGGAGTCAGTCAACGTTGACCTGGTCAAAAATTAGTGACCTCGGTAAAAATTTAGTGACGGAAAAATCTTGGTTACTAAAATTTTACCAGCACAATGTAGTCGGTCAACGTAGACTAAGTCAATGTATTTGTAACCGTAAAAAAAAAATCGAAACGGTCTAGATTCAGTCACTAAATTTTATTTCGTGACACTCAATCGTCTGTCACGAAATGTGTCACAACCTCACATTAGTGACGACAACATGTTGGTTACGAAAATTTGTTACACACCTGGTTGTAACGGTCCGTGAGCGTCACGACCCCATTTCGTGACTGAAATAATGTGTCACAAAACGCAAAATATGGTGTAGTGATTTGAACTAGTTATAGTGAAGAAGAATATGGTTGATATGAGAGTGTTCATATGGCTAACCATTTGGTTGACTATTGTTGAACCAACAAATGTTAATGTTTGGGTACGGTTCATAAACCCAAAATTGAACATTTCGTTTGTGTGTAACAAGCTAAGTTTTCGATCCAACGGTTGAGAAATATTAGCTTGAATCTAATCGAGTTTTCATCTAACGGTGAATATTGAATGCTTTGTTACTAAGCTAACATTGATTGCAAACCCTGATTTGAAAGACTATATAAGGGAGAACTCTAGCAACTGGGAAACCTAAGACCCACACTTTACGTGTGATACTAGTTTGCTAAGCTAGAGTCGATTCTCCTTTAACATTCGGTTTTCTTCTTCTAAAACCAGGTTAACGACTTAAAGACTTCATTGGGATTGTGAAGCCAGACCGATACTACTTTTCTTGTAGTTGTGTGATCTGATCTTGTTGTTTTTATTGTACGATTACAATTGAAATAATTGGTTTGAGATTTATATCTCCGATAGGCAAGATATAAAAGAAATCACAAACACTTCGTCTCATCGTTTGTGATTCGACAATATCTTTTTTTGCTGCGTCGATTAAGATTATAGTGAGGTGATCAATAATACTAGGCTGTTCTTCGTGAATATAAGTCTATGTTATTGATTGGTTCCTGTTCACCTTGATTTATCAAAAGACGGAACAAAACTCATTGGTTTATTCGTGGGAGACGGATTTATCTATTACTATAGACTTTTCTGTGTGATACAGATTTGTTTATTAAAGTCTTCGACTTTGGGTCGTAGCAACTCTTAGTTGTGGGTGAGATCAGCTAAGGGAATCAAGTACGTAGCATCCTGCTGGGATCAGAGGCGTAGGAGCATAACTGTACCTTGGATCAGTGTGAGATTGATTGGGGTTCAACTACAAACCCAGTTGAAGTTAATTTGGAGTAGTCTAGAGTCTCGTAGCGACTTAATATAGTGTGTGTTCAATCCCTGCATTTTTCCGCATTTGCGGTTTCCTCGTTAACAAAATTCTCGTGTCTCGTGTTATTTCTATTCCGCATTATATTTGTTTATATAATTGAAATATCACGGGTTGTGCGTTGTTCAATCAATTAGAATATCCGACCTTTTGGTTGTTGATTTAAATTGATTGACACTTGGATATTGGTCTTTGGTACCATCCAAGTTATCTCTCTTTGATAAAGATAAGAAGATTTCTATTTGCTTGAGTAAAGATCAAATCGAGAGATTGAGATAAAAACTCGTTGATATACTTTTTATCTAGATTGAGTCTGACTGTCTAGTTGATTCTCTAGAAAGTATATTGGAGTTTGTCCATACAGATTGCTAAGCGAAATATTGGGTGTGGTTGTTAGAACCCCGCTTTTTCAAGCAGCTTTGAAATATTATCATGGCCAGAAACCCAAGTGTTATTGTTAGTCTGCAAAGCCTCTATGGAATTCTTATTTGTCCGTTGCTTTACTGACATGTGAAAATTTTGAGTATTTCTGTCCACATTGGGAATCCAAGTGTTTTTGTTTCTTTGCTGCTAGAATTTCCTTTCGACTTCCATCAAGTCTTCAATCTTCCTCTTCAAGTTGTCTTCATCATTTCTGATTAATCTTGTATGAGCTAGTTTCTGTAATTCAACTAGTTATTTCTTAGCCTCTTCAACTTCTTTGGTGACATTCCCAAAAGTTTTCTTACCCCAAGCAGTCAGACTATTTCCAGTCTCCTTGATGTTTTCCAGAGTATTACCAGAAGTGTAATCCCATGCTTTACGAACTTCATCTTGAAACTATGGGTGATCTATCCAGAAGTACTCGAATTTATTCCCTGGTTTCCTCCTTTTGCAAATCATGTGTAGGTTGAGATAAATGTGGGAGTGATCACTACCAAGTCTTGGTAAATGAAACACTGCAGCTTCAGGAAAATTCAACCACCAGTTAGGTGAGCATAAAACTCTGTCGAGTCTGGCATAGATAGGAGTTGACATTACAGCACTATTTGTCCAAGTAAACGTTGGACCGTAATATCCCATATCGATTAGACCTTTATCTTGGATCATTCTATTGAATTCTTTGTTGTGATAAGTATTATCCATTCTGCCACCACTCTTCTCCTTCATGGACTTTATTGAGTTAAGGTCACCAATTATGTTATAGGGGTTTGCTAAGCCATCGATATAATCAGATAAAGAAGACCAAAATCTATTTCTTTCACTTCTGACAGGAGGACCATACACACATAATAAATCCCAGGTAGGTGCCATAATCTGACTAATTTGGCAATGAATTAAGTTAATGTTACTCTTGATTATGTTTATCTTCACAGAATCATGCCAAAGGAGAATTATACCACCTTTACTACCCACAGAAGGAACCACAAAATGCTGACTAAAATTTAGCTTAGAGATTAGATTATTAGCTTTACTATTATCTAGTTTAGTTTCATACAAGAAAGCAATTCTAGGGTTACATGCTTTCAAGAAGGAATTTAGGTGACGAATTGTCGAGGGATTCCCTAACCCTTGACAATTCCAAGAGTAAACTAACATTGAGATTGTGGCTAGTTTAGGGCAGCCACCACACCCATATTTCCAAAATTGGTCATTGAAATTTTTGTTTTTGAAGAAGGATTCACCTGATCAATATCCATCGGTGAAGGAGAACGCTTTTTTCCTATTGAGATTATCTCTTCCTCCTCTTTTTCTTGCAGAACAATTTCCTTCCTTGTTCTAGCTTCTCTTTTCCATTGGCCTTGCTTCTTCTTTATCGCTTTCCTGATTTCCTCATTGTTAGAATTATTTTGACTGTCATCACTCTCAAACTCAGTAATACTGCTTGGGAGATTTTGAGAATCAACAACAAAATTAGGGTTCTTTGCTTCTAGAATAGAGATAGTTTGATTCTTTTTTCTCTCTCGAGTTTCAGTTGTTTTACTCTTGGGTTTTGGACTGGGTTGTCTGCGATACAATTCTCTTTCCCTTGGGCTTGAAAGATAGCTTTGGTAGTGAGATTGCGTATAGTCACTTCCTTTATAGTTTCGTTTTGTGGGTTAACATCACTTTCCAGTCTTACTCTTCCAGCTGGAGTCAGGTTATTGTTTCGCGTGCTTGAGTCTGATACATTATTTTGGTGACGAATCGCTGGCTTGCTCTGGGTTTCAATCTCCACCATTGACTCTACGACATTGATAGAGCCCGTGACTTCTGCAATTGCATGAGTTTGTTAGGTAGCAGTGTTGGCAGTCTTCACTTATGTTTGTGGTCGGCCATACGTGTTGTGATCCTCCATGTCTCCATTGCCGACAAATTTTCCGTTAGCTGAGAAATTTTGATGATTTTGGATGGCCGAGTTGCACATCTTTTCCGTAATTACTATCGGTGAAACTGTAGCTTTATCTCTGTTCTTGAAATCAACTCTAATCTCATCAGAGTAGTTAGTTAATCTTGGATCTTCCATTTTGTCACTGAATTCTTCTGGAGATAACTTCAAGCTTTCCAAACTTTTTGATAGAACATGACATTGCTTCTTAACATGACCAAATAAGCCACAATAGTAGCATAATCTAGGTAGTTTCTCGTATCTGAATTTAGTCGTTCGAACTTTCTTTGATGCAAGGGTAACCTTCATCTCTTTTGGAAGGGGTTTGGTGATATCTATTTTAACTCTAACCCTAGCATATTTCCCCCACTTAGCTGCATCTTCATCTGATATTTCTTGAGGGGTTCCAAATCTCTTTTCCATATTATAAATCTTCTTGTTGTTTAGCATACTAATAGGTAACCCATGTATTTGTATCCAAAACCAGACATATTTCAATTCATACTCCTCTGGAAGAAGATCTCCATCACATCTCTCCATCACCATTAACTCGTTGTTTAGAGCCCAATGGGAATTCTTCAGAGTAGCTTCCATATCGCATAGATTTTCAAATATGGCTTTAGGGGAATTAATTTTATCTCCTGGAGCTCCCTATGTAACTCAAATACGAAGGATGTTTGACATTTAGAAATTTATTACATTTCAATATGGCTCTTCTTACTAAGTTAGCATGGAGGCTTTGCACAGAATCAGATCAGTTATGGGTTAAAATATTGAAGCCAAAATATTCCCCATATTGTGATTTTCTACATCTCCAGGAAGAACACTCTAATTCCTCATGGATTTGGAATGGAATAGAGCATGGACTGGATATTGTTAGGAAGCATCATAGATGGGATGTTAGGTGCATCACAAAATTTTTGGTTTGGTATGATAAATGGATCTCAGGAAAAGATCATCCTCCTACGCCAAACAACAACTATCAAGAACCTGCTAGGATTGTTCATGTTTGTGATCTCTTGTTACAAAACCCAAAAATATGGAATGATTCTTTATTTAGAAAAGTGTTTGATGAAGATACAACAAATCTCATCCTGTAAATGCAATTACCTCAATATGGTCAGGACACTCTAACATGGGAACCAGAAAGAAGAGGTGCATTCACAGTTAGGTATGCATATAAGGCTTTATGTCACAGGAATAGACAATCTCATATAGTACCAAAAACAGTATGGAAGCAACTTTGGAAAATTGATACTCCACATAGAGTGAAACACTTCATTGGAAATGCCTCATAAACATTGTGCCAACTATAGTAAGGATAAGCTTCTATAAGGATGACATATCTACCAACTGCCCAATTTGCAATCAAATGTCTGAAAAACTAAATCATCTAATTATAGGTTGTGAGTCAGCTATGGCAATATGGTTTTCTATGAACATAAATGTCAACAACATATTACAATCCAATAATTCAGTTATCTCTTGGATCATTAGTTGGTTTACAGATTCAGCCATAATGGAGGAAGACTATTGGAAGTCATGGATTATTAGAGCTATGATAACCACTTGGGAGATTTGGAAGAGTAGATGCAATAAAGTATTCCGGAATACAATTCCAAATACTATAAAGTCAGTAAATAGCATAACTTACCAAATCAACCAATGTTTCAAAAGCATGAAATCTTACCAGATCTATGATAGCTCTAGCCAAGTTTTAAGCATTTCTCAAACATGGCAACCTCCTCCAGTTAACTATTTAAAAATCAAAATTGATGCTTCCTTTAGCAGAGAAAGTAATGTGTTTGGCATTGGGCTAATAATACGAGATTCTACAGGTACCTGCAGGGGAATCAGAGGCATATACGGCAATGGAGGACTAAATGCAGAAAGAACAGAATATTTAGTAGTTCGAGAAGATATAAGCTGGGAACAATCTTTAAATCTGAGTAAAGTGGTGCTTGAAACATACTGTGTAAATATTGTAAATTATCTAAAAGGTGCAACCCTTGATGTGCAATGGGAGAATCAGGGTATTATTATAGAAATAAAGCACCTTCTAAGTACTATTAGTGGTAGTAGTATAAACTATGTAAGAAGAAATATAAACAATGTGTCTCATAAGCTAGATAACAAAGCTAGAACTTCCAGAACTTCTTTTCAGTTTTTTGATAATATCCCATAATTCTATGCAGATATGTTAAGGGATATATGATGTACCACTTGTATTTTCTTTTCTTAATATATTTCGGTTTCAGAGTAAAAAAAAGAAAGACTTGGAGTATCTTCCTTGACCTTACATATTTCTGACAAAGCTGGTTTAGCAGGAACAAACTTGTTGCTATTCGAACCGGACTTTCCAGTATATCCGATACCGCACAAGTTTCCAAAAGACTTTTTTCCAAAGAGCATAGCCGAAACTTTATTTGAACTTCCTGAGTGACATTGCATATCACCTTTTAAGATGTCAATCTCTTTATCTTGTAGAAAAACTAGGTCTCAACCCGTGCCGTAACGGTACAGTCAAGGATATGTGTTTCAAATGTTTCAATCGATTCATACATGTCGTAATTGTCTGAGAAGAATCGAACCGATCGATCCAGGTCTAAATATTTTGAAGAGTTGGTTAATAAACATGTCATTATCCTCGAATCTTTTAATATTGTGTATGTAAGTCATACAACCCTTTGGGACAAACATAGTTAATCATTAGAGCAAATCCTATGGGAAGTAGAACATTACTTCGTTCACTACTTCAAAAAAATATCATCAAAGGGCATTCACTAAACTCGTAACAAAACTAAAAACACCTAAAATTACTTTAAAATCAATTAGATTAATCTTACAAAATCTGTTAGCATTAGAATTTAATTTTTCTCTTTGATATAAATTGTTGGGTTCCAAATTTACAGACGTTTCTGTTTATTCATTTTCTTAAAATTTATAATAATATTTAATTCTTAATCTTTTTCTTTTCTCGTCTCTTTACATATTATCATGAACTATTTCTCAAGCATGCATAATTACACGAAGTTGGGGAGAAATGACAAAAACAGTAATCATGACAAAAAAGGGGAATAAAGAGAAATGTGATAAACTGAATTGATTACAATTTAATTCATGTGTAGTCTTGCATAATACCATGAAGTAAGGGAGAAATAATGACATAAACAGAAACCATGACAAAAAAGGGGAATAAAGAGAGATGTGAGAAACTGAACAGATTACAATTAATTCGCGTGTAGCCTTGTGTTTGGTCAAATTTTTTTTATAGGTTTCATCTTTCTTCCTGCACCCTACCCGACAAATTTTAAAATCACAACATCTTCTTTCTTGGAAAAATCTGGCCTTTAAAAATTGTTTTAATTTTTTTTTTTTTTTTAAAAAGTAATTTGAAAACTAAAATCAAATTAAAACAAAACAAAGAAATATTAACCAAGGGTGACTAAATAATTTACCTAGCTTAGGACACCTTTTCTCACCCTACTACCACTACTTATTCCACCACCACATTATCGTCACCACTCCATACCCACCACCATTATCCCCACCACTGCCCACCATCACAACCACCATTAATGCTTACTGATATGGTTAATATCAAATAAAGTTATTATGTATCAACAAAAATATAATCATTTGATTAATTAAAGAAATATTTATTATAAAATATCAATTATACACTTATTATTAAATTTTAATTAAACGTGATCATTTATAGCGGTAGATTTATGTTCTGCGAGTATAAATTTGATCGTTCTTTATCTAGCTTAACTTGTCCAAACTGTGTTTTGTATCCTGGAAATGTAATCAATTTTATTGTAATACTAAAAACCGTGATTTATTTGATCGGGTACTATAAATATCTGGGATCCCATTTGGGTGATCCAGCGGTCATGATCATATTGTCTTATATGATTTAGTATGCTCCTTAAACTATTTGTCTCATGATTATATTAAAATCCTTTTTCCTCGTGCTTCTCCGGCGATTGAAACCAATTTTCAATCACGGATTCAGCATGTTACATCCTTTATAGATGATACGGCTTTAGAGGATGGCTTCTGCCATTGTCCTTTCAAGAATATTAATGGCTGCCATGATGGAGTTCACGGTAGAGGGTATGCAAAGGGTTCTTTTTTGAAACACCTTCATGATAGGCACCTGTTTTCGGAACTTAACAAAACCACTTGCAGGGATTTGATTGCTAAGGATTTAAATGTGTACCTTGCTTGGGAGAAGGTACTCTATAGTTTATGGATGTGTCTTTGTTGCAGGTGCATGCATTTGCATGCCTGGAAGAAGCCGTGTAAAGGTCGCGATGGTGTGGTTCATGGAGATGTCATTGTAGGGCCTGGTATGGGGGAAGATTTTCTCATTCATGGTGTAGAGAAGCCAGGTGTGGTTAATGCCATTTGTGTGGATACAAATGAGGTTTGCGTCACTTCTGTGGATGAAGGTGTTGATGCTGTTGGAGTCCTCTCAACTGAGTTACTGAATGCTGTCTTCCAGAGACAGTTTACAAAAGTTACTTTCATTCCCAATCAATGCCAGCTTTCCTTTTCGAGGACACTGAAGGCATGTCTCGACAGAGTGTTAGTGAACCCATCTAATCTTACAGGTTGGTTGCGGCTTATACTTCTCCCAATATGCACTTTGACATTGTTCAAACCAAGGAACTCAGCTGAAGCGAAATCAGGAAATAGACGACGTCTACAGGCAGCAGAAATCAATTAGGCTATCCCGGTTTGGAGAGAGCCAAATGGTTATTTTGTCTTGGCTAATAAATTGCTACAACAGCCAGTTCACTTGAGGTCTACGAAGGCGGATTTGAAGAAACAGGGAACGACCAATATGTTAGCCTGTCGGAGGAAGATGAGCTCAGGACATTTTACAGCTACAATTCGCGTTTTATCTTCATCTTGGGTTGCCCCATGTAATGAAAAACATACTCAGATCTGCTCGATAAACATCCACATGCTTCTCTCCCAGAGATTCCCGTGGAGGAGGTTTTAGTTGAGCCCATTATTGTGTATTCCAGGGCTGTTTTGGGCGCTATTAAAAGCTTCCCAAAAGGAACTTCTTGCGGTCGTGACGGCTTAAGAGCGCAGCATTTATTGGATGTATTGAGTGGAGCAGCGGCTGCCGTGGCAGACAATTTACTTTCTTCGATTTCTGGGGTTGTCAACCTTTGGTTGGCTGGAAAATGCCCCGTGGATTTAGGCGAGTTCATTGCTAGTGCTCCTTTGACACCATTACTTAAACCCGGGGGTGGTCTTAGGCCCATTGCAGTTGGCACGGTTTGGCGTCGATTGGTTTCCAAAGTGGCGGCTTTCTCTGTTGGGAAGTAAATGACTTCTTATTTAGGTGATTTCCAATTCGGTGTTGGTATGCCTGCTGGTGGAGAAAGCATTTTACATGCTGTAAATCGCTTGTTGGAGATGAAAGGTCACTCGGACAAAATTTCAATGCTGCTCATTGAATTTTCTAATGCGTTCAACATGGTGAGCAGATCTCAGCTCATCAAAGAAGTTCGTCTTCATTGTCCAGGTATTTCTCGCTGGGTAGAATTTTGCTACTCACGTCCGGCTAAACTTTATTATGACCAATATGTTTTATCTTCTGCACTCGGTGTCCAACAAGGTGACCCTCTCGGTCCCTTGCTTTTTGCACTGACACTTCATCCCTTGGTGAAGTCTATTGCTTCTCGTTGCAAGCTCGATTTGTATGCATGGTACCTTGATGATGGTATAATCGTTGGCGATACACTGGAGGTAGCTAAAGCCTTGAACATAATAGAAACCGAAGGACCAAGCAGGGGTTTACATCTTAATATAAAGAAAACGGAAGTCTTTTGGCCTTCTTTTGATCCCAGAAGTACAATAGATGGTGTTTTCCCCCCGGACATTGGTAGACCTTCTAATGGTGTTAAACTTTTGGGTGGACCTGTGAGTCTGGATTTGGACTTTATTAGTGATATGGTGGTGAGCAGGGTGCAAAAGACTGTTCATCTTGTGAATGCAATCAAAAAACTCAAGGATCCCCAAAGCGAGATGTTGTTACTTTGCAATTGCACTGGTGTGTCTAGATTATATTTTGCAATGCGTAATACCAATCCTGCGGCCCTGCAGGCAGCCACTGATCTTTTTGATGACCAGTTACTTCAGTATCTGAGACTCCTCATTGTTGGTGATGGTGCAGGCTTTGGTCCTTTACAGCAGAGATTAGCTACCTTGCCTATCAAGGATGGTGGACTTGGTATTTATACCATGGAGGATACCCGTAACTACTGTTATCTCGCCTCTCAGAGCCAGACTGCTTCAACGCAAAAGGTTATCCTTGGTGATCTATTCTCAACGGACAAAGGATCTGCTTATCAGTTGGCTCTTCAGACTTATATTTAGGTATGTGGACTACCTTCTACTTACTGTGTCGATGATACTGCCCCCCCCCCTTCCATGCACTCCCTGGCAGTCACTTATTTCGATGCAATTAAGAGACAAATCCCATACCAATTTCCCATGTCTGCAAGAGATTCCATCTTATGGCAGTGCAACCGAGTCAAGCATGTGCAAGATTATTTATTAGCAATACCTATTAGTGGGCTTAATCAGTGCCTTGGGCCAAGACAATTCAGAGCTGTTCTTTGTTATCATCTTGGAATTCCTCTATTTGTTGAGAATAGTCTATGCCCAAGTTGTAGCAAATCCATGGATATCTTTGGTGATCATGCGCTTCACTGTGCTAAAGATATTGGCTATAAGTTTCGACATGATCTTGTTCGAGATGTTATTGCTGACGTCTGTTACAAAGCTAGTGTGCCTGCGGGCAAGGAAGTTTCTCTTGGTTTTCCATCGATGATGACAGAGATCTAAAACCCGTTGATATCCTTGTTCTCAACTGGGATAATGGATAGGATGTCTGTATGGATGTTACAAGTGTCTCTCCATTCACTGGTGAAGGTGTTCGCTCATTTGTCCCTGGCAAAGCTATTGCTAATGCGGTTTCAAGAAAACGTACTAAATATTTGGACAAATGTGTTTCGCATGGTTATGAAATATTAATTTGTGTTTTTTCCTCACAAGTTGTAAAAATCCAACTACATCTATCACAATAAAATGTTATCCATTTTGTAAAGACACAAAACTATTATTATCCACTACTATTTACTAACATCCACCAACGTACACAAAAACCAGCCACGCCCACTATTTTTTCCACCATCAGTAATGTTACCACCTCCACCACTCACAAATATCCGCTACTATTTTCACCACCCACTGCTTCTTTCACTACTACCATTAAAAATTATTTATATAATTTCTAACCGTGGTCACTGTAGTATACCGATCAATATATATATATATATATATATATATATATATATATATATAGTTTTTAATAAACTTATTTATTAATAAAAATATGTATTTATTAGATTCATTAAATGAACATTTATCATGAAAATTAATTAATCATTCATCATGAGCAATTAATAGGACATTAATTAATAAAGTATTTATAATGGTTAGTTGAAAAAAACACGGACTTGGATTTATCCCTCTTAGACAAATCTCAGCCGCTCTTTATCAATCCTAACTTAGCCAAGCTTTGTTTTGTATTCTAGATTGTGTTGAAAAGTTTTTCATGTTTTCTTTTTGCCTCTTGAATTTTATTTAGTCATCAAGTTCCCTTTTTAACTTCTGATTATCTTTATTCATGATCTCAAGATTTGCAAAATAGTCTCTTAGGAGCTAACTAGACTCACTATGATCGCTGGTAGTGTTGGCAGAAAGTGCATCACAACTTGATATTCTTTCATAGGTTTTGTCCTCGGAAGTATCATCTAGGGTAGTGTGATATGCTTTGTCACTATTGTGAGCTCTTTTGTTGGAACAATTTTTGGCCATATGTCCAAAACCACGACACTTGAAATATTGGATTTCTTTATCATATTTTTTTACGATTATTGGATGATTTGTCAAGGATATGTTTACATCTCAATAGAAGATCCTTAACACATTGTGTTAGAAGTACAATTATTGAATTAAGCGCATCTTCAACAAGTGTCTTTTCTTCTTTACAACATTCCTCAGCCCAATTTATATTTACTTCTTTCGAAGATTATTTCGTATTATTTGTGGCATTAAATCCAACGTTCTTGTTCTTCATCAAAACTTCTTTATCAAATATCTTTAACTTTCCTACAAGCGAGCTTCGAGAAAGTATAGAAAGATCTTTAACTTAAACCGTATGGCGCCCCTACTTTGGGCGATCGGTTTCGAGGCGCTGCTTGCAGGTTTGAAACAGTGTGATTGGTCGAAGCCAAAGGTGGGCCGCCAATGAGTGTATCGTCACCTTGTTAGTCGCCCAAAATTACATCTAGACCGGTCGTTTTGGTTTACAAAGTTGGACGACCAAGATACTTTTGCGACAGCCGTGTGCTGCCGCTAACATAATTTAAGCCACCTGACTAGCCTACTTTGGCTAGAAATTATGGGTGCTTCCTACATGCCAGGGGAATTCCGATTGGTTGGAATAGAAGTGGGCCCGCACGTGAGTATATGGAACTTGTTCGGTCATGTATGCAAGACCTAGGGTTAGCTAACGGAGCTTACCAAATTGTGTGGTCGCGATTAATTTACGACTGTCTTGGACGGATAAGATCTATTGTCTTTAAGGATTTTAAGCATGTCGACCAACTTACTTACACTATTAATTAAAAGTGCTGGTTACATATTTAGAGCAATCTGATTGGTCAATGCGAAAGAGGGATCGGCGGACAACAGCATGGGATGTGACCAATCGGCAAGGAGGGGAGCCAGCTAGGGCAAACTGACCGGCCATGTTGCTCGATCACGCCTCCCTTTGCTGCTTCCCAATTTTGCCGCAGTTTCTCTTTCTTCTTTATTTACGATTTTAGGTAGGATTCGACTCCTACTAGCTACATGATAGCTTAGTTTCCTAGTTTTCCTAGGTTTGGTCTCGACCAATAGGGATCGAGAATTTGTGTAGGCTCCGTTTTAGGGCGAAAACCTAATTTTTATAAGCTGGCATAAAATTATGTCAAAATTGATTTTTTGCGAGCTACAAAAAATTAATCAATTTTTGTGAATTTTGCACATTGGCACAAAATTATTAACGTTTTGGCTACTCTTACAAGTAACACGTTTATCGGTGGCACGTCTTGCGGTGCCTTTTATGCATATCTTAATCTGAACATTAAGGAAGTTCATGCTTTCATCTGAGAACAAACACAAATTTAACGTCAGTACTTAAGAGTTCAGTCGGGAACTCAACATAAGATAAACGCTCAGTAAACCCTGCATTAATGAATAATGCAAGCAGAAGCTCAACAAAATCTACAGAATATTTGTGATTATGCAATCAACATTATTCTAATTAAATTTTGTATATATATATATATACTGAACTGCTCTGTTCATATTGTAAGCAGAGCGGCGTAAGCGCTCGTCAGCTTTAAACAACTCTTACTTCTTTGCAGAACAAGAGTACATAAATCTAGGGTTTTACGATTTTATCCCTGAATTAAAAATCATGTTATGTTTTCAATCTTAAACGACTTGAAAGTAACGATAGGAATGACAACAAGTCAAGTCAGTATCACTAATCTCAAGTGGAAGGATGGTCTCCCGATATCATCCACTCCATTAACTGCTCAGCTAAAAACCCGTTTGATTTCTTCTCAAATCACTTCCAATTCTTGTATTTTTCCTTTTCAATCTCATGAGTATCTTCAACAAACAGAAACTCTAGTTTATGTTTCTTCTAGATCGACAACACCACCAACTAATTCCTCCTAGATCAATTCTGAACTTCACTGATTCCAGTTATCATCTAGTTAGATTGATAGATTTAGTTTAATTAATATATGAAGTAAGAATATACTCCCACTTTTGGTCTGTCTATTTTTATCTATCCGCTATGTTTATAGACATATTTTCTATCAAATATACCTTTTATTTTTTATAATCATAAAATCATTTTTAATGAATCTTATTATTGGGGCTTTAAAGTCCATGGGTTTTGGGGGCTTTATTGAGTTCTAACATCCTAATATGGATAGGAGGAAACCTATCTAATAGTAAAAGTCCACTATACCCTTTCCAATAAACATATTATTATTAAAAAAAAAATCAATCTTCTCTTCTCTTCTTCTTCATTTCATCATCATTTCATCATAATGAAAATGATGATCATAATTTCATCTTGATGAAATCATCAAAAAAAAAACTTAAATCTATAATTCATTTTTCTCTCTTCTTCTTCTTCTTCTTCTTGTCCATTACATCGTTATTCTTCATCACATCATGATGTAGATGATGATCATAAAAAAAAACCAAAATCTATTATTTTCTTGCTATCTTCTAATTCCTCTTCTCCATCGCGTAGATATGATGAAATAAATCAAAACTAAGAAAACCCACCATTTATTTTTACTTTTGGTTGACTTAAAATTTATTTCGATTAATTTGAGAAAGAAAAAAACAGTTTCTGAAACTTTCACGGTTGGGAGTTCACACTTTCCCAACCGTGAATCTTATATTACGACTGGGAGTTCATACTTTCCCAACCGTGAATCTTATATTATGGCTGGGATTCCCAACCGTGAACCCTGAACCTACCTATATGGTTGGGAAGTAAGAACTCCCAACCGTAAAAGAGTGTCTACGTCTAGGTTTTTCTGGCCGTAAGCTATTATGATAATCACATTAAAAAAATACAAACAAAGGTCTAATTTCGGTTAGGTTTTCCCAGTCGAAAATGCTTACTTTTGGCTAGGTTCTCCAGCTGTAACTTGAACTTTCGGCTTGGAAAACCTAGTCGTAATTATTCCTGATACTTATAAAAAATAGAAGAAAAAAAATCGGTTGGGAGTTCTTGTCGACCCAACCGTGAAAATAATTTACGACTGGGTCTACATTATTTCTCAACCGTAACTGCAAAAAAACCCAGCTTTTTTTTGATTTTTATCGGTATTGAATCAACAAAATTATTATCGGGAACCAAGTATAAAGTTCTCCCGAGTGTTTTAAAATTTAAAAAAAAAAAAAATAATTTTTCATCTTCCTGGATCACAAAAAAAAAGAGAAAAAAAATTGATGAAAAAAAAATTTGATGAAAGAAAATTAGTCGAATGATTAATCTTAATCAATGCACTAATCATTATTAATTTGGTTAATCACCATAATTAACACTAATCAAATTGGGGTGTTTTAGGCATTATTGAAATAGTTGGATAAGGGGCTATAGAATTACTACTAATGACCCAGGAAAGCCCCCAAAAGACCATTGACTTTCAAAGCCCCAATAATAGGATTCTTTTTAATATAAACTCAATCCAAAACCTTAAATAACGAAAAACACATATTCAATATCTTTCACATTTTTATTTCTCTGTAATTTAATTCAATTCTTTTTTGAAGATCAAGTATAAAAACCATTATGTATAGAGAAAAAAGAACTACAAGAGGTTTATTAGAGCATTGCTCGGTCGAACTCGCATGCGTTGCTATCTCAAGCATGTTTGTCAATGTTAGTGATCAAAACTATAAGTCTTGATTTCTAAACTATTATAGCCAAGTCTCCGACTAGGATAGATAGTGTAGTTGAGCTCAAGAAATCCATGGCAATCATTGTAGAAACCAAGGGGAGCGAGCGGTAACGGGTTTAACCGGACCGCACGGTTCGATGGTCTCTTCTAAGTGGGAGGGTGAGGGATGACAAGAGTGATGAGTGTGCAAAACTGCTCATTTATTCGTGAATGTCGATACACATGTGATACAAAGATAACTCAGTAATGGTTCGTGATTAAAAAGTTAAACTTTGTAGAGATCTTTTGAAGTCGCCACCTGACTAAGAGGAGTCAGGATCCTTTCTAACTAATTTGAATTCTTTCGGGAATAAAAAATCTAGCTATGACTTACATATTCATGGTCTTCTATCAGAGAGTCTAGGTAAGGAGATTCTAGTACGGGATGGGAAGGTATTAGGCACCCAACAACCGCCCAATCACATGATTGGCCTCTACTTCATGATTAAAGGGGAAAATGATTACAACTTATCTTATCAAAATGTACATATGTATTATTTAACTCGGAACAAGAAAATTCAACGTTTAGAGTTGAGGACAACTCTAGATGTAATGGCAAAGAATTGAAGACAATCTTAAACATAAAAGAATATCACCTAATAGTCTCGTGTGACTAAGGTTCAACGCTAGAGTTGAGGACAACTTTAGATATGATGGCAAAGAATTGAAGACAATCCTAAGCATAAAAGTATATCACCTAATAGTCGCGTGTGACTAAGGTTTAACGTTAGAGTTGAGGACAACTCTAGATATAATGGAAAAGAATTGAAGACAATCCTAAGCATAAAAGTATATCACCTAATAGTCTCGTGTGACTAAGGTTTAACGTTAGAGTTAATGGTAACTCTAGAAATGATGGCAAAGAATTGAAAACAATCCTAAGCATATATATCACCTAATATTCTCGTGTGACTAAGGTTTAACGTTAGAGTTAATGATAACCCTAGAAATTATTGATAGAAAATCAATATACAAGTATGTATGTGCGACCCTTAATGTGAGATGGAAGACCATTTATGCCCACACTTGGATTCGTCCACATAAAAATATAAAGTAGTAAATTAATGCTCGAGTATGCATGTGCGACCCTTAATGTGAGATGGAAGACCATTTGTACCCACACTTGGATTCGTCCACATGATTAAAAGTAAAATAATAATAATGTTCAAGTATGTATGTGCGACCCTTAATGTGAGATGGAAGACCATTTTTACCCACACTTGGATTCGTCCACATAAAAATATGAAGTAGTAAATTAATGCTCGAGTATGCATGTGCGACCCTTAATGTGAGATGGAAGGCCATTTGTACCCACACTTGGATTTGTCCACATGATTAAAATTAAAATAATAAATTAATGTTCAAGTACGTATGTGCGACCCTTAATGTGAGATGGAAGATCATTTTTACCCACACTTGGATTCGTCCACATAACTAACAGTAAAATAATAAATTAATGTTCAAGTATGTATGTGCGGCCCTTAATGTGAGATGGAAGACCATTTTTACCCACACTTCGTCCACATAATTAATGGTAAAATACCATACAAATATTATTTTGTAACCACCACATAAATGGTGAATCATGATTCATCTAATTATTAATCCATAGTTGATAGTAGAGATAAAAAAGGTTTTGTTGTTATACCTTGAATGTAGTATTGAGCTTGGAAAGATCCTTACAATTATTTCTTCACTTTGGATAGATATTCTAAAAGTAGTTAAAGTAGTAGCAATTTAATGCTAATCTTTTAAAAACTTAAAGATAAATACAAGATAAACTTAAACTATATTTTTTTTTTTGGGTTTTTTTGCTAAAAATGTGCTAATATTGAATGTGACGGATTACAATGTAAATCAATTATGGAGTACAAACTAAGTACAAAAGGGTAGGAAAACAAATGATTGCTTTAGTACTTGTAGGATTTTTTATTGCTTAAAAGAGTACTTAGAGTAGGTGTAGGAGTGAAATATGGAGTAGGATTTTATGGAAAGAGAGGTTGCTTTGGGAATGGGAGTCGTAGGGTTTTTTTTTTTTTTTTGGTGAATGAGTACGAGTTGCTTTATATAGGCAATGAGTGGGTTGGGGAATAGTGTGAGAGTGAAGTACAATAGTATAGGGATTGGTATTGGTAGTGAAATTGGTAGGAGGGATGAGAGAATAATTGTTTTTCTTTTGTTTGTTTTGGTAATGATGAAAGAGATTCGTTGGTTTTTTTGAAGTGGAAGGATTTATTGAGTGGGGTGAAATGATATTTTTGGGGGGAATTGAATAGGATATTTGATGAAGTAGAATAGTTTTATTGGGTGGAGTTAAATAATTTATTTGTAGGAAAATTGAATAGTATTTTTTTGGGAGTTGAATAGAGTATTTGGTTGGAGTAGAAGGATTTTTTATGGGAATTGAATAGTGTTTTGGGGAGTTGAATAATGTATTTAGTGAAGTAGATAGATTTTTGTGGGAATTGAATAGTTTTTTGGGGAGTTGAATATTCCTCTCCTTCCAAATGGACCAAATTATAGCTACTGGAATGAAATTCCAAACTGCAAAACTAGCTGCATTATGCTGAGACAAATGCCAAGCTTGTAAGGAAGTGAAAATGTCTTCAGGCATGCAGAAAAACCATCTGAGCTTATTGAGAAACTCCACCCACACCTCTCTTGCAAAGGAGCAAAGTGCAAAAGCGAGATGTGTACTTGATTCCCTCTCGCTGAGTAACAAACAATCAGCTGGCACCTCAACACCTCTTCTTCTCAGTAAATCCCTTGTTGGCAGACAATTATGAGCAATAAGCCAAAGAAAAAAGCCCACTTTTGGAGGACATTTGAGGCTCCAAAGAAAAGTAAAGACTGTACTCTGCTGCACCAGATTATTGTCTTCAGAAATAGCATCATAAGTAGATTTGATAGTAAAAATCTTACTTTTATTGAGAGTCCAATAAATCTCATCATCTAGCTCCCTGTTAAACTGAACCTTAGAGAGATCAAAGCTCAGAACTTGCCATTCCATCCTAGCTGCAGCATTAAGTCTTCTAGGAATACTAAGATTCCAGACATCAGCACCATCCAACAAAGAACACATTTCAGCAACTGAAGCATTCTTGGCCCTGGACAAAGCATAAATATTTGGAAAACAAGATTTAATAGAAGCATCATAGAGCCAGTTGTCATCCCAGAACCTCACCATATTGCCTTTATTAACTTGAAATTTGATAAACTTCAAAAAGATGGACTTATGCTTCATTATTGCTTTCCATACTGATCTCCCATAAGAACCCCTAGGAGTATTAGAGAACCATTGTACTTCATTACAGCCATACTTTTCAAAAACCAACTTCCTCCACAAAGCATCTTCTTCCATAGCAAACCTCCAACACCATTTTGAAAGCAAAGCCTGATTTACCTTTTTTAAGCATTTGATACCAAGGCCACCCAATTTCTTTTTTCTGGAAAGGGCACTCCATTTCACTAAATGCATCTTTCTTCTACCTTTGTTATCATTCCATAAAAAATCCCTCATGATTTTTTCTAACTTCTTAATGACAGCAGCAGGCATTTCATAAATGGACATGTAATAGATAGGCAGACTAGCAAGGACACTATTTATGAGAGTTATTTTACCTGCTCTTGATAAGAAAGACTTCTTCCAACCAGCCAACTTAGAGATGAACTTTTCAATGATCTTGTCCCACTTTGCAACACCTACACATCTGTCACCAAGAGGCAAACCTAAATAAGTTGTTGGGAGTGTACCACTGTAACAACCTAAAAGTGAAGAGAAAACATTCAAATCACCATCATAGCCAACACCAAATATTTTGCTTTTAGCAAAATTGATTTTTAAACCTGTAAGCATCTCAAAAGAAATAAGAATAAGCCTTAGATTCTTCACTTGTTCCTCATCAGCATCTAAAAAGATAAGAGTATCATCTGCAAATTGTATGACTCAAGCTAATACCATCTTCCTTAACTTGAAATCCGTAAATGAGACCTTCTTCTTTAGCCTTCTTTATCATAAAAGTAAGAGCCTCTCCAACCAAAAGAAATAAGAAGGGTGAAATTGGGTCCCCCTATCTTATACCCTCACTACTCTTAAAATAGCCAGTTGCACTACCATTCACAAGCACTGAGAACCTAGCATACTCCGTACAACAATGAATCCACTTCCTCCATTTTTCACCAAAACCCATCAATCTAAACATGTCATCCAAAAAATCCCAATTAACATGATCAAATGCTTTTTCAAAATCAATTTTACAAAGTAAACCAGGCTTGCCACTTCTCAATCTTGAGTCAATCAGCTCATTAGCAATCAAAACACCATCTAAAATCTGTCTTTTTTTTAACAAAGGCAGATTGTTGCTGAGAGATGATAGTTGGAAGAGTTGTTTTAAATCTTTCTGCCAATATCTTGGAGACAATCTTGTAAGCACCATGAATCAAACTAATTGGTCTCAAATCTTTAATCTCCTCAATAGAATCCTTCTTAGGCACAAGGGCAATGAAAGTATTCTTAAGTCTCCAATCTAAAAAATCTTTATGTTGCAGCTCCCTAACAACTTTAATAAAATCAGCTTTAAGAATATCCCAGCAAATGAGATAAAATCTCATTGGGAAACCATATGGCACTGGGGCCTTGAATTGCCCTAACAACTTGATTGCAGCCAGACATTCATCCTCTTCAATATCCCTTTCTAACCAATTCCTCACTTCCTCTGAAATAGAAGAAAATTCCATACCTTCCATAAAAATAATTCTCTGATGAGCAGACTGAAAAATGTTTTGAAAGTAAGACACAATACCATTTTTGATTTCATTCTCATCAGAAGTAAGCACCCCATTCACCTTTATAGTACCAATGTAGCTTCACCTTTTTCTATCATTAATGATCATGTGGAAGTACTTTGTATTTTTCTCAAAATCTTTGAAGTGTGTAACTCTGCTTCTGCTCCTCAATTTCTCAGCTTTGATCACAGCAAGGTTGCAATATTCTTGTTTAGCCTTTGTTCTCTCCTCTCATTGATCTTCTGTCAGACCATTATTAGCATGTTCAGCTGCATCAAGATCAACAAAAATATCCTCCAACTCCTCCAATCTTCTATCCACCTCTCCATATTCAGCTTTACTCCAAATTCTCAAGTTTTGCTTAAGAAGTTGTAGCTTTTTGCAGAAAACAAAACCAGCACTTCCTGAAACAACAAAAGAATTCCACATATCTCTAACAAAATCAAGAGAACCAAAAATACTCACAGCGAAAAGGAGATGGACCATGCTTCACCCCTTCGCACAACAAAGCTATTGGATTATGATCGAGCAAGGACGAGCAAGAGCATCTTTGAATAACTTGAGATAAACACTTTCCCGAGCAGGGACAAATTAAGAACCTATCAATTCGACTTCTTATCTTTGTTTGTCGACTATTTGTCCAAGTGAACTACGCCCCAATCAATGGCAAATCAAAGAGTTGATGATGAGAAATAAAGTTATTAAATTTTCTCATACCACTTGTAGTTTCACCCCTGAAGATCTTTCATGACTGAAACGAATTTTATTGAAATCCCCCATCACCCATGGGTAATTCCACAAACCTCTTTTCTCTTGAATCTCTCTCCGAAAAGCTTAACTTCATCTTGTGTTATTTGAACATGGAGCATAAACTCCTGTAAACATCCACTCAAAGGAATTTGAGATGGTTTTACAAATGTAAAGTGATGGAATAAGGACCAATCAAATAGTCCAAAACATGTATCTTAAAGAATCCCAAAGACACAAAATACCACCAATTACCTTGAGAAGGAGAGTCTACCCATAAAACATCTCTTTTACCCAAAGATTGCCAAGCAAGAAGATCATTACACTCCACGAATTTTTGTTTCTGAAGAAGAACAATACTTGGTTTCATCATTAATCTTTTTTCTTAACAATATCCCTTCTACTCAAATTATTAAGTCCCACTAATATTCCGATAACGATTTTAAGATCCATAAAAACTCAAAAACCCCCGAACAACAACCAACCTCTCGAAGAATCAAACATACTTCTTCTTTTCCTTACTATAGTTTTGGAGGTGAGCTTTAAAAGAGTCCACCATTGCATCATCCACTTCATCACGAGAACCTTTGAAATGAATTCCTAATTTTGGACAAATAGAAACCATCTGCAACATGACGCTCTCAAATTCATTCCGTAAAATTGGTTTTACTCTATGCTTTACAGCACTCCACTTTTATTGGCTGGAATTGAATATTTATTTGGGGGAGTAGAATAGTTTGCTTGGGGGAGTAGAATAGTTTTGTTGGGTAGAGTGAAAATACACTTTGGAAAGGAATAGTGTTGTGGAGAAATTTGATGGGTGTTTTTGTGTGAGTGGATATGGGAAGGTTTTATAATGAGATGTGGTTACCTGAATAAATTACCTTTTATCAGGTTGCAGCCAGTAAAATTTGAGTTTTACTGGGGTGCGAAATTGGGGTATCAACAGTTGCCCCTCTTCGAGAGGAAGTGCTTGCAGCTTACGAACGAAGCCGTAGACCCGATTTCGCACATTTCCTTATTTTCCGATCGAAACTGGGTTGATAGAGAGAATCCGACACTCGCCAAGTTCGTCTTGGTTGAGCTTGTCGATTATGTTTTACCTTAGGAGATTTTGGCTCTTTCTGGTCAATCGTGGTTGCATACTCTGATACGCTTCGAAGGTTGCTTCAGTTGACATGGTTTGCCTTGTTGGTGATGATGGATTTAACGTTGGCCGGGTTTTTCCCGGTTGAGCTTGTTGGTTCCATTTATCTCTGGAGATTTCGACTCCTTCATGTCGGTCGTTGTAGATTACGATGCGCTTCGAATTCTACTTCAGCCGATGTAGTCCTTCACGTTGATGAAGACGGATCAGACGTTGGTCGGGTTTTCCCGGTTGAGCTGGCCATTCTTCATGATGTATGCATACATGTATTTTTATTTTATTTTTTGATTTTTCAACCATTTCCCATTTTTTATATTATTATTTTATAATATATATGCATATATATTTTATTACTATACATGTATTATTTTATTATTATTACTAGCTTCTCGGGTAAGTTATCCTAACTCTATATAAGATAGGGGAACGCACTCTACCTCATATGTCGAATTTTTTATTACCTCTTGAACATGTCGGAGAGTATCCTCATTTCTGAATTTCCACCTTTTTCGGCCAGACGTGCTAGGCGTTCAGTGGGACTTTTGACTGATATTGACCACCATGTTTCAGCGAAATCTCTTGACGGCTCGGTGAGTTTCATACTTCATACTTAGACATCGTTTTTCTTCTTTGTCCTAAACACGTGTTTTTTTTTTTTTTTTTGTAGGAACATAATTGGACATACCCCCGTGGGTCGATTTCTACTGTTGTCGACTGGTGGCATGTGTTGAAAAGATGCAAAGGTGTCCGAGAGATCGTACATCAAGTCGGTTGGTTGGGCTTTATCGATGCTTTAGAGCCATACCATGACCGGGGTAACATAGTTACCGTAGCGGAGAAATGGTGGGACAACACCAATTCTTTTCATCTCCCACATTGTGAGTTAACCATAACTCCATTGGATTTTTATATGATTACCGGCATAAGCGTAGGAATCGAATTCCCGCACCTTGGGGAACCCAAGCTATCGAGGGAGAGCATGCGGGCGATGTTGGGGCCGTGGTGCAGGGACATCTTCCCCAAAAAGGGTTTAATGAGCTTACCCTCCTTGAGGGCATGTTTTTCGAATCCAAAGAATAAAACTTCATGGATGAAGCTCAGAGACGATCCACAAGTCATCGACGTTACGAGGGCTTTCCTCATATTTACCTTAGGAAGCACCCTTCTTTCTTCGGCTAACGGTCAAAATCAAGTATGGGCACTGGCTGCCTTTGCCGACTTGAACTTGGTGGGTTTTTATGATTGGGAAGTTGTGCGTTTGGTGTGCCTTTATAACTATCTCACCCAGTGACTCGGCTCAAACAAAATCCATGTGTGGGTTTTGGGATATCTTGCGTGTGAGTTTCCATCCCCTCATATCATGGGCTGTAGAACATTTTATATATATATATATATATATACGTTTCATTCTTTAAATCAGTTTTGGTGCTACGAGTATTTTCCGCCTCGTCCCATGCGGACAACACTCTCCCAACAACCCCACGTTTCCTCGAATGGCTAGATGGAAAGGGGTACATCGTTATAATTATACCGCACATACGGCTTTGTCTTGATACATCCACCGTTGATTCTGTAAGAAATCCCCTTTTTTTTTCTTTTTTATTATTTTATTGTATTGACCCCATCTTTTTTATTTTTTTGAGATATGCTGGGAACCGTGGAGAGATTATCCGATCTGTCAAGATTACAAAGCGATTCGTGGCTACTGAGTGTAACTTACTTCGTTTCTTGCTAAAGAGGTCCACGCAATTGTGCATGGTATCTTGGTGACAGTCCGGGGACAGTGGGTCAGCCCAATGCAATGCCTCCTAACCCGAACGTGTTTTCCTCGTGCAACATTAGAAGAAATGGAAGATATGTCATGTCAACCGCAGCTTTCCTATGAGGATTCGGTTTGTCGTGGGTTGGATTTTGAACAATATTGGACAACCGTTTCTTTTGGCCCGCTTTTTCGTCATAGTGTTTCCGAGGAGGATCTTGTAGTGAGTGATTCGAGTCTAGCCTCTTGGCCATCATTGATGGGGTCTTCCAGCACTTCTGCTCAACAAGATTTATCATTCCATTTTGACCAGTTGATTCCTCCATGGGACATAGAAATACCTATTTCAGGTACTTCGAATGTGATCCCTATCCAAGGAGGTCCTTTTGACAGACAAGGTGTGGTTGGTTTGCCTCTTCCGCATGATACCCCTGAGGTAAGACCCTTATTATTCTTTTTTTTTTTTTTTTTTTTTAACTTGATTGACCCGCGCTCTCTTTCAGGGTTCTAGAGCTCTGCTTGAATACCTGTATCGTTTGTTGGATAGTCGTGAGAGGAAACTGAACTCAGTGGTGAATGAGATGTACGAAGTCATGCTGAAGTATAAAAAATCCAAAGAGGAAACCTCAAAGTATCTGGCGCCGATCGAATATCTTCGCAGAGAGCTATCTGTATTTCAATCGTCTCATGGAACACACAACTAGATTTTTTTTTTTTTTTTTGAAAAGACAAACTGATGGGCCGGACTATGATGATCTTAATGGGATTGGGCGACCCACAAGGTCGTGGGCCTTGTTGGGCTAAAGCCCGGGTCGGTCTGACAGAACCCTAATTGCCCTCTTTTAAATACCTCGTCTTCTTCTTCTTCTCGACCATCAGCTTCTCAGTTCTTTGCACATCCGCCTCCTTCGCCTTCACCGTTCATCAGAGGCCTTAGAACACTGACTTAAATCCTTCTCATTATCATCACCAGATCTGAGTTCTGATCTTCTTTTCCTTCTAATCATAGCTTTCATAGAGGTTGAGAACATGTTCTTTTATTTTCTGCTAGTTTGGTTTATCGCTGTTGTTATCATCTACTGGTGGATGACTGAGATCGAAATAAGAGGAAGTTAGATGAAGAACACCCTCTCTGATGCTGAATCAACAGAAGGAAGGTTTCGGCCGGAGTCTCATTACAGATCCGCACAAGGTTCATTTTTTTTTGCGTTCGAGGTGAAGACACCTCGAGATTTAGCTTAATGTCGATCGGGAGATGAAGATCTGATGAGTTGAGGAAAAATGCAAGATCGTTCCATATGTAGCTCCAGAGTACATTTAATGATAAATCGGGGTTTCAAAGGTTGAATCCAGATTTGGATTTGGATGATCTTTGACTTGTATGGGTGATCTTACCTATGATGAAGATGTCTGATCTATGTGTATACGGTACTGATCTTGCAGCCCGAGTTTGTAGGCGCTGATCGATGGGAAGTGGTGAAGAATTCGAGGCTCAGGACATATTCAGATTCAATCATCGTCTTCATACGTTAGATCCTCCCTTTTCCTTTTGGTTTATTGCTTGTTGTTGTCTTTTCTTTTCTTTTTTTTTTGTTTTGTTTTGTTTTGTTTTTGGATCCTCCAAGAGCAAATCATGCATCCTTCATGAGCGATTGTTCTAGATGTGTGAATGAAATGCCTTGTTCTTGTGGTGTCCCTGTCTTGACTTTGACTTGCGCCGTCGATAGAATCTTGACTCCGGTGACGGAATCTCGATTCGGATAATCGTCCTGTAAACACATCATATCAAATATCGAACATCATGATTAGATAAGGTTATCATCGAAATGTTCACTCGATTTTTTTTTGTATGCCTCAGTTGCCTGTTTGGTATGTGCATGGCACAGTCTCATCCTAAGGTCTTCCTCATTGGCATTTTTATTTTATTTTTTTAAATAATTCTTTTTATTATGTTTTTTTTTTCTTTTTTTTTTTTGAAAACAAAAAGCTTTAAAATTCTATTTACTCGAACACAAACTTAAATAAGAGCTGTTAGGAATTAAATGACTTTTTTTTATAACACCAAAACCTGGATAAACCGAAAGCTAGTGAAATTTTTAATTATTGAAAATTTTTGTCTCAGTTGCCTATCTGGTTGCGCATAACACATTATCAAATCCTAAGGCTTTCCTCATCGACATTTTTTTTAATCATTTTTTAAAGCAAAAGTTTTATTTTTTTTTTAAAGTATTTCGAGCAGAAAGAGAAACGAGAGACGAAAACCAGCAAAAGAAACAAAGTTGAAGATTCGAAACAAACTGTATGTAGCGCTGAAACAAATTGAGTCTTGATGGATATTTCGAGCCTCGATGTGGTAGCCAAATCATCACCGGTTAGTTGGGTCGAGATGACAGACTTTCATTTTCTGACCTTTGCGCTAAGAAGAAACTCCGACGTATGTATATCTTGACGCAGTATCTTCAAACAATTATGAAGTAATCTGTTGGGAAACCGGTGTGCATTACTCTTTAGGCGTAATACCTTTTGAGTTGATCTGCATTAGTGGGTCTTGGATGTTCTTCACCATTTAAGTCCATCAATTGTACCGCCATTCCCTGAAAGATCTTTTTGACAATGAATGGACCTTCCCATTTTGGATTGAACTTGCCCCTAGGGTCTTCATGCTTCAACGTACGTATTTCTTTGAGCACGAGATCTCCTTCGTTAAAATTGCGTGGTCTCACATGTTTGTTGAAATTGCGTGCAACTTTGTTTTGGTAGGCTTGTGAATGGAAAGCTGCGATGAGTCTCCTTTCATCGATCAAATTTAGTTTCTCAACTCTTACCTTGACCCATTCGTCCTCGGATAATTGACTTTCCTTTAGTACCCTCAGTGTCGGAATTTCTACCTCAATAGGATGCACAGCTTCCATGCCATATGCAAGTGAGAAAGGCGTAGCCCCAGTCGCTGTGCGGATGGAGGTTCTGTAAGCCCACAAGGCGTAGGGTAACTTTTCACTCCAGTATGTGTATGTCTCGGTCATTTTCTTCAGTATTTTGACCAATGTTTTGTTGGCTGCTTCTACTGCTCCGTTGGTTTGAGGCCGATATGGTGATGCCAGATGGTGTTGAATCTTGTACTTATCTAACATTTCTTTGGTTTCCTCACCGATTAAATTTGACCCATTGTCTGATATTATTTCATGTGGGATTTCGTATCTGCAAATGAGATGGTTCCGTATGAAAACAATAATCGGCTTTCCTTTGAAGCTTATGGTGGGGATGGCTTCAACCCACTTGGTGAAGTAGTCGATGGCAACGGAAATATATTTGTGGCCCTTGGAAGACGGGTTGATCTTTCCTATGAGATCGATTCCCCAGGTGGAGAATGACCATGGAGAAGACAAGGTGTGCAGTTGAGAAGGAGGCACATGCATGAGATTTCCATGTATCTGGCATTGGTGACACTTCCTAACAAAGTTGCAGCAATCTGTCATCATCGTTGTCCAGTAATACCCGAGGCGAGCTATCTTCTTACACATCATGTGCGCATTCATGTGGGGACCACAATCACCACTATGTATTGTTTCCAAAATCTTCCTTGCTTCATGAACATTCACACAGCGTAACAATGTTTCATCTCTTGATACTTTGTAGAGGATATCCGCGCAGATGGTGTACTGGCATGTCATTCGTCTAATGTATCTCATTTGCTGTTTTTTTGAACTTTCAGGGTAGGATTGATCTTCGAGGTACCTCTGGATGTCGACGAACCAAGGGGCACCATCTAATTGTTCAACATCAATTTGTATGGAATAACAGAAGGCAGGCTCATCTCTTTGGCTTATCTCAATGAGTTTTATCATCATTCCTTCGGGACGGTCAACCAGGATGCCAACACAGCAAGAGCATTTGCACCATGATTTTTGTTTCGGTATATGTCGTGGAATTCGATATGATCAAATCTTCTGGTGAGTTCCTCCAAGTGTTCATGATATTGGGACAATTGTTCATTGACTTTCCACTCCTTATGGATTTGTTTGATTATAAATAATGAGTCTACAAATATTATGATATTCTTGACATCGATCTCGATTGCAGCTTTCAACCCAGCTATGCAAGCTTCATACTCTTCTACGTTGTTGGTGCATTGGAAACAAAGTCTGATAACAATTGGTGTGTGAATTCCTTCTGGGGACTCTAGCAGTGCCCCTACGCCTCTTCCTTGTTTGTTGCGGGTGCCATCAAAATACATCTTCCAAGGATTCTCTTCAATCCGACCGGCGTACATCACCCATTCATCTGGAAAATCGACCTTCAGCTCAGTGTTGTCTAGGAGAGGATGTGATGCTAGGTGATCGGCAATTGCTCTTCCTTTAACAGACTTTTGTGTGACATATGTGATCTCGAATTCAGAGAGTAAAAGTTGCCATTTTGATGTTCTACCGGACAATGCAGGTTTTTCGAACAGGTATTTGAGAGGATCCATCCTGGATAACAGTTGGACCTTATAAGACAACATGTAGTGCCGAAGACGTTGGGTTGCCCAAACAAGTGCCAGACAAGTCTTTTCTAGCATGGTGTACTGGGCCTCGTATCCCGAAATTGTTTTACTGAGGTAGTAAATAGCCCATTCTTTGCCGCTATCTTCGTGGTATTGCCCCAACATTGCTCCCATAGAGGTACCAGTAACTGAAAGATAGAGAATGAGCGGGAGTCCAGGGGTAGGTGGTACTAGTATCGGTGGACTTGCCAAGTACTTCTGGATGGTTTCAAATGCTTCCTGACATTCTCGATTCCACACAGTAGGCATATTTTTCCTCAGCAGCTTGAATATGGGTTCACACATGGGAGTGAGTTGATTTATGAACCTACTGATGTATTGTAGCCGACCTAGAAACCCTCTGATTTCTTTTTCAGTCCTTGTAGGAGACATATCGATGATAGCTTTAGCTTTTGTTGGATCACACTCGATTCCCCATTCGATGATTTAATCCTAGCAATTTTCCGGACTTGGCGCCGAACATACATTTATTGGGATTGAGCTTGAGTTGAAACTTTCGAAGGCGTTGAAAAACCTTTCTCAAAACACTCACATGATCTTTGTTGTGCTCGGACTTTGCCACCATGTCATCTACATAGATCTCTAGCTCCTTGTGCATCATATCATGAAAAATTGTTGTCATGGCTCTTTGATATGTGGCTCCAGCATTCTTCAGTCTGAAAGGCATGACTAAGTAACAAAAGATTCCCCGCGAGTGATGAAAGAAGTTTTAGTCATGTCTTCTTAAATTATTCGATTTGATTGTATCCAGAGAACCCATCCATGAATGATAACATCCCTTGCCTAGCAGCATTATCTACCAAGGTATCAATGTGTGGTAATAGAAAATCATCTTTTGGACTGGCTTTGTTCAGGTTACGGTAATCTATGCACATCCTCACTTTTCCATCTTTCTTTGGAACAGGTAAAATGTTTGCTAGCCACTTGATGAGTGCCAAATAGTGCATATTTATACACCTTTTTATTGGCATTTTACTCATCTTTTGCGCTTAGAAATCGAGATATTATCCCAGTTACGTGTTTTCTTTGTTTTGGGGAATAAATATTTGTATTAATTAATTTTGTGTTTTTAGGTAATAAATAAAGTCCGGAAACCGAGGAGCTAAAGAGCGAAGAATGGAGTCAAACATCTATGGAGCAGATAGCCAAAGCCCGCGCGCAAATCAATGCAACCCAAAGAAGGAAGACTTGGGCTAGAGCTACCCATGACCGGATCCGAGCCCGCTCACTCGAGCCATTGAGATCTCCCTCGGCTACATCCAACGGTCGCTCGCCTAGAACATCAACGATTGATGCTCCCGCTCAACACCGGTTTACTCCGAGCCTTCCCTCGGTAGTTCGGATCATTACAATAAATACATCCTACGCTCGAGGCCTTCTCATCAACTTTTGCTTGTCCCGCCTCACAACGAAGCGACCCATACACCTATACCCCCTATCGAGCAACCCCATTCCTTTCTTCTTCTTTCTCTTTCTTCCTCTCCCCTGTCTCCATCACAAATACAGAGCTCTCCTCCTCCACCTTCTTCACCCATACCACCACCACCGAGCCTCCTTCGCCACCAACTCCATCATCTCCGACAACCCAACAAACACACCACCTTACCTAAGCGCTTTCTAGTTCTTTCGTAGCTTCTTTCCTAGGAGCTAAGAGAGAAATAGACACGAGTTAGGTTAGGGTTTCATTGATAAATCAAAGGAAAATCAGTATGGTGTTCTCGAGCCGCACGACAAGAGGAGGGCGAATCGAGTATGCATGGTGAGAGTGGTTGCGTTTATTTTAATTTTGATTTCGATTTTTGAGAATTAGGGTTTTAGGGTTTGTTGTGCATGTATAAATAGCAGTGAAGGGTGTTGTGTAGAAGTTATGCCTGGACTAGCCAGTGTATCATTTAGGTTTAATTTGTATTTCTTTGTATTTGAATCATGTTCTAAGTTTCTTGACTAGGGTGTTGATTGAAACCCTAGACATTATACTGATTAATTCATATTGATGATGTTGTTCTTATTGTGCTTAATAGAAGTAGGAGTGTAGTAACTAATTAATCCAATTCTCTTGTGATTGGGTCAGATCTTGAAGAAGACCCAATACTAGGAGAGAATTAGAAAGAAAGGTTAATCAACTCTCCATTAAGCGCCAAGGAAGGTGTTATGTGCTTAACAATGTATGAGTGATGCTTAGTAATTAACTAAGGAACCCTGTGATAGAGTGTACCGTGATAAGACATTCTATACTAGGGGGAATTAGTAAGATTAGTGACACAAGTGCTCTTTAGAATCTTCCTTAGGAAGGTATAAGAACATAACATGAATTGAATTGCCTTAGCAAAGAGTCATGTGGTGGATTCACCACCTCGGGTACTTCCCATTGTCACATTTTATTTCTTTTCCTTAGTTCGAGTCACTTCAACCATTTTCAGTCGCTTCGACAACCTTATAATTGTGTTACACCTCTAGGAATTCAGTTAAGCATAGCCATTTGATCATCTTAAGCACCACAAGTCTCTTGTGGGATCGACCCGTACTTGCCGCGTCTCCGATAAACGCCGTGCACTTGCGGTATCACTCAGTAGGTCATAAATTTTATACACTTCTCAGGCCTACCAAGTTTTTGGCGCGTTGCGGGACTTGGCGCGTGCCCTATGTTCATTGGCTCGCTTCACTGTTTTTCTTTACTACCCCTGTATATATGCATTTGCATCATTTTGTAACTTAGCTTTTCATAGTGTAACTTAGTTTCGTTCATTGTATTTAGTTCATTGCCCGTAACTTAACTTTTTGTCTTTGTAGTGTAACTCAATTATTCAAATATTTGTTTTATACCCCGCATCATTAGCATAACTTAGTGTGCATTGCAGTCATACCATCTGTTAACTTAGTGTGCATTGTAGTCATAACTTGTGCTGTCCTTAGCATCTGCATGCCATCTGTTGCATTGTAGTCATACCATCTTACTTATTTGCACTTGCATTATAGCATAATTTAGCTGTAACTTTCTTGTTTTTCTTTTCCCTTCTTAATTTTAGCTCATTGCATTTGCATTTTGTTCATTCATTGTTCATTACTCGGTTCTCGGTCAAGATACTCTCGGTGCATACCATGTAGCACCGAGAACCGAGTTTGACATTGTTCCCCCGTAGCATAGCCCTGAACTCGAGTGCTTTGCTGGAGCTTAGCTCTGTCATTGTAGCACAATAGCTCTGTTGCTTATTGTATAACATTGAGGACTGAAATTTGCTTGTTGAGCTAGCGGTGCAAGTGGCAAAGCCGAGCCAACCCAAGGGAAAGCCCGTTCTTGAGGTAAGCCTAAACTTCCCCGTATGCCACGTATGCCCCGCAACCCATGTGTTCAAATCCAGCCACGAAGCCGCAAGTTTAAGCCAAATTGTTATCAACCCCAGAGCATGCTCTTTTGCATCTCGTGAATGCTTTGACACATGTATGAAAGCTATTTTCATTTGCTGTTGAATTTGTGCTAGACTCTGAATCTGTGAAACCCTGTTAGCGGAGTACTTTTATTGCCCTGCCACCCTTGAGCATAGCCTGTAGAAACCAAGCCTGTACCCCACCCGTTGACGGACTTGTATGAGCTTAACTCCACCTGACCACGTGGCCGAGCCTTGGCTAAATTGTCTTTGTCTTTGTCTTTGCCAGATATTGTGATATTTTGGAGAATTAGTCTCCCTGTGTTGATAGGCTACCCCATTCTTTGTGTGCTCTGTGTTGCTCTAAGCACATTGGGCTTAAACCTGCCCGCACAAGTTGTGTGTGTTCTTTCACCACCACAGCACAACTCCAGTCCCTGCAGCTGTGAGTTGAAGCTACAAGTTTGAGTCACAACTTGGAAAACCAAGTGGTTATAGCGCAAACCCGAGCATACCCCATCTGCCCTCAGCTCCCATCGCCTGCGCGCACTCCGGCCCACTGAAGGCCGTTGAGCTTGTGCTTTACGGTTAGCCTAGGTTAGTTGTAACCACATAACCTAGCACTAGCCAATCTGTGCTATCTTTGTCTTGAACATAAAGCTTGCTATTGTTGTCCTGTGCTCTAGGCCGCACTTGATCCTGTCTTTGTATATGAATGGGGTGACAATTTAGGTGAGTTGTGCTATTTAAGCTGCTTTGCACACCCACTAGGCCTTGCATAAACTACTTGGCATGTGCATTCATTCAACCTGGGTGCTAACTTGCCGGCCTAAACTGAAAACTCACAACCTTGTTGGGCTTTGCACAAAACTGAAGCCCTCAAACACTTGGGCTAAACATAACCTGAACCCTTTCACAGTGAACCCTTAAACAGACTAAGCCCATATCGGTGAGATGTTGGATTTGTCTGCACAAAAACAAGCCCACCCACTGGGCTTTGCATTCTCCAATTTTCAGCCCACATCAGCTGAGCAGTTGGGCTGTACACATAACTAAGCTCACTTCCCATAACCTTTGGGCTGTGTTTCTTCAGCAACTTAGGCGTTGCACACAACTACTGGGCTTCCCACAAAAACCAAACAACAAGCCCACAACAAACCAAAACCCAACAAACCAAATGAAACCCAATAAACCAAACCAATCCCACTAAAACCAAACTTAGTCCACTTCAACTGGGCTTTGAGTTCAATTTGAGTACTAAATCATGTCAGGATTTTGGTCTGCAACTGGGGATACAAACAAATCCCTTAGAGAGCTTGCTTACGGGCATGCTTCACAATATGAACTCCCCACATACCATAGTGATTTTAGGGAATTTTATGAGCCTTCTCAGGGCCCGGATCTCACATACCCTAATCATTATGATCACATACATCATCCACCACAGTGGGAAGTTGAACAATTTTTTACTTCTCAATCTGTGGAGGAAAATCTCAGACTCATCGAACAAAATAATGCTAGGAGTGTATTGCATGATAAACCATATAGCATTGATTATGAATTTCCTACTGTTGAAATCTCTCCTTTCATTGAACAACATAATGAAATTCTAGAATTGATTCAAAACCTTGAGCAATATCAAAAGTCAACTGACCAAAGGTTTGCGAGTTTAGAACTCAAATTGAGTCAAATCAGATGCACTAAATGAGGAGAGGGGAGGAATTTCGGGGTGAAATGAATGTTAGTCCTAATGAATTGCATGTTGAAAGTCCTACTCATGTAACTAATATTGAATATGAGCCTCACCTAGAAATAAATGAGTGGACTAGAAATACTACAATTTTGAATAGGGAAATGCATTTGTGCTATGATGATGATGATGATGAATATGATATTTTAGAAGAGCATGTGTATTTTTGAAAATGTAGTAGAATCTTTAGGTTCGGAGACATTAAGTGTCTCTTACGTGAACCCCATGAATGACGCTTCTTCTAATATTCATATATGTGATGATGATGTGGAACATGTGCAATTATCTGTGAAAATGAACATGATTTACCCTCTTCGACTTTGGGAAAGTGTGTGATGGTACAAATGATTTTATACATGAAAATAACTTAGATATACCTAACCTCTCTCCCGAGTCACAAATTGAAACTCCTCCACCAAACCTAGGTGTAGTTTGTCACAAAATTGCAAAACCAACTTTTCTGAAAATGCCTAATCTAGGCCTAGAGCTTTGTGCTTCCCAAGTCCTCTTGGACTATTTTGCATCAAAGTATAACACTCTTAAGGAGCCACGGTTGGAATGTGTATGTCTGTTGTTAACAAAACTCATTTTGAGTTAGACCTTTTGCATGATGTACCTTTAAAATTGCAAGATTTTGTTCTCAAAAACACACCTGTTCACAAGTTTAGGTTTGGGAAACTCATTCTCATCTGCGGTCTTACTTGCACTCTCATTTATATTTGTGTAAAATTTGTTGATGTTTGTACATATTTTCTATTGGGTTGATCCTCAACTCTTTAGATTGTTGGTTTATGGTGAATTTTCATTGTATATATCAGTAGGACTTGTTAAATTTTCTTTTCTTGAATCGGTTGAGTCTTCTTGTGCATATATTATGCTAATCCGATATGATCTCCGTTGAGAATGTTGGATTCTAGCCTTGATTAATGAAGCTCAACCTTGCTCTCGCCGACATCCGGTAATATCTTCCCTTTTCTCTTATCGACATAGTTCTCATGGTATGTAACTTGTTTAAATTTTTTCTATTTGTAGACACATTGAGGACAATGTTTGATTTAGGTTTGGGGGTGCATTTGCATTTAGAGTTTTTAGTCTTTTATTTTATCTTTTATTTTCAAAAAAAAAAAAAAAAAAAAAAAAAAAAAAAAATCAAACTTTTTGCAAATAAAAACCTCCAACTTTTAGAGATTTTTTGAGTCACTAGCATGCTTCTAGCTATGTTTACATAGAGAATCGACCAGAAATAACTTTTAAGTTAGAAGTACTAGCTATGGAGAACACAATCGGGTTTCTTAGTTGATTAGAGCGTTAAAGTTGGATTTAACCATACCGGAGAGCGAATTAGGTGTCATTTAGATATTCGGTAGTAGAATTGTGATCACCCATAGTGGAGACTACCCATTTTACATCAAATGAGGCACCAACCTTCAATTTTTGCAACTTTCTAGAAAAGTCATAGAGTGTGTGTCACCGTACATCAATTCCGGGTAGGAATGGTGAGCTACCCAACTTCGCACCATTTTCAAGACTACTTTTGATCTCTTGAGTGCTAGTTTTTGTCAATCATGAGGGTGACGTTTAAAGATGAAAACTCCTTCTAAATATCGATTTGCAGTTAGCATCACTCTCTCTCTCAATCAGCAAGACCCATAGAAACACATCATCGTCAACAAACGGAGCGTCATCAGAATATTGAAAGAAAAATTGATATAGTCCAAGGTTTATATGCAACAAAACAAAGAAAAGAAAATAGGATGAGAATTAATAAAATTTATAAAATCAAGACAATACAAGTTTGGAAAAAATTGAAAAAGTCCTTTGTCCAGTTTTATTTCGTTTTTTATTTTCACTTATTGTAAAAAAAAAAAATTGTAAAATTATTTTTGTATTATTATTTTAAAGAAGAGTTCAAAAAGAAAAAAAAAAAAAATTTGAAAAAATTAAAATTTGTCAAGTTTTGTGAAGTTCGAAGTTCGTCATCAACGTTTGAAGACCGAAGACCGAAGATTGAAGACGTTTCTATGGTTCCTATGAGAGAATGATATTAATTGCCGATCGGGTGAGAAGTGAGTGAGTACTCCCATCCTTGCTAATGGTTGATTTCCTTTCTTAGAGATCATCGGAAAAGATTCTTTTTGTCCACACTTTTGTGGAGTCTCCAAATTATTTCGGAAGGTTATCCTTCTTACCTACAACGTGTGCGGGATTTCTCTCTTTATTCCCGCCGCACACATGAGAGACTAAAAAAAACGATCTTTTTGAGTGCAATTATCATAAAACCCTAATGGTGAGGCGAAGTCGAGGCTTATGATCACAATCGAATCCGAATTCTTTCATATGGTATGGTTACTTCTCGCTCAACTCTTAAGGATGAGAATGCGTTCTTTGGTAGTTCCAACTTCATGCTACTAGCATGCGAAACTCTATGTCCTCATAGCTCCTTGGATGCTTGAGACTCTTTTACACTACGAAGTTGGAGAAGGTTTTGTGGGTACACCTCTGGTAAACCCTCACGAGACTACAACTCGTCCACTAGGGACACCTAGGGGTTTAAAGGCTTAGTGCATACGCTAAATGCATTCGAGAGACCTGCGACAGGGGGTATAGTTAGGATTTCTTCATTTCTGTTTCACTTGAGGACAAGTAAAATTCAGGTTTGGGGGTATTTGATGAGTGCCAAATAGTGCATATTTATACACCTTTTTATTGGCATTTTACTCATCTTTTGTGCTCAGAAATCAGATATTATCCCAGATTCTGTATTTTCCTTGTTTTCAAGAATAAATATTTGTATTAATTAATTTTGTGTTTTTAGGTAATAAATAAAGTCCGGAGAATCGAGGAGCCAAAGGAGCGAAGAAGAATTGGAGTCGAGCATCTATGGAGCAGATAGCCAAAGCCCGCGCGCAAATCGGTTGCAACCCAACAAGGAAGACTTGGGCTAGAGCTACCCATGACCCGGATCCGAGCCCGCTCACTCGAGCCATTGAGATCTCCTCGCCTACATCCAACGGTCGCTCCGCCTAGAACATCAACGATTGATGCTCCGCTCAACACCCGCCTTACTCCGAGCCTTCCTCGGTAGTTCGGATCATACCAATGCTACATCCTCGCTCGCCGAGGCCTTCTCATCAACTTTTGCTGTCCACCTTTTTCACAAACGAAGCGACCCATACACCTATACCCCCTATCGAGCAACCCCATTCCTTTCTTCTTCTTTCTCTTCTTTCTTCCTCTCCCGTCTCCATCACAGAAAGGAGCTATGCTCCTCCACCTTCTTCACCCATACCACCACGAGCCTCCTTCGCCACCAACTCCATCATCTCCCGACAACCCAACAGCCGCACCACCTTACCTAAGCGCTTTCTAGTTCTTTCGTAGCTTTTTCCTAGGAGCTAAGAGAGAAATAGACAGAGTTAGGTTAGGGTTTCATTGATAAATCAAAGGAAAATCGGTATGGTGTTCTCAGAGCCGCACGACAAGGGAGGCGAATCGAGTATGGTGAGTGGTTGGGGTTTATTTTAATTTTGATTTCGATTTTTTGAGAATTAGGGTTTTAGGGTTTGTGCATGTATAAATAGCAGATGAAGGGTGTTGTGTAGAAGTTATGCCTGACTAGCCAAAAATCATTTAGGTTTTAATTTGTATTTCTTTGTATTTGAATCATGTTCTAAGTTTCTTGACTAGGGTGTTGATTGAAACCCTAGACATTATCTTCGATTAATTCATATTGATGATCTTGTTCTTATTGTGCTTAATAGAAGTAGAGTGTAGTAACTAATTAATCCAATTCTCTTGTGATTGTCATGATCAGAAGAAGAAAGCCAATACTAGGAGAGAATTAGAAAGAAAGGTTAATCAACTCTCCATTAACTGCCAAGGAAGGTGTTATGTGCTTAACAATGTATGAGTGATGCTTAGTAATTAACTAAGGAACCTGTGATAGAGTGTACCGTGATAAGACATTCTATACTAGGGGGAATTAGTAAGATTAGTGACACGATGCTCTTTAGAATCTTCCTTAGAAGGTATAAGAACATAACATGAATTGAATTGCCTTAGCAAAGAGTCATGTGGTGGATTCACCACCCTCGGTACTCCCATTGTCACATTTTATTTCTTTTCCTTAGTTCGAGTCACTTCACCATTTTCAATCGCTTGGCAACCTTATAATTGTGTTACACCTCTAAGGAATTCAGTTAAGCATAGCCATTTGATCATCTTAAGCACCACAAGTCCTTGTGGGATCGACCCGTACTTGTCGCGTCTCCGATAGGCCGTGCACTTGCGGTATCACAAGTAGGCTTAAATTTTTTATACACTTCTCAAGGCCTACCA
>JAJJWW010007902.1:0-161647 GCA_023531295.1 Papaver armeniacum | reverse complement strand
CGCAATGTTGTCGTTTACTAATCTCGCGAGATATTGATGTTGCGATATTCCGATCCTACAACGGTCTCTTCTAATTTTATTTGGTTTGCAACCCTGTTGGTTTTGGATTCTATTAACAATAATCTTGAATTCACCAAGGGTTTCATTCTTGTGAGCTAAAAATGCCACCCAAGCAGTGAACCTGGTGTAATCATCTACCATAACTAAAGCATACTTCTTCCCAGCAACAGTAGGTTGTTGAATGGGACCGAAGATCCATATGAATTAAATCAAGCAGAGCTTTAGTTATAATATCTCAAGATGATTTATGTGGAACTTTTGTTTGTTTACCCTTTTGACAGGCACCACAGACACCTTCGATCTTAGCATTGATTTTGGGAACACCTCTAACAAGTTATTTGTTAATGACCTTAGTAAGAAGGTGATAATTGATGTGACCAAAAAGTTCATGCCAAAGATGTGTAGATTCCACCTTAGTTAAACTGCAACAATTATTAAACTAAGTATCTAAGAGATAACAATTATTTTTATCACGAGTTCCCTGAAAAATTACTTTTCCAGTTTTGTATACAATGTCACATCCATTCGCATTGAAGAAAATATTATGGCCTTTGTCACAAGTTTGACTAAAAGAAAGAAGATTAGAAGTCATACCTTTTACGTATACGACATTATTAATTTCAAGAACGCCTGGTAGTTTGATCGTCCCCTTCTTCTTAATATAGCAGCAACTCCCATCTGCAAATGTAACTGGACCTCCTTCAAAATCACTTGAATTCACAAACCAAGAAACATATCCAGTCATATGTCGTCTACATCCACTATCAAGGAACCATTGAAAGGGTGATGTTGATTTTAGAGCAAAAGCTCCCCTACTAACACTACTACGTACCCCGTTTGGGATATCTTGTTAGATTCGTATACCTTTTTTTAAGCAAGAAACAGCTTGTTCAGCTTTCTTGTGAAGATTACTAGCAACCTTTAAACTTTTCTTGAAAGGTATGCATGTATGCTGAAAATGTTCACAAGAACCACAAAACATACATGTAACAACATCTTTAAACTTATCTGAGAAATTATGAGGCACATCAGGTTTTACAAAGCCTAAAATCTCGCTTATCTCCTGACTTACGATAATCCTTCAGAGAATAATTAAATGAGTTTCTCAAATCCATTGAAGATACTTTGACAGATTTCAAATCCTTGCATTTTGTAATTTCTGCAACAAGATAAATAATTGATCCGGATTTGTTCATTCAACTCCTTATGGAGATTAACTACCTCTTCAGAGCATTCTTGAAGATTAGAGATTTTTATATAAACTTCGCAATGAAGACCATCAATTTTCCTTATCAATCGTTGTTTTTCTCTAGATCAAGATACTCAACCTCATCGATGGTTTATAGAACACACTCGAAGTTGAGTATATCTAAATCTGGTGAAGCGTTTAGAGAGACTTTGTTGTCAATAGATTCAGATTGCTACAAACAAAGACTTATAAGGTCTTTAACGTGTTTGCCCGCTCTGATACCAATTGAAAAAGCGTGGGATTAACAACCACACCCAATATTCCATTCGGCAATCTGAATGGACTAACTCCAATATAATTCCAAGAGAATCAACTAGACAATCATACTTAATCGAGGAAAGATATCCAAGAATTATATCTCTATTTCTCAATACAATCTGCAATCGAACACATAAGAATCTGTGAGCCTAATTGATACGAGAAATAACTTGAACGGTATCAAAAACCAATGTTCAAGTGTCAATCAATTACTACCCAACAAACAAGGTTGGATTTACAAATTGATTGAACTAAGCACAACCTGTGATATTTCAATTATATAAACAAATATAATGCGGAAAAGAAAGACACCGGAAACTTTATTAAGGAGGAAACCTCAAATGCAGAAAACCCCGGAACCTAGTCCATATTTGAACACCACACTATATTAAGCCGCTACATACACTATCCTACTACAAGATAATTTCGAACTGGAATGTAGTTGATACCTAACCAATCTCACACTGATCAATGTACAGTCGCGTTCCTTACGCCTCTGAATCCCAGAAGGACTCTATGCACTTGATTCCCTTAGTTGATCTCACCCACAACCAAGAGTTGCTACGACCCAAAGTCGAAGACTTATAAACAAATCTGTCTCTCACAGATAAGTCTATTCTGATAGATAAATATGTCTCCCACAGAAATACATATGAAGTTTTGTTCCGTCTAGTGATAAATCAAGGTGCATAGGAACCAATTTATAATACAAACATATATTCCGAAGAACATCCTATAAATATCAATCACCTCACAATAACTTAACTATATGGTAGTAAAACAAGTGATTGTAGAATCACAAGGAATGAGATAAAGAGCTTTGTGATTACTTTTTATATCTTACCTATCGAAGAAAAATATCGAGCAAATCTTAGAAAAGATAGTACTCAGTACGATAGAACAAGTAAGATCAGAATATGCAACTACAAAGAAAATAGTTGGATCTGGCTTCGGAATCCCAATGAAGTATTCAAGTCGTTAGCCTATAATGGTTTTAGGAAAAACCTAGGTTAAAGGAGAATAGACTCTAGACGCAACAAGTATCACACATAAGTGTGGGGATAAGGTTTTACAGCTTGGTAGAGTTTTCCTTATATATTCTTTCAAATCAGGTTTGTTTAGCGTAGAAACGAAGCATTCAAGTATTCACCGTTAGATGAAATCCCGATTTAAGATTTAAGCTAAGTTTGCTTAAAACCAAAGCAATATTTCTCCACCGTTATATGGTCTTATCTTGTAACACACAAATGAAATACACTTTAATTTAAATACGTGTAACCTTACCTAAATGTGTATATCGAGTTGGCTCAATACTAGTTAACCGAAATTATCCATATGAACACTTCGTCTTAACCACATTGATAGACGCATTTATGTGTCTATTTTGATTTCGATTATCTATATTGTTAGTACCCATTTTTGTACTTATATTCGTATTTTATGTTTTTGTAGGTGTTTTCGAGAATTAAGCTTTATGGAGGAATTGGCTCGAAAAGTGGCATTTGCAATACGAGGAATTACTAAAGGCACCGGAGGAGTTGATAATGGCACCTTGGAGTTTCACTATTCTGACCCAAAATTTGTCTTCATACCCAAAGATTGCTAATTGTACCCTAAATTGCTAAAGGGACAGCGGATCTGGATAAGGGCGTGGCGTCTTCTTCATTTGAATTCGAATTTTGGCGGGATAAGCTGACAAATTAGGGTTTGAGAATTAATGATGTTTCTCTGAGACTAAATCACTTTGAAATTGAATGGGTAATCTTCCTTAAGCTTAAAAAGCGAATTTTGGTATGTTCGTTTGATTGGATCAAAGTTGGTTAGAACGTTGATTTGAAGCAAGCGAGATAAAAAAAATTGGCGGGCAACTTGTTATTCATGGTGAGAATTAGGGTTGGATTTTTTTGGCACGATTAAAGGAGATTCAATCATTTGAGTTAAGTTTGTTTGGGCTTATTAAGGCTAAATAGAGTTTCTATGCTCATTGGATTTGATCCAGTTGGGCTAGATAAGTAGGGAGAAAATAAAGGTGTGGAAGCAAGGGTTGTTGAGATTGCTGGATTGGATTTGGGTAAGATTTTGTCGAGGACTTTCATGGGATATGACTTGGATTAGTTTGTTTCTACAAAAACGAGGAAGGTATAGTCTTCGAATCGAACATTGAGAAGATTTATCGTTTCTCGAAACAAGGCAATGAAATATTATCGGGTTTTACTTGGAGATATTTGGTGGAATATTTGACGATTATGTGAAGATATGGGAAGGATATTCTCTGGTGATTCGATATTATCTTGAGAAAGTCTTCTGACTACAATTTACGCATGAAAAAGAAAAGTCGATAATTTTACGGCCAAGGAAGAAAAGAAATATTTTGGAGGATTAGCAGGCACATGATAGAGTATAAATAGATGGGGTTGGATTCTTAGAATCTGATAGGAGTTTGGGAGCCAGAACGAACACATTAGGTAAGAGTTTGTGAAGCTGCGGGAAAGGAGGTGCCGAGTGATTACGCATGAGCAGAAGAAGAAAGATAGATCACATCCTATAATAATGCAATCATCTTTTCTTTGTGAGTCCTCAGTGCAACACTTGAGTTACATGCTTGGCCATTGGCGTTACCGTCCGGGTGCTTAATGTTATTTTTCTCCGATTAAAACACCCTTTTTGAGCCATAGTTATTATTTTGAGAAAGTGTTTGACATGATAGAGCTAAACCCAACACTCGGACCAGCGGAGGAAACTTAACATCATACATGGGTAATTTAAATTAATTCTTTTTATGACTTTGCACTAATTAAAATTGAATTATGATTTTGATTAATCAGTTTGTCATCTCATTTGATGGGTCATGCTTGCTTAGATGTTTTGATGTTCCATGCTTGGATTTACAACTAATATTTTTAGAATTTACCTTAGCAAAAATAAGAGTCCATGTCTTTATTTATTGAGCATAATTGTTAAAAGAATTAATATTTGAACCTTATGTTATGATTTTGGGCGGAATCATGAGTCTAGTTTCTCCCGATATTATACTGTATTTTTGTATATATTTATTAGAATTAATATTTAAATGCAGAATCGAGTCTACACAAGTCCGAGTGAATGACAACTCTGCTTACCACTATAAAACTACATCAATTTTTTGTGCCGCTGACGCGATTTGTGTTAGGTTAGGTTTGAGATTTATTTTAGGTTTGTTTTTGTTTTATATTATTTTTTTGTTCTATTTTACGTTTTTGGGTATTTGTCTATTTAATATTGCAGGTTTTGAATCAAGAAGAAATTGGAGACTAAAGACCTTAGGGATTAAAATTAGAGACAAAGCGGAAAGAAACGGAAAAGAAGACAATTTTATTTTTAATTTTAGGTTTTTATTTATTTTTTTGTAATTTTTAGAAATTGTATTAGGTTTATTATTATTTTTGTAATTTTTGTAATTTTTTTGGACATTCTTTTTGGACTTGGACATTATTTTAAAACCCTAAGGAAGGGTTGAGGAGTTAAATAAACTTTTGGGAAGGGCGATGATTGCGATCTTTGTCTACCCCACGGTTCATACACCGGTGAGTCGGTGGCCTTAGCCGACTTCAACGGTTCATCGCCGTGCAGTACGGGAGGTAAGACTCTATCCACCTGTAATCTCTCACAGCTGAGTTTTATTTTGTGTGACAACTCACACCGTGCATAAAAATAATGTCGAATTGGTATTATAATAGCCAATACAACGAATATCCGAATGATTATCAAAATGGACATTACTTTGACCATAGTGTGAATAGTGGTTTCAAACATCAAACTTTTTGAAAGTTATGGCTCATACCATGGTGAGCTAATTGCTATCCACACATGCACCCGATCATACGAGCAAGAAAAGGAGTATTTTAGTTCTAGTTAATCGTCTTTGGACAATATAATGAAAATGTTGAAACTAGTCCCTATTATGATCCTTATGAACTGTTCTTCCTCTAAAAGAGTCTCTCAAACAATTAGCGAGAATACAAATAGGTTTGTGTTAGAAATGAATAAACAAAATTCACCCATGAGTGAACCTTTTATACACGATACCATAAGGAAGTCATGAGTCGACTCAAAAGATTTTGTTAGAGGCCTGCAACGGAAGCTAACAAATAATCTTAGTGTTTCCAATAGTACCCTTGAAAATGAGGATAGTTATTTGCATAATCAAGATGACGAGGTTAGAATTGGTAACACTACCTTTTTAGATGAGTTTCGACCATTTTTCATGTTATTATAATGATGATTATGATGAGGATAGTGTTGATGAAGAATCGGACACATAGGCATAGTGATCGAGGGAATTTGTTACTCCAATTGATCTTTACAATGAAAATATTATTTATAAATCAAATCCAAATAATTTTAACAATTATTCACCTATTCAAAAGGGCGAGGATTTGACTAGAGATACCACCTGTTTTAGACGATGTAGTAGTCCCTTATGATTACGAAGCCAATGATAATTTAGAGGAGCAGGTTTATCCCGAGAATATTATTTTTTTGAGTCTAGCGATTTAGAAACATTACTCTTAGATAAATAAGATAGACTCTAGAAAGTTCAAATATGAGTGAGGATGCATCACCCGAGTATAACCTAGAAGAAGCAATTGACCATTTCAGAATCCGAATACCTAGAAATTAGGAAATTGTAGCTAGTCTATCTAGAGACACCCAAAAAAATCTAAGTTTGGGGGTGATTATCATTCTCCATTTACTTCACCTTTGACTCTTACATAAATCCCTCACTTGGGACTTGATACATGTGCTTTAACCATTGTGCATGACGTTTTCTTGAACCTAGTGATGTCCATAAGGAAGTTCGGTTATTAGAAACCCATCTTCTCGGGTGATGTGGTTTACCCGGCTATGATACCCAGATTGATTTTGTTTTGCCACCAAATATTTTTCTTCCACATGTGGAACGTATGAATTTCGAATGTGTCGATTAATAAGTTATGAGACGAGACCTAATTATTTTAGGAAAATAGAAATGACACATTTGCTTAGAATAACCACCACTTTCATTACGGCCATTGTTTGAGTCAAATTAGATTGACTTAGAGGATCCTCAATTATTCAAGTTATTATTATGTGTGCTTTCTAAATTTTTTTCCAGGAACTTGGAACTCGATATTTTGGATCTTACTTAGGAGGTGCCTCCCATGAAGATATTTTATTTAGACCCCTTTATAGAACTGAACACGAACCACAACTAGATGTAGTTGTCTTAAACGAGAAACTTGACAAGGGTGTGATATGTTTTATTCTTGGTTTGTTGCGGTTTCCTTTTTACGTGATAACACTTTTAATGCATGACCCATGATTGTTTGGTTATTGCTTTATGATATGAGGTGATTAATTATTTCTTATGTTCCAAGCTAATACATTAAACTTAGCACTTCTTGGGAGGTAATCCATGCTCATGCAACACGGTAATATCTTTCCTTAACTCCTTTTCTTCAAGTGGTAATAGTTTCTCCTTGTTCATGCACTTAATTTTATCTTTAGAACATTAAGGACAATGTTAGATTTAAGTTTGGGGGTGGGGAAGAAACTTTTTGTTAATTTTTCTTTTAGTTGAAATAAATAAACTCCCGAGCCTAGAAATTTATGCCTAGTAAGGATTGTACTAACCAATCTAAGTGGATGGAAGCTGTCTTGATTGTAGGAGTTGAGGAACCAATGAGTAGATGGAAACATCTAAATGGGAGTCATTCATAAAAGCACGAGCTCGGGGTGTTAGAAATAACATGATAGTTTCCACCGTATCTTGGAATCATCTTATTACTTCTCTTTTTATTTTTGCACAATTTTTATGTTAATGTCTGGCTTTGGTTGAAATAGGGTGATTGAGTTACTAATTAAAAAAAAAAAAAAAAAAAAAAAAATGAGACCGGACCATTGACTAAAGGCACCCGGAGGAGTTGATAAAGGCACCTTGGAGTTTTCACTATTTACAGCTCAAAATTTACTATTCATACCCCAAAGATTGCTAATTGTACCCCAAATTGCTAAAGGGACAACGGATCTGGATAAGGGGCAGCCATCTTCTTCATTTGAATTTCGAATTTTGGCGGGATAAAGAGCAACCAAATTAGGGTTTGAGAATTAATGATGTTTCTCTGAGACTAAATCACTGAAATTGAATGGGTAATCTTCCTTAAGCTTAAACAGGACTGGTATGTTCGTTTGATTGGATCAAAGTTGGTTAGAACGTTGATTTGAAGTAAACAGATAAAAAAAAATTGGCGGGAAACTTGTTATTCATGGTGCAGAATTAGGGTTGGATTTTTTTTTGGCACGATTAAAGGAGATTCAATCGCTGGGTTAAGTTTGTTTGGGCTTATTAAGGCTAAATAGGGTTTCTATGCTCGATGGATTTGATCCAGTTGGGCTAGATAAGCCGGGAGAAGAAAATAAAGGTGTGGAGAGCTTCAAGGGTTGTTGAGATTGCCTGGATTGGATTTGGGTAAGATTTTGTCAAGGACTTTCATGGGATATGACTTGGATTAGTTTGTTTCTACAAAACAGGGAAGGTATGGTCTTTCGAATCGAACATTCAAGAAGATTTACATCGTTTCTCAGAAACAAGGCAATGAAATATTATCGGGTTTTTACTTGGAATATTTGGTGGAATATTTGGCAGTTATGTGAAGATATAGGAAGAATATTCTTTGTTGATTCGATATTATCTTGAAGAGAGTCTTACAGCTGCAATTTACGCATAAAAGAAAGAAAGAAAGTCTGATACTTTCTGTGGAAGAAAAGAAAGATTTTTAGAGGATTTAATCGACCTGTGATGGGTATAAATAGATGGGGTTGGTTCTTAGAGATATAATCGGGAGTTTGGGGACCGAACGAACACTTTGGGTGAAGTTTGTGAAGCTGCAGGAGAGAAAGGAGGAGGAGTTGAAGACGAAGAAGAATAGATCACATCCTATAATAAGACATTCATCTTTTCTTTGTAACAGTCCTCCAATTGTAACAAATGGGTTCAGAACGTTGATACAGCGTTGCAAATCCGCTGTAATATTATTTTTCTCCAGTAAAACACCCTTTTTGAGCCATGGATTATTATTTTGAGAAAGTGTTTGACATGATTAACTAAACCCAACACTAGGACGATGGAGGAAGCCTAACATCATACATGGGTAATTTAAATTAATTCTTTTTATGACTTTTGCACTAATTAAAATTGAATTACGATTTTGATTAATTAGTTATCATCTCATTTGATGGGTCATGCTTGCTTAGATGTTTTGATGTCCCATGCTTAGGATTTACAACTAATATTTTTAGAATCTACCTTGGCAAAAATAAGAGTCCATGTCTTTATTTATTGAGCTATAATTGTTAAAAGAATTAATATTTGAACCTTATGAAATGATTTTGGAGGAATCATGAGTCCTAGTTTCTCCCGATATTGCTATCTCTTTTTGTATATATTTATTAGAATTAATATTTAAGTCTAGAATCGAGTCTACACAAGTCCGAGTGAACGACAACTCTACTTACCACTATAGAACTACATCACACATTCTAACATATCTAGATCAACTATGATGATCAATCAATCATGGAAGATAATCTAATGAATCTAATTGTGTTCCATAGCGTTATTCAATTGTTCAATATCTTATAGAAAAATAAATGAACCAATTGAAGCAAAATCAGATTGATTCGTAATTGTATAAAGTACTAATACAAGAATCAATTCATGAAAATTAAGCCACAGTTTGCAAAGATTGCATTCCTTAATATATACATGTATTTGTTCATGAGTATGAAATCATACTTAACCGATTTTAGAACTCTAACCACTAAGTTTGCAAATTGTTACGCAAACTTTAGTTCCGGACTTTGGTCATGTCCAGCAGTTTGCAAACGGGTACGCAAACTGTCGTTCCGGGCCTAACTCAGGTAGAACCGTTCGCATAATGGTATGCAAACTTGGTTTTCGTACTTCTCAGTTAAAACCGTTCGCATACTGGTATCAAACTTGGTTTCCGGACCTGAATCATACCAAAACAGTTTGCATACTAAGTACGCATACTGTGATGTATCCATACATGGATTTTTTGCTCTAAACTCCCATTTCAATCACTGAAACATTTTTGGAAGATGACAATGGATGTCTCACACATACTATTAGCTTATAAGAAATTTCAAGTGATCGAATGATCAATATGAAACTTTCCAAGTCGACATCAAATGATTGTGTTACACAAATCATGTAAGATGTTTCAAGGCAATTTCCACATGATCATCTTTTGACATATATTTCCAACAAATAAATTGTTTCCAACTGAACATGTCAAGAATAATGATGAACGTAGCTAAATCAAAAAGATACCAACACATATTTCGAGAAATAAATAAGTGAGTTAAACTCAACTCGAAATCTCAAATGTGTATAATATGTGTAGGATCCAAATATCGCAACAACGACACATCAGCGAAAATCTCATCAACAACATTTGCGAGGACGTCGTAAAATAATTACAGGAATGACATAACAGACGACAACAGCGTAAACATGAGTAAAGTGTGGTAATTTAGCGAAATTAAAGATATTTGCGAAATTAACATTTACAAGCTCGCGAGGTTACCGCAAGCCATATCCGAAATTAAAGGACAACTTAGCTGTCATCCACTATGTAAACACTATATAAAGAGGAGAGCAGAAGAGAGAAAAGGGGGGGACAATTTTAGGAAGAGAGAGATATTTTTTAGAGAGTGACTTTATTTTCTTTATCATCTTCTTTCCCTAAAACTAGACTGAGAGCTCCAAATACTCATTAATGAAGTCCCAATGTAATACTTATGTAATTTCAATAATCATAGTGAAAAATCCTAACTCCGTGGATGTAGATCATATTGATCGAACCGCGTAAATTCTTGTGTCTCCATTTATAATTTTAGGATTTTCATCTCTATTTTCATATAAAATAAGTTTAGATCTAGAAATTATTATCAAGATATGATGAGGGGTGTGTTGTGGGATTTCCTGCAACTACATAATGGCGCTAGAAACAGGGAAAGGATCTATTCTATCTTCAATTTGCTGGTTCAAAACAACGTCCACAGATTTCGATCAAAAGAGCTCCAATGCAAAAAAATTCAGAGTTTACATGAAGATTTGTCATCTGAAGCTCCAGAAAATAAAGAGGATGAGATATGAAAGACAAAATCAAAGTTGAAAAAGAAACAATGAAGACGAAGTCAGACGGATTTACATCAACAAAACACGAATCATCTTTCTTAACTCATTCCTTTTCTTATTACTACTCGCCTTCAGATCTATATATATTTAAAAGAAAATTTAGAAAATTTTTCATTTCTACTCGCCTTCGATCTATATATATTTAAAAGATCAGATCTCATTTCGAAAATCTTAAAATATCTAAAATAGTTAAAATAGTGCCTTCCTAATTAATTTATTCGATCTTGAAAATGTTGGTTACTGATGTCCGCAGATCTAATTTCTCCTTTGATTGCTTATTGAACAGTGACAGGGATCAACGAATACCATGCCTTCGCCTGTGTAAATTAATAGCACAGGTTTAGGAAGGCAAACTCATCCTAAACAACAATAACGAGGCGAAGATTAAAGCTTGAAGAGCAAAAACCAAACAAAAGAAACTACATCTCAAAATGTAGGGATAAAATTTATTAAGGATTGAAGATCGCTTTGTTTGGTTATTTCTCAAAGCATCCAAAGATTTGGCGAAGCAAGATTCTCAGTATTTAGCCAAATTCACAGTATTAAACTTCGCAGATTCAGATGTTGTATTCGCAAAGCAGAGTTGACAAATGCGGAAATATACGACAATATCATGAAACATCAATTCTGCGAAGACTAATCAACACAAACAAAATGGAAATAGAGCAACTCGAGATAATAGCGCCCGGGAAGTTTGTCTTCAAAAACAGGTCCAGTAAATGGGGAGAGGCGGAAGATATGGACACACTTAGTTAGAAAAGACAAAGGTAGGGCTTCTTGTGCAGGAACAGACAAAGACAAAAATTTCATAGTTTCGTAGTAAACCACCAAACAAGGACATCATTGTCAACATGAAGAGTTCTCAACAAACCCATGGAAAGATGAATACCCCACAGGTTTACAACAAAGCTAGTGGAACATCAACGAAGCAACAAGGGAAATATAGTGGTGAAGTACAGAGGTGAACAGATTACTCATGCTTGCGAAGAAAATAAATCATTGTTTAGAAAATATTATTACAACGAGAGAGAATTAAAGAGCGTGCAAAGAAGTAACAATAAATCAACAACATGCTGCAAAGACAACCTCCGCTCATGAGTTCACCGCAAACATCAATCAAACAGCGAGAATGAAACCTACAGATTCAGAACGGATTCCAGCCAAGCTAACTTAGCCACCGGTCAAGCTTTACTTCAGTCCTTTCAGCATACAAGAAAATAAATAAGGTCATGAGCCACCAGCAAGGGAGATTACTGCGAAGCGCTCGCCATTACTTCAGTAAACCACAAATAAGGTCACGAGTACTGGAGAAATTACGTTACAAAGAGATATGGAAATGTCAAAGATACATCTTCGTCAACAGTTCCGGCAAGTATAAAGAAGGATATCCAGTTCAAGAGCCGCGAGCAACGACGCCAAAAGGGAGTATTTGTGTCTCAAGTTTCAATCACTACTGCAAGGAAGGATATTAATTATGATATAAATTACTAAGAGTATCTAATTATAATAGAAATATGTACAAAAATGAACGAATAATAGAAGTTGCATGTCATATTTACAGCATGAATAGTTAAATAACATGCTATAAATTAAATTTTTTACAAAGATATACTTTCAATCGTGTTGAATACATACTAATCAGTAATTGAAACTCACAGGAGGACATGCAATCACCAAAGCAAGCACGACCATTATAGAGGTTCGACAAAGCATTACTGGGGAAAAGAGGAGAATGCGTGCTATTGTTGACAACTGACCTATATAAGATGAAATCGATCAAAGGCGAATATTTTCAACAAATCGAAAAGAACAAAAGCAGAGATAGAGAAGGAAGCAAAGGAGAGGATTCTATATAAAGTTCACGAAAGAAGAATAAATGAACTTTGATATCTTTGGAGAGAAATAACTTCTTGAAAGAGGAAATTCAAGTGTAATGAAGCAAAAGTTTCCTTCGCATGAATAGCCAAGGAAAAACAACAGAAGAACAACAGAAGTCCAATCTCGCTTTGTCTGCAATGAAGAAAACTTGCGAATTAATCACCTAGTTAAGCAGCAGACGAAGCTCACCATCAGCTAAGTTGTCAGTTCGCAAAATTCAGTACCTGCGAAGTTAATGATCCCTGCGAAGTTAAACCAACACGCCATAGAAAAAAGTACAAAGAATGAATTCGAATCCCGAGTTATCTATAACAAGGGAGGAAAGAAATCTGTTTCATGGGAGTAATCCTAAAATGACCTACAAATTATAAGCAAAGAAAGAAAAGGATGAGTTAAGAGGCAACTAGCATTGCCAAGCAGCGAAAAGGACGCACACAAAGTATAAGCATCTAAGTAATTTAGCAAAAACCGGGCAACTTGGTACCTACACAACTGCATCACCAGCGAAGCAATAAGAGAAATACAGTATGATTCGCAGCCAGATCCAATAACAAGTGAAGAAGACAATGAATTACAGGAGCTTTAAAGGCACAAATGAAAGTTACATGAATTTTTTGCATCTTCAAACAAGCCACAAATGATGGGAAGAGATTCTGGTTTTGCAGGCAAAGAAATAAATGATGTGGAGTTCAAAGGCTATGCAATAAACTACAAACTAATAAGGAGTTCAACCATGACTAAAGATGAAGAAGAATTCCCGTGAAGAAATTAATAGAAGGAGAAGACGAAGATAAACATTATTGAAAGAACGGTTAAAAAAGGAATAAGTAATGTGAACTGTACCTCTCAATCCCAAACAGGAAGCTGGAACAGTTGGCAAGGGGAGTGTTGAGTGAACTAGAGAACTTGCGATCGAATCCAAGCACATGCATACTTTTTTGCAAATTTTCTATAAAACCATAGAGAGGATCGTAATAAGAGGGTGGACATTGGGCTTGTTTTCGCAAACAGAATCCAGTACAAATGGTCAGTAGCGAAGAGAGGAAGCTCAGTACCAGGGGTTCGAATCTCCCATTCGCAGATAGAATTTTTATCCTTCGCAGATGTTCATTCACTTCAAACAGATGTTAACTTTGCAAAGTCTTTGATTATTTTGTAAGAGAAGGTTAGCACAGTTGGTATGGTGCGAGATTGGTCACTGGCGAAGAGTACAAGTATAAGGTCGCGGGTTCAAATCTTGTCACTCTTCCATTTATTTTTGCGACATTTATACATTCAAGAGGGACCCTGTGAGGCAATATACACTTCAAGAGATACATTTGCACAGAAGAAAACCAGCACAGATGGTCATAGAAGAAGTGTTGCGAATTAGAGGGCAAGGGTTCTATTCTCCTTACTATCAAATAATTTTTGCTTCGCAGATATTCATTTTACAGAGTTGGGCTTTGATTATTTCGCAAAGAAGAGAGTTGATGATTATCTCGCAAAGAATGAAGAAGAGAATGATTATTTCGCAAATAATGATTGAAAGAATTGACATAAATGAAAGAATAAATGAAAGAATAAAGAAATGCGAAAATTTCGCAGAGACATAAGAATGGGACGAACCTTTATGGCGTACAACCTAAATCGCGAATAAAATTTCGCAAGAGGCAAATGTAAGACCTAAAGTGCGTCATATAAGGGGGTATCTCTTAACATGGCTCAGGGAAAAGGTTACACCGCCCCTGGAACCTGAGCCATGGATATTTGGGGTCAATAAAGCCCATCCAGGAGAGGTACCTTGGATTTCCAACTATATATATAAGGTTATACCCTGGTTGGACGACCGAGGGCCTCTTCTAAGGAGTCAGCATATGATCAAGGCGCCGAGGTACACGGTTGAGCCAAGAGTGCCTGGGGCATTTGAAGTGTCTCGGCCATTCTTGGCAAGTCTTGGTGTATGCTGCACTCGGCCCGAAGAAAACTCCACTTAGGGTGCAGTCTCGTAACCATAAGCCCTATAGGTATAAGGTATAAGAGGCTGCAAAAACAACTGGTTGTTGTTAAGACCGGATGGGAGGAGCTAGTCTTGTATGGACGATGTACGCCTCCTTGAAGGGGCAACCAGGGAGATGATAAGGGCGGCACCCTCCATTAGGGAGCTGATAAGTGTCTTAAGACGCAAATGTCATGAGGCTTTATTTTCGCAAGAAAATTTAGGCTTGTCATATTTGTGCGATGATCCTGAAGAGGCAATAATACAAAACGCGAGGGTAAGACGAGATCAATGGGTCTTTACATGAAAGTGTAAAGACGTCCTGCGATTTCGTCGCAAGACGGCAATGTCATGGGGCTTCATATTCGCAAGAATTTCAAGGCCTGTCATATTGTCGCAACAAAAACATCCTGCAGAGGCAACAATACTAAAGAAATGATAAGGCAAGATCAATGGGTCTTTACATGAAAGTGTAAAGACATCCTGCGATTTTGTCGCAATGACAAGAGGTGGCAAAATAAGACCTTTAACTAGGAAGGCAAAATAAGACCACATAAGAAAGTGAGTAAGCAAATAAGCTTGCGAAAATGATTATATGTAAACAAATAAGTTTGCGAATGTATACATGGAAATGAATCTGAGACAGCGAAAATAAAAAAGAAGTATTATTCAGAATATCTCAGGAGTGTTATTCAGAATCTCTCAGCAATATTATTTAGAATCTCTCAGGAGTATTATTCAGAATCTCTCAGGGTATTATTCAGAATTTCGCAGAGGTATTCATAATTTCGCAGAGGTATTCATAATTTCGCAGAAGTATTCATAATTTCGCAAAACGAGTCGGAATTTCTCAGAATGTGATTATGTTGCAAAATGTGGTTATTTCGCGCAATTATTTCGCACATTTTCTCAACGATTCTACCCTCATAGATAAAGAACATATGCAACTATGGATTACCAAGAAATAACATTTTATGTTCTTTATCTTCTCGGCAAGAATCATTTCCAAAGCGGACATTCAATGATGAATAACAAGAATCCTCAACAAAAATGGAATTTCGCATGAATAGAGGCAATATTTCTTATTCGCATTCAAGGACGGATACTTCTTATATTTCTAAGATTGAATGCTTCGTATACTTCAAGGATACTTCATACTTCGTATACTTCAAGGATGCTTCATACTTCTTATACTTCAATGGTTGATACTTCTTATTTATTTCACAAAGCTTCGGAACTTCGCAAAAGAATAGAGGCAAGTACGTACTTTTCAAGTCTAGTATTCTTTCGCTCGTTCCTTCATCAACAAAGATCAAAGACTACTACAACAACGGATTTTTTCTTAAAGATCGCTCTTCAAGCAATATTCAAGAAAAAAGAGGCAAGATGTAGGATCCAAATATCGCAACAACGACACATCAGCGAAAATCTCATTAACAACGATTGCGAGGACGTCGTAAAATAATTACATGAATGACATAATAGACGACAACAGCGTAAACATGAGTAAAGTGTGGTAATTTAGCGAAATTAAATATATTTGCGAAATTAACATTTACAAGCTCGCGAGGTTACCGCAAGCCATATCCGAAATTAAAGGACAACTTAGCTGTCATCCACTATGTAAACACTATATAAAGAGGAGAGCAGGAGAGAGAAAAGGGGGGGACAATTTTAGGAAGAGAGAGATATTTTTTAGAGAGGGACTTTATTTTCTTTATCATCTTCTTTCCCTAAAACTAGACTGAGAGCTCCAAATACTCATTAATGAAGTCCCAATGTAATACTTATGTAATTTCAATAATCATAGTGAAAAATCCTAACTCCGTGGATGTAGATCATATTGATCGAACCACGTAAATTCTTGTGTCTCCATTTATAATTTTAGGATTTTCATCTCTATTTTCATATCAAATAAGTTTAAATCTAGAAATTATTATCAAGATATGATGAGGGGTGTGTTGTGGGATTTCCTGCAACTACAATATGAAAGTCTATATAGTTACACGACTTTGTCTCAATAGGATATAAAATAGAAAATAATAGACTTCTGAGTGATAGATAAGTTATAGTCTCCACATACCTTTTGTTGATGAAGTTCCTCCGAGTTATTCAGTAGATCTTTGTTTTCAGTTGTAAGTGTCGTGAAGTATAAAGCTCAACTACACATTTTATCCTAGTCCGAGACTCCTATAGGTAGACTAGAAATCAAGACTATAGTTTTGATCAACTAAATTTGACAAAAAATCTTGAGATAACAACACTTGCGAGTTCGACCGAGCAGTGCTCTAACACTAACTTCAAGTGGAAGGATGATGTCTTCATTGTAGTCATTACTTCTTCTTATTCTTCAGGTCTTCGGAGTATTACTTGTATGTCTTAACATTTCTAGACTTTCTAGTCTACCTAAACGAAGTTGACTCTAGTATTTAATCAAGCGACTCTAGATGAGTTTGATACTAAAATATGAAAACCAAACTTGACATATCAACACTTGGCGGGTTCAACCGAGCTATGCTTTACAGTCTCCCCATTTGTCATTTTTAGTGACAAAACTCTATATACACTAGTAAGGACACATGTGCGATGCACATGCTTGAGTTTTACTCGTCCAACAATACTAAATTTGAAAGTCATGAAATTTTTTTCCTAAAACAAAAATTTACTATTCTTATTTGTACTCGTTACGTAGATAATTGAAAGAGCTTTTCAAATATAAAAATTTTACAAAAATCCGGTGTATATTTTGAAAGATATTAAGCTTTTAAAAATGTTGATCTATTTTTAGAACAATGGTATTTATGTAAATATGTAAGAAATGGGGACAACTAAGTAATTTAGGGGGTCTCCTACCAAAAAGAGCTCTTTTCTTTATATTAGTATAAGATAAGATATACATATGGATATAAACAAATTAAAAAATAATTTATTCTTCGTATGCTTAATTCCAAGTTTCAACAACACAATAACCTGCATATATTCAATCAAAAGCTTTTATTCCCCCTAAAGGTAAGCTAGGTATATATTCAATCCGAACATCTTTGTTATTCCCCTTTTATAGCATGAAATTTTATACAACAATATGATATGTTTCTCCCCCTTAGTTTATGCTTTACTCTTTCGCTACATATAACGTTTAAGCACAATAATCCTTTACTAGTGACTTAAAATCACTTGTTTACTTCATATATTTATCCCCTTTTTGTCACAAAATGACAAAGATTCGAGCAAACAAAGGACAAATCGAAAGGATCTTACAAATCTATAAGGATTGTACAACCTATAAGAGTAATCACGGAGTTCACATACCATTTTAGATAACCAATATTAAAACCTAAACTACAAAAGTAATTTAGTTTCAATATGTTATCATGGAAACAATTGTAAGGACCCTCGAGCTCGTCAACGCTATTTGACTAGTCTAGCAAGGATTAAGAGAGGAATTAGCCAATAATAACTCGATTAGTTTAACACGAACGTTAAATAATAGAATTTAATCTAACAACGACCTGGATACGAAATTAGTACCGTTGGATTGATCTCGAAAAGTTGTGTGAATTGTCATCTCGAACGTGCATTCGGATATTAGACGAATAAGATGATTAGTGAGAGGGGCAAAATGGTCTTTTCCCCATTAAACCGACTGGGGGTTCCCTTAACCATTTCAGCGGGTGTTACATAGTTTTCCCTTAGTCTTATCGGGTCTAAACCGAGAAGATCGACTCGAATCTCTTTTCTTTTCTTTCTTATTCTTCTTTTTCTTTCTTCTCGTTTTTCTTTCTTCTTATGCTCTTTCTCAGTTCTTCTTCTGTTGAAGATCGTGAGACAAATTTGAGATAAGTGTTGAGAAATTTAAGTCGTCAGAATGGATAAAAGAAGAAGGAGTTGGTGTTTCTGCTATCTATGAAGAATAAGGTTGAGTTGATGATATAAATCAAGAGTAGGGTTTTGTTCTGGACTTAGAATTTTGTGAAATTGAAGATGAGATTGAAACAAGAGGAGGAATATTAAGGATGGGTATTCGTTATTGTAGCAAAGAAGATGATTTACCAAGTGATTCTCAAGTTGCAGTAGAGAATCGATAAATTAGGGTTTCTGCTGTTGGTTTTGGTTTCGTGTTGAATTGATGGTGTAATTAGGTTGCTGTTATATCAAGTTTAGAAGGGTTGTGGTGAATTGAAGTTTAGAAATCGTTTTGATGATAAACTGAAGTAATTAGGGTTTGTGTAAGAAGTTTTAGGGAAGATGTGAAATTATGAATTTAGAAGACGATTTGAGATGGGTTTTACCTGATTTAGAGTTTGAGTTTGAAGAATTGATTGGAATCGGTAGTTAGGGTTTGTTTCTGTTTTAATGGAGGTCTGAGAATTGAATTATAATTCGAATGAGGATTGTTAGTAATGATGGGAGTGTTTCGGTGTTCGATGGACTGAATCGGTGAGTTGATGTGGCCTTAAGAAGAATTCCAGTTAAGAAAGAAGAGGAAATTGAATTCCAATTGCTGGAAATATAACTTAGTTGAGGTAAGGTTCTTCTCAGTTACTTGAGCAGAATTATTCAGGTCTATTTTTGAGTATTCGATGGTTAATAAAAAGACGTGGTAGTATTCTAAGTTTATATTTGAATTACAAGTTATATATATGTGTTAGTATGGATTGGATTAAAGCTTTTGTCAATCTAAGTTACAGACGTGATAATTGATTCAGATTGTAAGGAAGATGTTAAATGTTTGTTGTGCGTGTTGGTGCTGAGATGGAGTTGCAGGTGAAGTTGGTTTGGTATGTACAGGGTCTTGGAGATGTTAATAGAGTTGAATTGAAGGTATTGGGTAAATCGTGTTAATGGGGTGAATTAATGTTGGTCTTGAAATGGGATTAAGACAGGGTTGTATGACTTGGAATTACAAATGGTTGTTAGGTGCAGTTGTAAAGTGGTTTGAAGTTCTGGTGGTGGATTTGAGCATAGGATGAATGTTGTAGAAATGTATCTATAAATGAAGTTGCAGTTGGATATTAAAAAGGTGTTAGTTGTATCTACAGATAGAGTTAGAGTTGGAATGGTTGTGTAGTGAGCTGAAATGAAGTGTTTGTATGAATGTATTGTAAGAGTGAAGGTTAGACGAACATTGGAGTTGAACCTGTGCAGTGAAAGGCATACCGTTGCTGCCTAAAGGTAAGCTGAAGTTGTAATTGAATTTGTGTTATGAAGTTATTTTAGAATTGAAATGAATGAATAGACTGTTTGTGTTTATTCTGGTAGAATTGATGTAGGATCTGAGGGAAATGAAGTTAAGGATGGTGGTGTAGACCGTGTAGTTGTTAATGCAGAACTGAAGGTGTAGGTGATGCATTTTTGATTAAGTTCAGAGTTTAGAGTCGCAGTTTTTTGAGTTTGACTTGGCCGTGATCTGAAATGGTAAGTGCAGGTGAGAAAGCAATTGAAGATAATGAAGAGGTCATAGTGGTGATTGCGTTGAGCTGAACTCAGTGAAGTTGTTTGTGATTTGTGTGGAACTCTTGGAGTTGTGTTTGTGTAGGCTTAGTTGATGTGTATATGTTGAGATTGATTTGAAGTTGGGAATGAGGGTTAGATGGAGGTGTTGAGTGAGTTTTTAAGGGAAAGCTTGGAACTGCAATTACAGGTAATCAGTGTTTGTAATTGTATTTGATTATGAAGTTTGTTTTAAGATTCAATGAATTGATGCATGAGTAGATTGAAGTCGAACTTGAGTTAGAGTTGTGAGTGTTAGAATTGAAGTGAATCTGTATTTGATTTTAGGCATATTAGTCATCCCAGTCAGTTTAGCTGACTCGGTTTGTTTAACTGACTCGGTTTGTTTATCTGACTGAGTTGAATCGGTTTTAATCACTGAGTTACAGATCTTGACCTGAGTTGACTCGGTTGACTTGACCCTGACCATTTACCCTGGACTTTGACCTGACTCTGGACGTTGACTGTTAGTTGAACCCTTTTACTGTTAGTGACCGTTAGTTGACCCGATAGGTCGGTGGGCGATTTTGTGGGTGGGTCAGGCTCATGGACTTGGGCTTAGGTCTAGTTTACCTATGTTGATGGTTTGGACCACTTATGGTCAGAAGTAGACTTTGATTTCTTCTACAAAGTTGTATATATCCATATGACTTAGGTATGGACTATAGAATCAACCTAATTTGAATAGTAGAATCTTAGTTATGTTAAAGTTAGAGAATGAGATACCATATTGGGCTAAGAACCATTAGATAGTTCACTTAGATTATAACTGGAACTTGTATGAATTTATGTTGTGAGCCTTTTGGCTAGATTCTTAGAGTTCTCGTGTGATTAACAGTTAGTTATTAACAATGATCGATTCAAAGGATGAACCAGTGGATCATGGATCTCGAGGTAGGCGTGGCTTGTCTTCAAAAGAGGTGGGAATTTATATTTAACTCTTTTGTGATTGTTGTTGTTTTCTTTTACCAAAGTTTATTTTTAACAAATTCATGCATTGTCTGAATGTGTTTTCCTTGCATTGTTTAGTTTTAAATTCCGAAAGTTATGTTATCTCTTTTAATCTTTCCATTGTTTGGAAAGGAATTGTAATGCCTTGTTTGTCTTTATGAATTGTTTGGGAAATAAGAATTTCCATTTGATTGTTTGGAAATGAGAATTTCCATCTGTGGTATATAGGGTATTGCTCCTTCATTTACTGGTGCGGGACGAGTCACCATATTATTATCTAGGTGCGGGACGAGTCACCATATTATTATCTAGGTGCGGGATGAGTCACCATATTATACATTGTTTAGAAGGAGTTAGTTCCATATACATGATTGTTTACCTCTATGAATTGGTTGTGTTTTAGTGTTAGGGAAAACATGAATTGTTTTCAAATAATTTCCAATGATTACTTAAAAGTTAAATGTTATTTCTACTGGGCACCCCTTTTAGGGATGATGTGCTCACCCATTCCCACTTTCAGTTTCAGAGACAGATCAGAGTTGCACAGCGAAAGCTTCGAAGAGTTGACTCCGTTAATTAGTTATCTTCTGCTATGTTTATTATGTTGTTTATATTTGCAAAATAAATGACTATTGTATATGTATCATCTGAGAGAAGTTCTTGTATATATATTTCTGAGCGGGGCTAGTTTTTGGGTTAAATTTTGTAGCAGATTTCTTAATTGAATGCTTAAGTATGTGGTTTAGATTCTTAGTGCCCCTGTATTTAGTTAATCTCTTGAATTAGTCAGCTGCTAGCTTAGTGGGCGCTACAAGTTGGTATCAGAGCTCACTATTAGATCTTACATGGGAAAAGATAGGAATAGCCAGTGCCAGTTAGTGAACTAGAATAGTTTAGAACTGGGTTGGGTTGTGAGCTAAATCTTAATCACTAAAAGCTATTAATAATTAAAATAATGGTTTGATGAATTGATTTGTTTGTTTCATTGTTTGTATTTGTAATGAAGTAAAAATTGTAGGGTACACCAATAATCTTATCTAATAATTAATAAAGATTAGAGAATAAATAGTTTAAAATTATGAACACATACACAATTCAATACTAAAAATAGTGAGATTAGTATTATTGATAAATCTTGAATGACACATATAAATATGAAGCACCTTGACTTATACGTAAACTCAACAGTTTATAATCACATAAATGTTAATAATAATTTTGGGACTCAATAATATTTGTAAGAATAGTTAGAATAATAGTTTGACCATTAATGTTAATAATAAAAATATTATTACTTCCATGCTTTGTGAAAAAATATTTTCATGGTTTGCTCCGGCGATTTTTGTCGGCGACTGAAAACCGGCCATGATTTCCAGAACTACCATGCTTTGTTCGGATTTCCCTTTGGTTTTTGATTCTTCTTTTCTTTGCGTCTTTGATTTTTCAGTCCTCTTTCGTTTTTCCCTTTGTTTTCCTTGCGGTTTTGATTTGGTTTTTAGGGTTTTAGGCTACTCTTCTTTTAGGGTTTTGATTTACAGTCCGTTATGGCGATTCTCACCATAGCTTCTTCCAACTGTCGTTCGTCGGACTCACAGCCCCTTGAAGCTTCTGCATCAACAGTCACAGTCCCTGTCGATGATCTTTCCTACCATTGCCCGTTCAAGACTTACCATAATTGTCGTGATTGTGTCAATGGTAGAGGATACGCCAAGGTTTCTTTCTTGAAACACCTTCAGGACAAGCATTTTTCATCAGCAGCCAAGATTGATTTTTGCAGAGAGCTGCTAGCTACGGACTTGGACATTTATCACGCCTGGGAGAAGCTTCTCTGCAGCTTACGCATGTGGATGTGTTATCGCTGCATGCATCTTCATGCTTGGTCGATGCCCTGCAGAGGTAGACAAGGCGCTATACATGGTGAGGTTATCGCCGGTGATGAGTGCCAAATAGTGCATATTTATACACCTTTTTATTGGCATTTTACTCATCTTTTGCGCTTAGAAATCAGATATTATCCCAGATTCTGTGTTTTCTTTGTTTTCAAGAATAAATATTTGTATTAATTAATTTTGTGTTTTTAGGCAATAAATAAAGCTTGGAGAATCTGAGGAGCCAAAAGAGCGAAGAATTGGAGTCAAGTGCCCAAGGAGCAGAAAGCCGAAGCCCACGCGCGCAACAGTTGCAACCCAACAAGTAGCAACTCATCTACAAGACATGGGCTTGAGCTAGACCCGACCCGCGACCCGGATCCGAGCCCGTCTCTTCTGAGACGTTGAGATTTCTTTCTCCCTCATCCAACGGTCGCTGCCTCCACGTGCATCGAAGATCGCTGCTCCCGTGCAACACTAGATCAAGCCAAAACCGCTTACCTCCCTGAGCCGTGTGATCTTCCTTCCTATGCATCCTACGCTCGCTGAGACCTCCTCATCGTCAGTCGATGCACCCGCTCAACACTGAAGACCTCTATACCTATACCCTAGTCGACCCGCTCCATTTCATTTTCATCTTCTCTTTCTTCTTCCCTCTGCTCTTCCGCCACCCCCTTCTCCATACCCTGACAAACCCATCTCCCGACCAAACCCTCTGCAACATCACCTTCACCACCATTCCCTCTCCCTGACAAGCCATCACCACCACCATCTCGTGTCACAACAACAACAGCCGCAACAACCACCTCCCCCGCCTCCCCTCTATTTCTCTCATAGTTTCGCCCTAGAGACTAAGTGAGAAATAGAAAGAGAAGAGGATTAGGTCTAGGGTTTTCATCACCAAGGACGCATGGAGTAGTCAAAACGATTGACAGAGGAGACAAGTGAGGGAGCGACGTGGGTGAGAGAGTACTTTTGATTTATCTCGATTTTGAGAATTAGGGTTTGGGAATTTTTATTTGCATGTATAAATTGAAGTAAGCTGGGTGTGTAGAGACTTACGCCTGGATTAGCCAGTGCAGTCACTTTAGTTTTAATTTTGTATTTTGTTATTTCATCATGTTTTAGTTTAATTCTGCTAGGGTTCAGATGAAACCCATAACCTTTTGCTAAGAATTGCTCATGTTCTGATATCTGTTTTTTTTTGTGCTTTATTGTTTGGGGTATACATAATCTTAACACATTTGCACTTTACTTTCACAAAGCATGCCATGTATGCTTTGTAGTCAGGTTCTTTCTGTGTAATATGTGTGCAATTCATGCTTCATTGAAATACTATTAATCCTCAGACTAGTTGTGCCCTGAGAAGACAACTAGTGCTTGGGAGAGATGCTTTAATTGTGATTAGAATACCCATTTTAAGTTAGGTTGAATCATCTAAGTAGTGAACATGATCTGTGATTAGTTGTACTATGACAAGACAACTAATACTAGGGATTAGTTAATTGCTTTGGTTGATAATAACTCTTTCATTGAGACCACGAAATGGCAGACTTGCCATTACAAGGGACGAAAACAGTATCAAAAATTGAACGGTCTTAGCTGAGGTCAGGTGGTGGATTCGACACCCTAGAGCTCCCTTTTTGTTACAATTTACTCTTGCTGTTTTCCTTAGCTTAGGTTCAATACATTTCAAATCAGCCGTATCGGCAAAACACCCTTTTGTTACTCTGTCACACTAGAAATTCAGTTAGCAAGCCTTTGATCAATACAAGAGCACCACAAGTCTCTGTGGTTCGACTCGTACGTGCCCAGTTCTACAACCAAGACACCGTGCACTTGTGGATTATAACATGTAGGCTAAAATTTATATACCTTTCGAGGCCTACCAAGTTTTTGGCGCCGCTGCCGGGGACTTGGTGTGTGCCCTGAGATTTTCGGCTAGACTTAACTGAGTTCATTCCATCTCTGTATATATATTCACTTACATTCTTTGCTTTTCATCTTGTTTTAGTATAACTTAGTCTAAATTTTATAACTTGCATCTGTAACTTGTCATTGCATTGTAGTTTTGCATCATAGTTCTTATTAGCTGTCTTAGTTTTGCAGTGTAACTTAGTTTTTTCTGTTTTGTAGCTGTAACTTAGTAACCATCTTAACCTAGTAACAACTAGTTAGTTCATTTCAAACTGCATCTCAGTTCATTTGCATTTTGCCTTTGATCTGTTTCAGTTAAATTTTCTCAATCCCCTGACAGTCCAAAGAACTAAACCTCTCTGTCGAGCTAACAGGTACAAGCTGAGCTGCTATGTTTGCTGAGCTGCTGTATTTTGCTGTTGTGCTGCTGTGTTTGCTGAGCTGCTGAGCAACCAAAGAGAGGAAAGGCAGGGAGCATAACAACACAGCCATTGGGCTAAACTCGGTTGGTATTTGAACTGCTGATATTTGAATGAGTGTTTGCTAAGATTTAACATCTATATGCATGATGCTTCGCTTTTCGAATCAGATACTTGAGCATGCTCTGTGAAAACCAAGGATAGCCAACTTGTGATAACTTGTACCTCACAGCTATTTTGCTGACCTGAGCATTAATGAACTTTGTTCACAGAGAGCTGTGTATTACACCTGAGGTTCACTCAGTTTGTATGATCTGAGCTGTGTAGTGCCCTGAGCATAACCCTGAATGCATGTTTAGACCCTGAGCAAAATCCCTGACCCTGTAGCTGCTTACCTTGGCTGATTGCCAGTGGTGCCCAACCTGTTGTATGAAGCTATAGTCTGCCAATTGCTGTCATCAATTTGTGTGCAATCTTGCAATATCTGAATGTGTGCAATCTAAAGCCTATGTTTGTGAGCATAGCTTGTACCACCCTTGCATGAACCTCTTGGCATGAATGTATGAAAACAAGCTACCTTACCAAGGATTGCTCTATACCTGAACTTCATTACTCTGTGCCTAGTAAGCCACCAGTCCTGCAAGTCTGCTGACATTTCTGTCTTGTGCTGTGTTGTGTGACCTGAGCATACTGTGGTGACCTGATTCAATCATTTTGCATAATGAGACCCTGTTGAACTTGTGTTATGTGCAAACATTGTAGCTCACCTAAAGCACCACCTTGCTAGCCCCCTGAAGCTGCAAGTGTTGGGTCACAGTTTGTAAGCCAGCTGAAGTCAACTGAGATAGTTGACATCAACCAAGCTATCTGACCTGCAACCTTTGCATACCCTGCTTGTTTTGGCTGATTGCAAGCCTTATTTGGTGCTCAACCTGTGATAACTTGCTGTGCTTGCCTGACTTGCACACTACCTGTGCACACAGCCAATGCATGAGCTTGCCAAGCTCTGCACAACTGAACCCAGCACCATCAATCTGGGCTTGCACTCTGCATAACCAGAGCCCACCATCAATCTGGGCTGACTGACCACACCAGCTGGGCTCACTGAACCCAACCTGGGCTGCAAACAAACTTTAGCCCAGTTCACCTGGCTAACACAACCTGGGCTTTGCACTCTTCCACTGGGCTAGCTAAACCCACATCTGTTGGGCTGAACATCAGCAAGCTAACCAACCCGACTGGGCTGAAACAAACCAAACTGAGCCCATAGTCTGCTGGGCTGTGCAAAAGATTAAGCCCCATCTGCTGAGCTAGAACCAGTTTCACTGAGTCACACCATCTGGGCTGCTTAGGCTAAACCTATTAGCTGGGCTGTGCAGCAAATTGAGCCCACACGACCTAGGCTTTGCACACAATTGCTGGGCTTCCTACAAAACCAAAAACAAACCAAAACCCAACAAACCAAATGAGCCCATTTAAACCAAACAAAACCCACATAAACCAAATTAGATTGTGAGTTCAATTTGAGTTGATAAATCATGACAGGATTTTGGTCTGCATCTGGGGATGGAACAAACAAATCCCTTAGAGAGCTTGCTTACGGCACCTTTCACAGGATGAACACCCCACATACCATAGTGACTTTAGGGGAATTTTATGGGCCTTCTCGGGGCCCCGACCTCACATACCCTAATCACTATGAGCACATGTATCATCCATCACAGGTTGAGATTGAACAATTTTCTCATACCCAGTCATCACTTTTAGATCAATTAGAAGCTCGACTATCTGCTTTAGATAGGCTATCTGCTTTAGAAAAGCAATCTGTCGAATCTAGTTTTTCTAGGCAATATGAAATGCATGCTTGCACCTTATGTGGTGGATTAGACCACCCTGCTGAGTACTGTTATATTTTGCATGAATTTAGACAGTCTAGGGAAAACCATGATAATCCAATATACGAAGTGTCTAGAAGTGACTATTGGGACCATAATCAACCTGCACACATGCATCATTCACCACAGTGGAGAGATGAACAATTTTATACTCCCCCAACTCCTAGTTTGCAATCAACAATGGAAGCACTCATGGAGCAAAATGCTAGGCTTGAAATGAATGCAATGCATGACCATCCATATAGCATTGATTATGAATTTCCCACTGTTGAAAACTCTCCTTTCATTGAACAACATAATGAATTTCTAGAATTGAATCAAAACCTTGAGCAAAGGTTTGAGAATTTAGAACTCAAATTGAGTCAAATCTGTGATGCACTAAATCAGGAAAGGGAGGACTTTCAAGATGAAATGTTTATCAACCATAATGAAGTCAATAGTATGCCTAGTCTTACTCGTGCAATTGATATTGCATATGAACCTGTTTTAAATGACGGGACTAGAAATACTATGATTTTTAATAAGGAAATGCATTGCTATGATGATGATGATGATGATGATGAAGAGCATGTGTATTTTGAAAATGTGATAGAATCTTTGAGTTCAAAGACGTTAGGCGTCTCTTCTGTGAACCCTATGAATGATGCTTCTTCTGATATTCATGCATGTGATGTTGATATGGATCCTGTGGAATTGTCCTGTGAAAGTGAACATGATTTACCCTCTTTTGACTTTAGGAAAGTGTGTGATGGTACAAATGATTTTAAAAATGAAAACAACCTAGATGTACCTAACCTCTCTCCTGAGTCACAAATTGAAACTCCTCCACCAAACCTAGGTGTAGTTTGTAACAAAATTGCAAAACCAACTTTTCGAAAATGCCTAACTTAGGCCTAGAACTTTGTGCTTCCCAAGTCCTCTTGGACTATTTTGCATCAAAGTATAACACTCTTAAGGAGCCACAGCTTGGAATGTGTATGTCTCGTCATTATTAGTAAAACTCATTTTGAGTTAGACCTTTTGCATGATGTACCGTTAAAATTGCAAGATTTTGTGCTCCCAAACACACCCGTTCACAAGTTTAGGTTTGGGGAAGCTCATTCACGTCTGCAGTCTTACTTGCACTCTCATATTATATTTGTGTAAGGTCATTAATGTGTGTACATATCGTCTTTTGGGTTGATCCTCAACTCTTTAGACTGTTGGTTTATGGTGCATTTTCATTGTATATATCGATGTAGGACTTGTTAAATTTTTCTTTTCTTGATTCGGTTGAGTCTTCTTGCACATATATTATGCTAATCCGATATGATCTCCGTTGAGAATATTGGATTCTAGCCTTGACGAATGAAGCTCAACCTTGCTCCTGCCGACATCCGGTAATCTCTTCCCTTTTATCTAATCAAGATAGTTCTCGTGGTACGTGACTGCTCAAATTTTTCCTATCTCGTGACACATTGAGGACAATGTTTGATTTAGGCTTGGGGGTGCATTTGCATTTAGAGTTTTTAGTTTTTATTTTGCATTTAGAGTTTTTAGTCTTTTATTTTACCTTTTATTTTCAAAAAAAAAAAAAAAAAAAAAAAAAAAAAATCAAAAAAATCAAAAAATCAAAAACTTTTTGCAAATAAAAACCTCCAACTTTTAGAGATTTTAGAGTCACTAGCATGCTTTTAGCTATGTTTACATAGAGATTCTGACCAAATAACAAACTTGGAAGTACCGGAGAACACAATCGGGTTCCTTAGTTGATTAGAGCGTTAAAGTCGGATTTAACCATACCTGAGAGGGCTAATTAGGTGCTGTTTAGATATTCGGTAGTAGAATTGTGATCACCCATAGTGGAGACTACCCATTTTACATCAAGTGAGGCACCAACCTTCAATTTTTTGCAACTTTCTAGAAAAGTCATTAGAGTGTGTGTCACCGTACGTAAATTCCGGGTAGGAATGGTGAGCTACCCAACTTCGCACCAATTTCAGCACTACTTTTGATCTCTTGAGTGCTAGTTTTTGTCAATCATGAGGGTGACGTCTAAAGATGAAAACTCCTTCTAAATACCGATTTGCCGTTAGCATCACTCTCTCTCTCAATCAAGCAAGACCCATAGAAACACATCATCATCAAAAACGGAGCATCATCGAATATGGAAATAAAAGTTGATATAGTCCAAGGTTTATGTGCAACAAAGAAAAGAAAATAGGATGAGAATTAATAAAATTTATAAAACCAAGACAATACAAGTTGTGGAAAAATTGAGTGATAAAGTCCTTTGTCCATGGAGTTAGTTGTTTCATTATTTGTATTTTTATTTTCACTTTTTGTAATTAAAAAAAAACAAAAAAAAAAAAAAAAAAAAAAAAAAAAATAAAAAAAAAAAAAAAAATCAAAAAAAAAAAATATATTGTAGTTTATTTTTTTTGCTACCACCATGGTAAAGAAGAGTTCAAAAGAAAAATCCAAACAACAAGGAAATTTGTGTAAAAAAGTTAAAAAAAATTGTCAAGTTTTTGTGAAGTTTAGAAGTTCGTCATCAACATTTGAAGACCGAAGACCGAAGATTGAAGACGTTTCTATGGTTCTTATGAGAGAGTAATATTAATTGCCGATCGGGTGAGAAGTGAGTGAGTACTCCCACCCCTTGCTAATGGTTGATTTCCTTTCTTAGAGATCATCGAAAAAAGATTATTTTTTTGTCCACACTTCAGGAGTCTCCAGATTTTATTTTCGGAAGGTTATCCTTCTTACCTACAACGTGTGCAGGATTTCTCTCTTTATTCCTGCCTGCACACATGAGACTAAAAAAGCGATCTTTTTGAGTGCAATTATCATAAAACCTAAATGGTGAGGCAGAAGTTGAGACTTATGATCACAATCGAATCCGAATTCTTTCATATGGTATGGTTACTTCTCGCTCAAAGACTTAAGGATGAGAATGTGTTCTTCGATAGTTCTAACTTCTCTGTTACTAGCATGCAGAAACTCTATGTCCTCATAGCTTCTTGGATGCTTGAGACTCTTTTACACTCTGAAGTTGGAGAAGGTTTTGTGGGTACACCTCTGGTAAACCCTCACGAGACTACAACTCGTCCACTAGGGACACCTAGGGGTTTAAAGGCTTAGTGCATACGCTAAATGCATTCGAGAGACTGCGACATGGGTATAGTTAGGATTTCTTATTTTCTGTTTCACTTGAGGACAAGTAAAATTTAGGTTTGGGGGTATTTGATGAGTGCCAAATAGTGCATATTTATACACCTTTTATTGGCATTTTACTCATCTTTTGCGCTTAGAAATCGATATTATCCCAGATTCTGTGTTTTCTTTGTTTTCAAGAATAAATATTTGTATTAATTAATTTTGTGTTTTTAGGCAATAAATAAATCTTGGAGAATCTGAGGAGCCAAAAGAGCGAAGAATTGGAGTCAAGTGCCCAAGGAGCAGAAGGCCGAAGCCACACGCAAAATTGCAACCCAACAAGTAGCAACTCATCTACAAGACATGGGCTTGAGCTAGACCCGACCCGCGACCCGGATCCGAGCCCATCTCTTCTGAGACGTTGAGCTTTCTTTCTCCCTCATCCAACGGTCGCTGCCTCCACGTGCATCGAAGATCGCTGCTCCCGTGCAACACTAGATCAAGCCAAAACCGCTTACCTCCCTGAGCCGTGTGATCTTCCTTCCTATGCATCCTACGCTCGCGAGACCTCCTCATCGTCGGGCCGATGCACCCGCTCAACACCAAGACCTCTATACCTATACCCTAGTCGACCCGCTCCATTTCATTTTCATCTTCTCTTTCTTCTTCCCTCTCGCTCTTCCGCCACCCCCTTCTCCATACCCCGACAAACCCATCTCCCGACCAAACCCTCTCGCAACATCACCTTCACCACCATTCCCTCTCCCCGACAAGCCATCACCACCACCATCTCGTGTCACAACAACAACAACCCCGCAACAACCACCTCCCGCCTCCCTCTATTTCTCTCATAGTTTCTCAAAACCCTAGAGACTAAGTGAGAAATAGAAAGAGAAGAGGATTAGGTCTAGGGTTTTCATCACTGTGGACGCATGGAGTAATGCCAAACGATTGACGAGGAGACAAGTGAGGGAGCGACGTGGGTGAGAGAGTACTTTTGATTTATCTCGATTTTGAGAATTAGGGTTTGGGAATTTTTATTTGCATGTATAAATTGAAGTAAGTCATGTGTAGAGACTTACGCCTGGATTAGCCAATCAAGTCACTTTAGTTTTAATTTTGTATTTTGTTATTTCATCATGTTTTAGTTTAATTCTCTAGGGTTCGATGAAACCCATAACCTTTTGCTAAGAATTGCTCATGTTCGATATCTGTTTTTTGTGCTTTATTGTTTGGGGTATACATAATCTTAACACATTTGCACTTTACTTTCACAAAGCATGCCATGTATGCTTTGTAGTCGGTTTCTTTCTGTGTAATATGTGTGCAATTCATGCTTCATTGAAATACTATTAATCCTCGACTAGTTGTGCCCCGATAAGACAACTAGTGCTTGGGAGAGATGCTTTAATTGTGATTAGAATACCCATTTTAAGTTAGGTTGAATCATCTAAGTAGTGAACATGATCTGTGATTAGTTGTACTATGACAAGACAACTAATACTAGGGATTAGTTAATTGCTTTGGTTGATAATAACTCTTTCATTGAGACCGAAATGGCAGACTTGCCATTACAAGGGACCAAAAAGATCAAAAATTGAACGGTCTTAGCTGAGGTCGTGTGGTGGATTCGACACCCTAGAGCTCCCTTTTGTTACAATTTACTCTTGCTGTTTTCCTTAGCTTAGGTTCAATACATTTCAAATAAGCCGATCGGCAAAACACCCTTTTTGTTACTCTGTCACACTAGAAATTCAGTTAGCAAGCCTTTGATCAATAAAAGACCACCACAAGTCTCTCAGGGTTCGACTCGTACGTGCCCAGTTCTACAACCAAGACACCGTGCACTTGCGGATTATAACATGTAGGCTAAAATTTATATACCTTTCGAGGCCTACCAGCCGGTCCACTTAACGGAGATGAAGCAGATTTCCTTCTTCACGGCCTTGCTAAACCAGGTAGTGCTGACAGCTTAACACTTTCCAGTGTTGTGAGCTGTGTAAACTCCACACACGATGCTCGAAGCTCTACCCTTGAGTGTCGATTCTCGGCGTTCTTCTTTCCACGTACTTATTGAACAACGTCTTCCAATGCAGCTTCACTACGGTAAAGTGTATTCCATACCAATGCCGGCTTAGTTTCTCCAGGGAATTGAAACACTGTCTTGATAGAGTTATCGCAAGCCCAGGTAACATTTTCACTTGGCTACAGCTCTTACTTCTTCCCATTTGCACGCTAACTTTGTTTAGACCGAAGAATTCCGCTGAGGCTAAGTCGGGCAGCCGCAAGAAACTGCAGATAGCAACTATAAATCAGGCCATCTCTGTGTGGAAAGAGCCGAATGGCTGTTCCACTTTGGTGTCGAAACTACTCCAGCAACCTGTTCGATTGGGGAATGGTAAGGATGACTCGAAGAAACAAGGTGCTGCCAATATTTTGGCTTGCCAGAAGAAGATTAGTTGTGGTCATTACTCGGCTGCAATACGCGTACTTTCTTCATCAGGGGTAGCTCCGCGTAACGAGAATACTTATCTTGATTTACAAGATAAGCATCCTTCAGCTCCTCTCCCCGTTGTTCCTTCGGATGTTGTGATAGGTGACCCAATTATGGTGGATTCACGGGCTGTCTTGGGAGCTATAAAGAGTTTCCCAAAGGGTACTTCTTGCGGGCGAGATGGCTTACGAGCGCAACATTTGGTTGATGTCATGAGTGGTGTTGCAGCTGCTGTGGCGGATAATTTACTTGCTTCGATCACTGGGGTAGTCAATCTTTGGTTGGTCGGTAAATGCCCCAATAGCTTGGGCGAGTTCATTGCCAGTGCGCCTTTGACTCCGCTACTTAAGCCAGGGGGTGGTATAAGGCCGATTGCGGTCGGCACGGTTTGGCGAAGGCTGGTTTCCAAAGTTGCTTCTTTTTCAGTCGGGAAAGAGATGACCTCTTATTTAGGCGACTATCAATTTGGAGTTGGTGTGCCTGTTGGTGGGGAGAGTATTTTACATGCTGTTAATAGCTTACTAGAGTTGAAAGGTCACTCGGATACAATGTCAATGTTGCTTATTGACTTTTCCAATGCTTTCAACATGGTGAGCAGGTCTCATCTCATCAAAGAGGTTCATCTTCACTGTCCGTGTATTTCTCGCCGGGTAGAGTTTTGTTATTTGCGACCTGCTAAACTCTACTATGACCAATATATATTATCTTCTGCTCTCGGGGTTCAAAAAGGGGATCCCCTCGGTCCCTTGCTTTTTGCGTTGACTCTTCACCCTCTTGTGAAGACTATTGCTTCTCGTTGCACCCTTGATTTGCATGCTTGGTACCTTGATGATGGCACCATCATAGGGGATACTTTGGAGGTATCCAAGGCACTGCGTATAATAGAGGCGGAAGGACCTAACAGGGGTTTGCATCTTAATGTTCGTAAAACCGAAGTCTTTTGGCCATCTATTGATCCCAGAAGCACTTTAGACGTTGTTTTCCCCCCAGATATTGGTAGGCCTTCTAACGGGGTTAAGCTCCTGGGAGGACCTGTGAGTTTGGATCTGAGCTTCATTAGTGATATGATGTTGACCAGGGTGAATAAAACTGTTCAACTGATGGATGCAATCAAAAAACTCAAGGACCCTCAGAGTGAGATGTTGTTACTTCGTAATTGCACTGGTGTGTCTCGTCTATATTTTGCGATGCGTACTACCAATCCAGCAACCTTGCAATCAGCCACGGATCTTTTTGACGATCATCTAGTCAAGTATTTGAGACTCTTAATTACTGGAGATGGTGCAGGGTTTGGTCCTCTACAGCAGCGATTAGCTACTTTGCCTATCAAGGATGGTGGTCTTGGCATCTATACCATGGAGGACACCCGTACTTATTGTTTCCTTACTTCTCAGAATCAGACCGCTTCCGTACAGAAGACAATTCTGGGTAGTTTATTCTCAACAAACAAAGGCTCTGCTTATCGGGCTTGGCTCTTCGAACTTTATTCGTGTATGTGGATTACCTCCTTCTTACCGTGTCGATGATATCGCCCCCTTCCATGCATTCCCCGCGCTCACTTATTTTGACGCAATTAAGAAGCAAATCCCTGACCAATTTTCCTTGTCTCAAGCAAGAGATTCTGCTTTTGTGGCAAGTAACCGTATCAAGCATGCTCAAGATTATCTACTAGTTGTACCAATCAAGGGCTTAACCAAGGCATTGGGCCTAGACAGCTTCGGGTTGTGCTCGTTATCGCCTTGGTATTCCTCTCGCTTTGTTGAGAATGGATTATGCACTAGTTGCAACAAAACTATGGAAATTTTTGGTGATCATGCGCTCCATTGTGCTAAAGATGTTGGAAGCAAGTTTCGACATGATGTGGTCCGTGATATTATTGTTGATATTTGTTACAAGGCTAGTGTACCTGCCCGCAAGGAGGTTTCTCTGGGTATTGTTTCAGATGAGGATGAAGACTTGAGGCCTGCCGATATCCTTGTCCTCAACTGGGAAAATGGGCAAGATGTCTGCATGGATGTTACTGTTGTCTCGCCCTTTACTGGTGATGGTGTTCGTTCTTTTGTCCCAGGGAAAGCCATTTCCAAGGCAGTTTCAAGGAAGCGTGCTAAATATCTGGACAAGTGCACTTCACTCGGTTATGGTCTTGGGGTCTTGGCTTTCTTTACTTTGGGTGAGCTCGGCGAAGATACTTTATGTTTTTTTTAAGCGTCTGAAGAATTGTCTTGTTAATAATGACGCTAGTAGTGGTTATGGTAGTTTTTTTTTTCATAGAGTAGGCGTTGCTGTTCAGAGGGGGGTTGGTGCCCAGCTTGTTGCTAGGTTGCCAACCAATAACTCTGTGTGACTCTAGATATGTATCGATTGGTTATTGTTTTTAATTAGTCGTTGAAATAAATAATAACAATTTTTTTTAGGTAAAAAATTATTAAAATATTATTATAGTAATTATAGATGATAGTAATAGTAATAATATAATATAATAATTTTAATAAAGTAATGTTAGCATTCATCAATTAGTATCATATTGAACTTAATTTAACTAAACTTTCAATGAGAATATATAACGATAATAATAAAAACAATTATGATTAAATAGTTATGGAAAAAAATTAATAACTCTTATTTACGATTAAGTTTTTGTAAATTAAATTAATTAAAAATTAGAGATATACGCTTTGCGTCTAAACTAGATAATTAATATAATACTTGTTAGGCGTTAGGAAGTGAAGATACAATGTATAAAATACAAAGACTCAACTTGTTAGTAATTTTGTACCGAAATTATTTTTAAACTAATATATGATCCAGTAAATCTTTAAAATGAAACAAATATACATGAAGTAGTCATAATAGTATTGGATGCCTAGTGTAATATTAGAATTAAAAGAAAATAAATTTGTATATTAATATGATCCTTCTTCATAAATAAATTCAATCATCTTTTGAAATGGAAAATTAGTATGACAAACTTAAAATGTTAGAAATTAAATTAGTGTTATATCGAGCATAACTTAAATTAAAATCTCATTTACAAATATGTAGTGATAAAATAATGATTATGATTAAATAACAATGGAAAATTATTAGTGCTTATCTACAATTAAGTTTTGCAAAGTTAACTAATAACAAATTAGAATTATGCGTTTTGCGTTTAAACCAGATAGATAAATAAGACTTATTAAGTAGAATTAAAAGAACGTGAGATCATATAAAACACAGAATAAAGACTAAACTTGTTAACAATCTAATACCTAGACTATCTATAGTCCAATAAATGATCTGCTAAATCACTAAATTATACACATGAAGTGATTTTTATAATACTTGAATGCTTAGAACAAAATTAAACTTAAATGAGAATAAATTTGCCTGTGAATAAGATACTAATTATTAATACCAAAATCTAAAGACTATTAGGATAGCTACTTCAAAATTAAATGTCCCAGTGAAAGCTATTTCTAAGGCGGTTTCAAGAAAGCGGGCTAAATATTTAGACAAGTGTACTTCACTTGGTTATGGTCTGGGGGTCCTGGCTTTCTCTACTTTGGGGGAACTTGGTGAAGATACTTTATGTTTTTTTAAGCGTCCGAAGAATTGTCTTGTTAATAATGACGCTAGTAGTGGTTTTGGTAGTTTTATTTTTCATAGATTAGGCATTGCTATTCAGAGGGGGGTTGGTGCCCAGCTTGTTGCTAGGTTGCCAACCAATAGCTTTGTATGATGAGACTATTTTTTATAAGTCTACTATTAGGATATATTATAATTTTTACGCAGACTCAAATTTCGATTATATTAAATTACCAACGTCAGTATAATATACGGATTCAATCTGAATAAATAAAATCTATTATATCAATCGTCACGGGAATGTAGAATTATATTTAAAATATTAAGGCTTGGTGTAGAATGATGAAAATGATAATTTAATTAAGACAATAATTTTTGATAAGATAAGCAAATAATAATATTATATAATGCTAATTACTATAAAATTTAGGGTTATTGTAAATATCATTTGGATAATAATTATTGGATAGTAATAGCAAAATGTAATTTTATTAATAGTACAACTTAAGGATTATTTAACAATAATATGAATTTAAGGAAATAAAGTTAGATCAAATCAAACATAGTATTATTAATAAATTAAACTTGGCATTATGATTAATTGCGATTAACTTTTACCGGTCTAAAGAATAAGAAATAAATGTAATAATAATAGTAAAAATATCAATATCAATATCAAACAAATATGAAAAATTGTTAGCGGTAATTTACTTATATCAAGTCACATAATGAAATAAACAAATAGATACAACATTATATAATAACATCTGGATAATAGTTATAACATTAAGTTATTCTTTAAATAGTACATGAATTTTAAAAATAATATTTAGTTATAATAATATAGTTTCATTTGGAATTAAAATCCGATTTCATTAAAATAAATAAATAATAATGATGATAAATAAAAATAAAATAACATAAATAATTCAGATGACTAAATTGTTTAAAATGTTGTGAAATATGAATATAATGTACGAAGTAAATTTAACAGAATTACACCAGTTAATTGAGATAGAAGTTAAAGACTAATTAATCGTAATAAATTAATACTTAGTTAATCCAGCACTGGGGATTAGTGAGGTTGGTAATTTTGATGTGTTCGGGTGATACTTGTTACGTAGGTAGGCATTGTCAGGCATCGCGAACCTAGACAGGGCAACTGCATTCTTGTATCACTAGGCATTGAAGGGAAACTTGCTTCTATTAGTTAACTGGTAGATCCCAAATTTTACCTAGAAACTTTATTATAGAGCTTTTTCACTCATAATTAGAAGCAGTAACTAATTGAAATAGAAACTAGTCTATTGAACCTAAAGCCACAAATTTTAGTTGTAGAAAGCCATTTAAGTTTGTGCTTTATTTTATGTTGTTTGTGCTTAGACAAGATAGATGGTTATTCTTTAAGGTGGGAAGTTTTTGAAGACCAGAAGGTGGTTCAATTTTCGAGGACGAAAATGAATAAGGTGAGGAGAATGTAAGGACCCTCGAGCTCGTCAACGCTATTTGACTAGTCTAGCAAGGATTAAGAGAGGAATTAGCCAATAATAACTCGATTAGTTTAACACGAACGTTAAATAATAGAATTTAATCTAACAACGACCTGGATACGAAATTAGTACCGTTGGATTGATCTCGAAAAGTTGTGCGAATTGTCATCTCTAACGTGCATTCGGACATTAGATGAATAAGATGATTAGTGAGAGGGGCAAAATGGTCTTTTTCCCATTAAACCGACTGGGGGTTCCCTTAACCATTTCAGCGGGTGTTACATAGTTTTCCCTTAGTCTTATCGGGTCTAAACCGAGAAGATCTACTCGAATCTCTTTTCTTTTCTTTCTTATTCTTCTTTTTCTTTCTTCTCGTTTTTTTTTCTTCTTCTGCTCTTTCTCGCTCTTCTTCTCGTTGAAGATCGTGAGACAAATTTGAGATAAGTGTTGAGAAATTTAAGTCGTCGAATGGATAAAAGAAGAAGGAGTTGGTGTTTCTGCTATCTATGAAGAATAAGGTTGAGTTGATGATATAAATCAAGAGTAGGGTTTTGTTCTGGACTTAGAATTTTGTGAAATTGAAGATGAGATTGAAACAAGAGGAGGAATATTAAGGATGGGTATTCGTTATTGTAGCAAAGAAGATGATTTACCAAGTGATTCTCAAGTTGCAGTGGAGAATCGATAAATTTGGGTTTCTGTTGTTGGTTTTGGTTTCGTGTTGAATTGATGGGGTAATTAGGTTGCTGTTATATCAAGTTTAGAAGGGTTGTGGTGAATTGAAGTTTAGAAATCGTTTTGATGATAAACTGAAGTAATTAGGGTTTGTGTAAGAAGTTTTAGGGAAGATGTGAAATTGAGAATTTAGAAGACTGATTGGAGATGGGTTTTACCTGAATTAGAGTTTGAGTTTGAAGAATTGATTGGAATCGGTAGTTAGGGTTTGTTTCTATTTTAATGGAGGTCTGAGAATTGAATTATAATTCGAATGAGGATTGTTAGTAATGATGGGAGTGTTTCGGTGTTGGATGAACTGAATCGGTGAGTTGATGTGGCCTTAAGAAGAATTCCAGTTAAGAAAGAAGAGGAAATTGAATTCCAATTGCTGGAAATAGAACTTAGTTGAGGTAAGGTTCTTCTCAGTTACTTGAGCAGAATTATTCAGGTCTATTTTTGAGTATTCGATGGTTAATAAAAAGACGTGGTAGTATTCTAAGTTTATATTTGAATTACAAGTTATGTGTATGTGTTAGTATGGATTGGATTAAAGCTTTTGTTGATCTAAGTTACAGACGTGATAATTGATTCAGATTGTAATGAAGATGTTAAATGTTTGCTGTGCGTGTTGGTACTGAGATGGAGTTGCAGGTGAAGTTGGTTTGGTATGTACAGGGTCTTGGAGATGTTAATGGAGTTGAATTGCAGGGATTGGGTAAATAATGTTACTTGGGGTGAATTAATGGTGGTCTTGAAATGAGATTAAGGCAGGGTTGTCTGACTTGGAATTACAGATGGTTGTTAGGTGCAGTTATAAAGTGGTTTGAAGTTCTGGTGGTGGATTTGAGCATAGGATGAATGTTGTAGAAGTGTATCTATAAATGAAGTTGCAGTTGGATATTAAAAAGGTGTTAGTTGTATCTACAGATAGAGTTAGAGTTGGAATGGTTGTGTAGTGAGCTGAAATGAAGTATTTGTATGAATGTATTGTAAGAGTGAAGGTTAGACGAACATTGGAGTTGAATCTGTGCAGTGAAAGGCTTACGTTGCTGCCTAAAGGTAAGCTGAAGTTGTAATTGAATTTGTGTTATCAAGTTATTTTAGAATTGAAATGAATGAATAGATTGTTTGTCTTTATTCTGGTAGAATTGATGTAGGATCTGAGGGAAATGAAGTTAAGGATGGTGGTGTAGACTGTGTAGTTATTAATGCAGAACTGAAGGTGTAGGTGATGCATTTTTGATTAAGTTCAGAGTTTAGAGTCGCAGTTGTTTGAGTTTGACTTGGCCGTGATCTGAAATGGTAAGTGCAGGTGAGAAAGCAATTGAAGATAATGAAGAGGTCATAGTGGTGATTGCGTTGAGCTGAACTCAGTGAAGTTGTTTGTGATTTGTGTGGAACTCTTGGAGTTGTGTTTGTGTAGGCTGAGTTGATTTGTATATGTTGAGATTGATTTGAAGTAAGGAATGAGGGTTAGATGGAGGTGTTGAGTGAGTTTTTAAGGGAAAGCTTAGAACTGCAATTGCAGGTAACCAGTGTATGTAATTGTATTTGATTATGAAGTTTGTATTAAGATTCAATGAATTGATGCATGAGTAGATTGAAGTCGAACTTGAGTTAGAGTTGTGAGTGTTAGAATTGAAGTGAATCTGTATTTAATTTTAGGCCTATTAGTCATCCCAGTCAGTTTAGCTGACTCGGTTTGTTTAACTGACTCGGTTTGTTTATCTGACTGAGTTGAATCGGTGTTAATCACTAAGTTACAGATGTTGACCCGAGTTGACTTAGTTGACTTGACCCTGACCATTTACCCTGGACTTTGACCCGACTGGACGTTGACTGTTAGTTGAACCCTTTTACTGTTAGTGACCGTTAGTTGACCCGATAGGTCAGTGGGCCGATTTTGTGGGCTGGGTCAGGCTCATGGACTTGGGCTTAGGTCTAGTTTACCTATGTTGATGGTTTGGAACACTTATGGTCCGAAGTAGACTTTGATTTCTTCTACAAAGTTGTATATATCCATATGACTTAGGTTTGGACTATAGAATCAACCTAATTTGAATAGTAGAATCTTAGTTATGTTAAAGGTAGATAATGAGATACCATATTGGGCTAAGAACCATTAGATAGTTCACTTAGCTTATAACTGGAACTTGTATGAATTTATGTTGTGAGCCTTTTGGCTAGATTCTTAGAGTTCTCGTGTGATTAACAGTTAGTTATTAACAACGATCGATTCAAAGGATGAACCAGTGGATCATGGATCTCGAGGTAGGCGTGGCTTGTCTTCAAAGAGGTGGGAATTTATGTTTAACTCTTTTGTGATTGTTGTTGTTTTCTTTTACCAAAGTTTATTTTTAACAAATTCATGCATTGCCTGAATGTGTTTTCCTTGCATTGTTTAGTTTTAAATTCGAAAGTTCTTTATCTCTTTTAATCTTTCCATTGTTTGGAAAGGAATTGTAATGCCTTGTTTGTCTTTATGAATTGTTTGGGAAATAAGAATTTCCATTTGATTGTTTGGAAATGAGAATTTCCATCTGTGGTATATAGGGTATTGCTCCTTCATTTACTGGTGCGGGACGAGTCACCATATTATTATCTAGGTACGGGACGAGTCACCATATTATTATCTAGGTGCGGGATGAGTCACCATATTATACATTGTTTAGAAGGAGTTAGTTCCATATACACGATTGTTTACCTCTATGAATTGGTTGTGTTTTAGTGTTAGGGAAAACATGAATTGTTTTCAAATCATTTCCAATGATTACTCAAAAGTTAAATGTTATTTCTACTAGGCACCCCTTTTAGGGATGATGTGCTCACCCATTCCCACTTTCAGTTTCAGAGACAGATCAGAGTTGCGCAGTTAAAGCTTCGAAGAGTTGACTCCGTTAATTAGTTATCTTCTGCTATGTTTATTATGTTGTTTATATTTGCAAAATAAATGACTATCGTATATGTATCATCTGAGAGAAGTTCTTGTATATATATTTCTGAACGGGGCTAGTTTTTGGGTTAAATTTTGTAGCAGATTTCTTAATTGAATGCTTAAGTATATGGTTTAGATTCTTAGTGCCCCTGTATTTAGTTAATCTCTTGGATTAGTCAGCTGCTAGCTTAGTGGGCGCTACAACAATTGTCTGAAATTTTTTTCCATATAGTCCAACAAAACGACTAAGATACTTAATTATATTGTTGAACTGAGTATGTATGTACAATCGCTTTTTTTGATAAGACCAAAATCAGGATCATAATTAACTTTATTTCTCTCATCAGACTCTAGTTATTCCATAAGATAACTTAGACCTTTCCCTTTAGACAAGACAAACACTAGGTTAGTTAACTGGTTTTTCTTGTCAAGGCATTTGATTAGACTTGAATAACTGAATCCTCCAATTGAAGTCTAACTAAGATCATAACTAACTTAGTTTCTCTTATCCAAAATCAATTTGGACTAAACAAATGATCCAGTTATTCTGTTAAGCCAAAAACAACATATACAAACCAAAAATTGACTTGCATTTTTTTCTTTAATCGAAAGCAATAAAAACAAATATAAACATTACAACACCGCAATTGCACCGAATTTTGTTAAGAAAAAGCACTTGATACTCGACAATAAAGAAGATACCAACCCATAAGTCAAATAAACTGACACCGTTTTTCTTAACCGAAAACTATTGAATCAAATAAATCAATCCATACACAATAATGGAACATATCAATTGTACCAAACTTTTTTTAAGAAAAGGCAAAATATATGCAATAAATACAAGCTTTTCTTATACAAGAAAAACGATTAACTAACAAATAAAATCGTTACCTCAATTTCAACAGCCACTTCTCCCAGAAAGATATATCATTAAGCACCAGTTCAAATAAGAACTTTCCACCTATGTGTTGTTATCCTATCGCAAGAACAAAAGAACAACAACAAGAGCAACCTTTACCAGAGAAAGGTTGAAACAAATTTAACTGATGTGTACCAATAACAAAAGTTGAAAACCCAGAATTCATATGTTATGCTAAACAGATTTGCGTAACATAATTTGATATCAACTTATTGTGACTTTTTACATAAGTTTAAATCGGAACTCCTTATGATCCTTTGATAAAGCCTAGAAACATGGGCTAGAACTTAATCGCGTTAAATCAAAAAACCATACAACCATAAGGGCATCACAATATGAGATCGAATATTTGGGTTGAAAAACCGAAATCAGACATCTCATAAATCCGAAAGCTCGTAGCAACAATATAAACATTCGTATACAGTCTATGCAATCAAAAACTATCAAATAATTGAAACAAAAATTATAAAATAATAATTTTATTCATAAATAATAATATTGATAGTTTTATTCAAATAGAATTTATACAATTCATGTAATAAATAAAAAAACTGAATAGTCTATTCTTGTTAAATAAGAGTTCGATCTTATTCATCCTTGTTTTCCTCAAATTCAGAGATTTCTTCAAGTTTTTCTTCAAACATTGTAAGATTAGTATTGTGAACGCTAATCATTTGTAGATCATGAAAATTTTTATATGATGCCCAGTTCACAGCATGAAAAACAACTTCATCATGAGTTTTTGAGGAAAGTGATTTTAAGAGTTATTTTCTTCCAATAAGTTCAAGAACTCCCTCAAAAAGACTGGATGCTCTGACTTTATAGGGAGATGGTGTAATCTCAAAGGGACGAAGTTTAGAGCATAAACCAATTCTTCCCTTCATGGAGATCTCGAGAATGAGCTCCACTTGCTCAATACAGTATTCTCCAACAAACCTAGTATGAACCTTCTCATCCTTTTTGAAAAGAATTTTGTGAAGTTTTCTGGTTAAGAGGTCTTGAAATCTGTAAGAGTATATCACTTTGATAAAACTCTTCTTAGATCTTTTGCATAGTCTTATGTGAGAGCCATAAAAGAAAATGAGATTTCGAACACACATTAGATTCTTATAAGATATTAACCCCCTATAAAAGGTAATTATTGAATCAAAAAACAGAAATATTGTAGATAAAAGAAAGTCGTACATAAGGAAATAGTTCGGATTACCCAAAGTAACCAAACATATCTCTTAATCTAAAAGGTGATTGGGTAACAAGAGATACTTTGAGTGCAATCAATTATTCTTGACTGCTTTTTCCTTTTCCATTTTTTGTGGGGAATAATGTTATCATTCACATTGGATGACCTATAAATATTCTTTCTCCGCTTAGGCACAATATATGATGTCTTAGCAATTTTCAAATCATTTTCCTTGCAGCCCTTCTATGATTTTAAAACATGATGAACAGACCATGGACTATTGCAGTAATTTACTTGTCTGTTTTTAAAGTGAGAATAACAAAAACTCTCTGAAGGATACAAAATCTTTGTCAATTCTTTTGACACAAAAAGAAGAGCATTTTGCATTCTACGAATCTTACATTTTCTTTGCAAATGATCTTTGTTACCACAAAATAACAATATCTAGTATGATGAAACTTATAACTTTGGTATGTGCTCAGCATCTTGGAATGTGCTCAGAAAATTTGCCTATCAGGTATTTAGGAGTCCCTCTTCTCTCAACTAGATTATCTTACATGGACTATCAACCTTTGATATCCAGAGTTACTACTAGATTTAAGTCTTGGAAATATAGAGATTTGACCTATGTTGGGAAGCTTCTCCTCATTAAATATGTGTTAGCTAGTTGGTATGGTGTCTTTCTGGTTCTCTTGTTTCATCCTTCCTAAGAGGGCTATAAAGGAATTAAATAATATATTCAAGAGATTTCTATGGGATGGCAGTAGTGTAGGTAATAAGAACTGCCCAGTTAGCTGGTCTAGTATTTGTCATCCTTATAATGAGGGGGCCTGGGTGTGAGAGATCTTGAAGTTTCAAATAATGCAACCAATTTAAGGCATCTCCGGGATATTATATCTGGCAAAAAAAAACAACAATTTGAACTGTCTGGGTTCATCAAAACTTTCTTAAGAACATGGATTTCTGGTCAATCAAAGTTCCTCAAGATGCTTCTTGGTGCTGGCGTAGAATTCTTGATCAGAGATCTGTTGCAAAGGATATGGTGGTTACGTACTATTTTTGGAAATGGAGAGTCTACCAAGTTCCTTACTGACATATGGCATCCAAAGGGTAAGATCATAGATTGGGTGGCTGTGAATGTTATTTAGGAATTCTTTTCTTGTAGGGACTACAATGTGGCTGACTTTGTTGATCATGGAGTTTGGAGTCTGCCCGAGTGTGCTGATCTAGCCGTTGCTGTTGTTTTCTCTCAAATCTTTATTGTTGATATTTGTGGTGATGTTGAAGACAAGTTATCTAGGTCATTCATCCCTTCAAGAGAGTTTAATATGAAAGCCACTTATAATGCTTTAGTTAGATTTGGTGATTATGTTCATTGGAGTCCTCCTGTTTGGTTTAAACACCACATTCCTAGACACACTTTTATCACTTGGCTTTCTCTACAGACTCAAAACCAGAGAAAAACTTATGCATTGGGGTCTTATGGCCTCTTCTCCTTACACTTTCAGTGATTATACCTTAGAAGATGAGAGTCATCTTTTCCATGGTTGTGAGTTTGTTTGCTCAAATTTGGAAGGGTCTTCTTCTCAAGATGGGCTTTGCTAGAACCGCTTGCCAAAGTTGGACCGAAGAAGTGACATGGTGTGATGAGAATTTCAAAGGTAACAGCTTTAGTCTCTTTTTTTCGTAAGAATGGTGTTGAATAGTTTCATCCATCATATTTGGAGGGAAAGGAATTCCAGAATATTTTTCTCCAAATTCTCTTATATTGAGGTTGTTAGCTACTTAATAATTCAGGAAGTCCGACTCAAGATGAGTGATTTGAATTTGAAGACTGATGATTCTGCTTCCAATAGAGAATTTATAGCCAAAGTGAGATTTGATTGTGAATTTTTCCTTAGTATGCATATTCCATGTACTTGGGAAGTGATGAACACGCAAGTGTGACACATTTTCACCCATAAATACATTAGCTGGGACTCATTTTATCACTAATAAACTTGTTTGTAGGTGTTTTTGGGGCAATAAACATTTTTGGAAAAATCAACTCGAAAAGTTGTTAAAGGCACCCCCGCAGGGCATTTGCTATTCGAACCCTCATTTTGGATATGGGGCACATCAGTGGATAAGGGGCACCCTCGGTTATTGGCACCCCACGAATTTGGTTAAGGGGCACCTTCTTCTTCATCGGCTTGAACAGTTTAGGCGGGAAAATATTTTCACTTTTCTGCGTACTTCTGGATTTGATTTTCGGAGTGTTTCAGGGAGATTAGTTCGTGGAATTTGATTGGGTTGACCCTGTTCTACCCAAACAGGGAAGGTATGGTTGGTAGAATCGAATAAAAATGAAGAAAATCTTTGATTCTCGATAAATCAGAGAAGATTAATATTACGGGTTTTATGGTGGATTAGTTTGGGAAGTCATGTGCAAATAAGGGAAGCATATCTTCTCTGAGATTTCGTTCTATCCCTGGAAGAGTTTGAAAAGATGTCAACAGCTTATATACGCGTACAAAGAAGAAAAACAAGGAAATAATATATTCTCGGTTTATATCTGAGATATTTTTGGAAAGATCTGTTGTGGTTGGCATGTATCTGCACGAATCTAGCTGTCTATGGAAGATGAAATCAACAAGATTGGAGCGTGTTGACAAAAGAATGCACTCGTGAAAAGAGAAAAAAAAGGGAAAGAAATTTCCGTATCTGCATGGAAATAAAACCGAGTATATTTGATTGATTTGAAGAGGAATGAAGAGAGATTCTTAGCATGTTGAGTATAAAAAGGCTTTACGGGTCTCATAGAAGGGATATCGAGAGTTGGGGAGAAGAGTAGAGGATTGCAGAGCAGATTTTTCTGCTGCTGCAGAAGACAAGAAGAAGAAGAAGAACAGACTACACTTGTAGTCTGTCGTTTAGAACTGTCACTATTTCTTCCAAGAACGACAGCTTTTCTGACGTAACAAAACAATTGTTTTCTATAACATCATTGTAATAGCTTTGTAATCGCTTTACAAGCGTTGAAACTCGCTTTTCTTATCTTTTCACCTCTTGTAAGCACTTTTGAGTAATAAAAATGAATTGTGAGTGTGTCTACAATACGAGGAGTTAAACCCCTACACTGGGTCGACGGATGAATCCGAATTTCATATATGGGTGAATTTATTTTATTCTTTTTATGACTTTTGCACTTATTTTAAATTGATATATGATTTGAATTAATTAGTTATTATTTTATTTGATGGGTCATGCTTGCTTAAATGTTTGATGTCCCATGCTTACGATTTATAACTAATATTTTGAGAATCTACCTTGGCAAAAATAAGAGTCGGTGTTATTTTATTTATTGAGCGATAATTGTTGAGAATAAATAATTGAGCCTTATGATATGAATTCGGTGGAATCTGATAGGTGTAGAATACACCTAATTTACTATCTAGTAGTTTATGCTTTCTTTGCTATTTTTCTTGTAAATTATGTATTTTACGCTTGTTTTGAGTTTTGTAGCAACTCTGGAGTCGCACGGAGGAAAAGAAGAAGAAATCACTCAATTTGAGCAAAAAGGGCAATTTTGTCATTTCCAGGGTGAACACTATCCGGAGCCCGAGTAATGGTTAAGGGGCTGCCAAACTGGGTAGCCCTTATCCAGAAATGTAGTGCTATTATCAGCTGGTAAAATGGATGGGTAATGTCCATGGATGCATAAGCCCATAGATCCACACCCACACCCATACCCGAATCTACCCTACTTTACCTTCACCCTAAATCGAGAAAGGGTTTTATTTCTCTTCAATCATTTTTCATTCTCACCTGGGAATTGAGAAGAAGAAAACAACGGCTGCTGTCAATCGAGATTCAGATTAGGGTTCGAAGTTGTTTCTGCAAATAAGAACCAGTGGTTCAATATAGGGTTGACCGAGTTGGTCTTGTTGATAATCACTAAGAAGAAATCGTAGATGGGTTAATGGCGACGACGGATTTGATAGTGGGATTGAGCTCGATTATACCGAAATAGAAGGTTAGGGTTTGATGGGTTTGTTGTTTGTTTAACTCGGTAGATGAAGAGTGTGGTGACGCTTTGTAAATCGAGGGTTTGATTCAGTTGAAGCTCAGGGAGATAGGGTGCGATTCGAGTCTGTAGTGAAGGTGTAGAGAAGATGGAGTTGAGTAGATCGAAGTGAGTGATGCTGAGAGTTTGAGAATAGACACTGATGTTGTGAATCGAGATGATTGCCGTCGATTGTGAGCTGAATGTATGAGAAGAAATGGGTCTTACGGATAAGAAGAGCTGTGAGCTAATGTATGAGCAAATGGGTTTTTGAAGCTGAATTGAGGCAGAGAAGATGATAATGAAGATTGGGTTCGGAGATGATGGCGATCTCAGATGGTGTTGGAAAATGGGTTGCTTGAGTTACAGAGCGGGAGCAGAATGAAGCTGAGTTGATTAAGCTAAGAAGTAACAAAGAAATGGGTTAGTGAGCAACCGGGTGTGGTGGTCTCGAGGTGTTGAAATCGATTGAGTTGGTGGATTTGAATGAATGGGAGATGGAGTCATAGATTTAAACAGGCAATGGTGATGCTTTGAGTTGATATTGCAGTGCGAGATGGAACGAAACAATCGAGCCGAAGTGCTTGTATAGCGGAAAGCCACACTCGAAGAATGAAATAGATGTATGTGTAGGCTTGTTACAGGAGAAGACTAAAATCGTCCTCAAGTTGGCCCGAGGAATGCCGAGAAACAGAGGAAACTCTGTCAAATTCTCTACTCGCGAGTCGACTCGGAGTCCGATGACCGATCCAAACCTAGTCTAACTCATCTCGGTCAGACGAGTCAGCCACCTAGAAAGCTGACTTGATGCTGACTCGGTTCTGACTCACTCCTTCTCTTTGACCCTGTTGACCATGTTGACTAACAGTTGACTGACGGTTGACCCGTTTGACCGTTAGTCCTAACGGTGGACCGACTGAATATACCTTTACCGACAGAGAATTTTCGGGTGGCTTGGCGGCGACTATTCCTGCCGAATTCCGCCACAATCCCGAGCTTTCCCGAGAGCAAAAATTCCAGAATTTTCTATGGACTTCTCTCATGGGTGTGAAGACTTGGGCTTGGAATTGGATGGAGAATTGGACTCAAATTTGGAAAAGAAGGTGGAAGAGTTGAGAAAAGCTTGGATTTGGAAATTGAATTGCAAAAGAAAAAGGATTCTATTCCTTGGAAGATTTGGAGAATATTGAAGCCTATAAATAGAGAAGTTTTCTACAACTTCTACACACACCTCTCTACACACACATCACTTGTGTTTTTGCTTGCTTTTCTAAGATTTTTCTTCTTAACTACTTGTGTGAACTTGAAAATTCTTCTTTTAATAATTATTATTTGTGTGAATTTCAAAAACATGAGTAGCTAATTTTCTTATTGATTGAGGATGAATTCCTAGTTCTTAACATATGATTTAAGTTTTTGTTTTCAAATTCTATCTTGAAGTTTTTCACATAATTATCGTTTGTTTTTACTAATAGGAATGATCTTAAAGACATTCATGATTGATTGATAGATTGTTTAGAATGCATGCTAAATTGATTTGTTAGTTTAATCTAAAGCTAGTGAAAGTTAGGGGATAAGTAATCGTTTCTTGACTCTTTACATAAGTAGCGAACACGAGACCTTGCGAGGGATTCCGTGGAGCAATTGTGTGTAGAAACAACGTTAGCAAGCGGAGACCTTGATCTAAGAGTCTAACTACTAATATTGACCTAATAAGTTCATGAATCTTAATGCGTTTATTTAAATTACATCTAGAGTGAGCTACTACTAGGTGGTTTGGTAAATAGAATCCGGTAGTCGAGAACTTCCGTGTCCTATGTGATATAAGGGATTTAGGGGTTTAGCACTGAGCTAGCTGCTTTACCTACGGTTGGTGATAATTTGTGACTAATAACAAGTAGAATAGAACATAACTTGATTCATTGTTTCGAACGAAGAAGGATTCCTTGGTCTTGTCTCTCTTATTGTTTTCAACTTTCGATTTTAATTGCTTTGTTTATTTTCTTTTTGCTTTTTACACCCCCTTTCGTGACAACTTTTACAACTAAGATCTCTTGCTCCTCGTGGGAACGAACTTGACTTCCATTATATTATTTTTAATTGAGTGGAAATATTGAATTAATTTGATTGCACCTACGACACGCATCAGAATCCTAGACCCAGTGACTCTAACTTTTGTTTATTATTTTCGTTAAATCTTTAAATTTAATCTTCACAAGTCTTAGAGTTCGAATCTTTATTACTACAACATCATTGAAAAATACCATCAATTTTTGGCGCCGCCGACGCGGACTTGTTTTTAGATTAATTTTTAGGTTTATTTTTATTTATTTTGTACAGTATTTTCATTTCATTTTAGATTTTATTTTTTCCTTTTTATGCGTTTCTTTTTGTATCTGTTTTCAGGGACTTTTTGAGGATGATGACTTCTTCTGAGGAGACGTCACCTAAGATGACGCTGGCGGAATATAAGCGTAGAAAGTTAAATTATCAGGCAACCTCATCTGAGATGACGCTTGGTGAATATAAGCATGGGCAACGGTATGGAGTTTCTGCTCCACATGAGGTAAGTGAAGAATCGCCTCTAATGATTTATGAGAAGTATTACAAATACACACCACCTAGTTTGGAACAAAGATTGAGAATTCTGGAATGCCAAAAATTATTTAATGATGATGATGATCAATCTTGTTACTCTCTTCTCCGGCATGTAATTTGTAGATGACCCTGTGGATGATTGTGTAGATGATTTGCCTAATTCCATAGCTGAATCTATCTCACAAGAGAATTCACCCAACTTAGAGGTTGTTTCTAGACCCCTAGACTTCCAAAAGTTACCTAATTTAGGGTTAGAATTGCATGCTTCTAAAATTTTGTTGGAATACTTTGCATCTAAATACCCAGAGGATTTGCCTATTTCTAATACCGTGCATGAGCCAATTAAACATTTCCCAGTCCCAATAGTATCCCCTTATTTTGTTCTTTACACACTTCCTTGTGTTGTAAAAACTTGGTTTGGAGGTAAGTCTCTGTTTTTGATAGTTTCAAAGTCTCCGCATCGTAATAACATAAGTGTGAAGTCATCATTTGTAAATGTTGTATTTTGGGTTGATCCCCAAATTTTCGTGTTATTAGTTTATGGGGATCTTTTATGTACATTCCAGTAGGTATATTTATTTATTTTTGTTTATTTATTTATTTTTGTTTATTTCTATTTTTTGAATTTCCCATCTTAATTTTTACGTTGGATGACTCAATTGCATTGAGGACAATGTAATGTTTAAGTGTGGGGGAGCGGTTATCTTTTTACTTTACTTTTTTTCAGAACCAAATATTTGAGCGGGTCAAAAAAAGACACATTATAGTTGTTAGGGTTATGACCAAATTGTGAAGGGTCTATTTTCATGTATTTTCTTATTATGACCAGCTGTGTAGCGGGTCTTAAAAAAATAAAAAAAATGAATGATCAGCTGTGTAGCGGGTCTATAAAAAAATATATATTATGATTGTTAGGGTTATGACCAGCTGTGTAGCGGGTCTTTTCTTTTTTTTCTTACATGTTATGACCAGCTGTGTAGCGGGTCTCTAAAAAAAAAAAAGTGTCACGGGTCTTGGGTATGGCATTTGTCATGACCAGCTGTGTAGCGGGTCTAACTCTCTCTTATTATATGACCAGCTGTGTAGCGGGTCAATTTTCTGTTTTGCTCGAGGACTAGCAAAATGCAAATGTGGGGGAATTCGATGAACACGCAAGTGTGACACATTTTCACCCATAAATACATTAGCTGGGACTCATTTTATCACTAATAAACTTGTTTGTAGGTGTTTTTGGGGCAATAAACATTTTTGGAAAAATCAACTCGAAAAGTTGTTAAAGGCACCCCCGCAGGGCATTTGCTATTCGGACCCTCATTTTGGATATGGGGCACATCAGTGGATAAGGGTCACCCTCGGTTATTGGCACCCCACGAATTTTGTTAAGGGACACCTTCTTCTTCATCGGCTTGAACAGTTTTGGCGGGAAAATACTTTCACTTTTCTGCGTACTTCTGGATTTGATTTTCGGAGTGTTTCAGGGAGATTAGTTCGTGGAATTTGATTGGGTTGGCCCTATTCTACCCAAACAGGGAAGGTATGGTTGGTAGAATCGAATAAAAAGGAAGAAAATCTTTGATTCTCGATAAATCAGAGAAGATTAATATTACGGGTTTTATGGTGGATTAGTTTGGGAAGTCACGTGCAAATAAGGGAAGCATATCTTCTCTGAGATTTCGTTCTATCCCTGGAAGAGTTTGAAAAGATGTCAACACCTCATATACGCGTACAAAGAAGAAAAACAAGGAAAGAATATATTCTCGGTTTATATCTGAGATATTTTTGGAAAGATCTGTTGTGGTTGGCATGTGTCTGCACGAATCTAGCTGTCTATGGAAGATGGAATCAACAAGATTGGAGCGTGTTGACAGCAACAGACTCGTGAAAAAGAGAAAAAGGGAAAGAAATTTCCCGTATCTGCATGGAAATAAAACCGAGTATATTTGATTGATTTGAAGAGGAATGAAGAGAGATTCTTAGCCTGTTGAGTATAAAAAGGCTTTACGGGTCTCATAGAAGGGATATCGAGAGTTGGGGAGAAGAGTAGAGGATTGCAGAGCAGATTTTTCAGCTGCTGCAAAAGAGAAGAAGAAGAAGAACAGACTACACTTGTAGTCTATCGTTTAGAACTGTCACTGTTTCTTCCAAGAACGACATTTTTCTGCGACAGAACAAAACAATTGTTTTCTATAACAGTCATTGTAACAGTTTTGTAACCGCTTAACAGCGTTGCGAAACTCAGTTTTCTTATCTTTTCACCTCTTGTAAGCACTTTTGAGTAATAAAAATAAATTGTGACCGTGTCTTCAATATGAGGAGTTAAACCCCTACACTGGGTCGACGGATGAATCCGAATTTCATATATGGGTGAATTTATTTTATTCTTTTTATGACTTTTGCACTTATTTTAAATTGATATATGATTTGAATTAATTAGTTATTAATTTATTTGATGGGTCATGCTTGCTTAAATGTTTGATGTCCCATGCTTACGATTTATAACTAATATTTTGAGAATCTACCTTGGCAAAAATAAGAGTCGGTGTTATTTTATTTATTGAGCGATAATTGTTGAGAATAAATAATTGAGCCTTATGATATGAATTCGGTGGAATCCTAGACCCAGTGACTCTCGCTTTTGTTTATTATTTTCGTTAAATCTTTAAATTTAATCTTCACAAGTCTTAGAGTTCGAATCTTTATTACTACAACATCATTGAAAAATACCATCAGGAAGCTCCCACTGGTTATGATGTTATGATTAACATTGATGGTTCAAAAGGAGATACTTCTTCTGGGTTTGGTGCCCTTATCAGAGACTCTTTAGGTGATCCTTTAGTTGTTGCTTATGGAGGAAGCCATCCTATTTCTGTTACTACCCATGAGATGCAGGGAGCAGAGTTGGGTCTAATGCTTGCTATTAAAATTGAAGCTCAGTACATTCACCTATGCATTGATTCTTGGACTGTGAAAAAGCGGGGGGTACAACAACCACACCCAATATTTCGATTAGCAATCTATATGGACTAACTCCAATATACTTTCAAGAGAATCAACTAGACTCAATCTTAATAAAGTATATCAAAGAGTTATATTATATCTATCTCTCGATTTCATCCTTGCTCAAGCAAATAGAAATCTGCGAGTCCGATTAAATATAAGAGAGATAACTTGGATGGTACCAAAGACCAATATCCAAGTGTCAATCAATGTAAATCAACGACCAGAGGTCGGATATTCTAATTGATTGAACTAACGCACAACCTGTGATATTTTAATTATATAACAAAATATAATGCGGAAAAGAAATAACACAGACACCAGAATTTTGTTAACGAGGAAACCGCAAATGCAGAAAAATCCCGGGACCTATGAGTTAGAGTTCTTGTGATTCGTGCACTATGAAAATGGAGACACTACTTAATACACAAGGATTTTGTCTTGTATACTGATCACCAAGCCCTCAAGTATATTCAGAATCAATCACCATCCAATAGAATGCATGCAAGTTGGATTTCTACCTTGCAAGAATATACGTTCTCTATTCAGCACAAGTCTGGTTTGAACAACAAGGTTGTAGATGCACTAAGCCGTTTCACAAATCATAGTACCCGTGAATTACTCCTTGTTACTATCCGTGCTGAAGTGATTGCATTTTACTCCCTTAAAGAGTTATATCCTAACGATCCGGACTTTTCCTTACTATGGCGTAAAATGTTCCTCCGCACAACAAGGTACATGTAATTTTGTTTTACATAATGGATTTCTTTTTAAAGGTAGCCGCTTATGCATTCCTGATGGTTCCATTCGTGAACACCTTTTTAAGGAGTTACATAGCAGTGGTCTTTCTGGCCATTTCGGGCGAGATAAGATTGTATCTCTAGTCGAAGCTCGTTACTTTTGGAATTCTCTCAAAAAGGATGTCCATGATTTTGTGCGACGTTGTATGGTTTGTCAACGAAGTAAGGGTCATGCACAAAATACAGGATTATACATTCCTCTTCCAGCCCGTATGCTCCTTGGGAAGATATATCAATGGATTTTGTGCTAGGTTTACCAAGAACCCAAAGATCTCATGATTCTGTTTTTGTGGTTGTTGATCGATTCTCAAAAATGGCACATTTTATTCCTTGCAAGAAGACTATGGATGCTGTGACTACGGCAAATCTTTTCTTCCGTGAGATAATCCGTTTACATGGTATTCCAAAGACCATTACTTCTGATCGAGACACTAAGTTCTTCAGTTGGTTTTGGAGGACACTTTGGACTCGTCTCCAAGCCAAACTACAGTTTAGTAGCACATCTCACCCACAAAAAAGATGGGAAAACTCAAGTAGTAAACCGATCATTAGGGAATCTTATTCGTTGTTTATCCTGGAGATAAGCCTAGACAATGGGATCTATCTCTCGCTCAAGCCGAGTTCGCATATAATTCGCCTCCTAATCGGTCTACAAAGTTATGCACCTTTTCGATTATTTATTCCGGGGTTCCTAACCATACATTGGATCTCGTCTCTTTACCATCCATTCCTAGTTCCAATGTTGCGGCGAGATCACATGATAGAGTCCCTACAAGTGCTACATGATAAGGTAAAGAAAAACTTGGAAGTCGCTAATGCCAAGTACAAGATAGATGCTTTGATCGTCGACGTCGTTTTCAATCCTATGAAGTTGGTAATCTGGTTATGGTGTACTTAAGCAAGGATCGTTTTTCGACGGGTACATACAACAAGACGAAGTATAAGAAGATTGGTCCTATCCGCATTCTCAAGAAGATCAGCAACAATGCATATGTTGTCGACCTCCCAGCTAATATGAACATTTCGTCCACATTCAATGTTAAGGATATCTTTCCTTACTTTCCTACGATGATGTTTCTCTTCCAACACCAAACTCGGGTTCGAGTTCTTTTCAAGAAGGGAGCCCGATGTAGAACATCTAGACAAAGTCACCCATGTTTGACATTAGTGTCAAACCGTATTCTATTTCTACTATTATTTCCTAATTTATGATTTCCCTATTCTAGAACTTTTCTAGAACATATTAGTTTCCTAGTTTAGTATGATTTCCTTTTCTAGTTTTATTACTTTTAGGAAATAGTGAAGCCTATATAAGAAGGTCTAGCCTTGTAGAATTTCTATACATTCAACATTATTATCTTATTTGATTTATCAAAGATATTTTATTTAGTTATTGTTCTCTAGTTTTCTTATAGCTTTTGTGAATCTATTGATTTCACACTAGTTTTCACTACCTTTTGGATCCTTGATCCAAATTATTACGCTTCCGCTACGTCAATTTTGGACGTTGAGGTTGCTCACGAAGTCTGGGGCTTCGACGGAGAATCGCCATCTCAGAAATGGTGCTACTTGTACTCGTTCCGGCTTCATTGTCATGTGGTCGGACAGACCTTCTAATTTGGTTTGCATCATCTGCCACAACATCATCGTCACTTGTATCTCTGCAAGTCATAAGGAAACATGAATAGAAGCATGAACAGGTGTAATTGATATTTATGTTTATAAATAAAGTTGGGTACATACATCTCGTAATGATCCCCATCATCACTACTGATAAGTAATCCACTTGATCACGGTTGTCGTTCTCTCCATCTCTTAAACCAATGACTATGGCTTTCTAAGTGTTTCTACCAGGTACACAGTTGTTTGCTCGGAGTTGTTTCGGTGCCTGTGAGTATCGAGATACTGTATCAAACAACAGAAAAAAAAAAATCAAAATCATAAGAGATTGGTAGTGTTTCAGAGTGTGATGCCGGAAGTGGTCTGGATATGTGTATGGGATAAGGTGGAGGAGGTAGGGGAAGGCTAGAATATGGCAAACTGAACTAAGCAGTTCTGTGACTAAGTTTGAGAAAATTCCTATACTATCTCATTGAACTTTGAGAAAAATATGGCAAACTGAACTAAGCATTTCTGTGACTGAGTTATGGAAATGGTGGAGGAGGTAGGGGAAGGCAAGATATAGTGACTAAGTTTTAAGATTCGGATATGTGATATAGTGAACTACGTTTCATCCATAGGCGTACCTGGTATACCGCAACCGATTTACCATTCCTATTTCGGGAGGCCTCGGCAGCGTACACATCACCATGCTGATGCTCAACAATCCCAGGAACCAAAGCCAGTGCCTTACCTTTAGAGTTATTGCTGAAACTTGCCCCTGTCATTCCCTGATGGATATCTCTTTCTTTCTCGATATCCACTTCTCGGCGTTCAACTTGCCCTGAATTCTCGGGCTTCCCGTGGAATGAATGTTGCTGCAAAAAGTTAAAACAGGGAAGAAATGGAAATGAAGTTTTGATCCAATATGAGTCATAATGTGCTTATTTTCCAATCCTTTATGTGGTCAAAGATTATACCTTGGGAAGTAAAAGTTGTAGCTGTTGAAGCACCGGTAGTACTTGGTCCTGGTTCATCCATTTTATCTCGATTGAGGAAACTGGGGCTTTGGCGAAGATTACTGAACCTTGTGGGCAGGTTCCCCTCAATTCCTACCACTTTTTGTTGCCGCCGCCTTTGGTAAACATTACGACGACGTTCCAGATCTCTTTCTATCTCCTGTTCAGTCAGTGCACTTCTTTTTTCTCTAGCACGGACACGACGTTGTTCCAACTTTGATTCCCTATCATTCCCTGGAATAAAAGTGTGTCATACTCTTTGGTAAGTATGACGTTCCCTTTTTCTTACATGTATACGTATAGATAATAAATATGTGGAAAAACAATATGAAAGCAATTAGAAGACAACTGACCTTTTTCAGTTCTGCTTCTATCAGTTCCTGACGTTGAGCCTGGTCGTTAAGCCTTGGACTTTTGTGAGGTCTGGAGCTAGAGGCCTGGTGGCACTCCAATGCAGAAGCAATACGTGTCAGACTTTCACAGGATTTCTTTATTGAGGAATAAATGGATCCCACTGAAGGAACTGCAATGCAATTATAGAGATTAGATTGTGAAATCGATAAGAACCTTTCCTTATCTACTTATATCAACTAAATCTACTTATGGTACATACAAAGATCAATTAAACTTTTGATCAACTAAATCTACTTAAATTAGAATTGAACTTTTGAATTAACATGACAACAGTAAACTAAAACTTTAGTTGATATACCTCTGTCACTTTGTGAAGTAGATGTTGCAGATGGCGCATGAGCTGTAGTACTTGCTTGTCGCTTCGTATCGTTAATCTCGCCTTTAACTGTTTGATGCCGCCGTTTATGGTAAGCAATGCGACGACGTTCACGATCTCTTTGTATTTCTTCTTCAGTCAATGCATTTTTTCTCTCTCTTTCACGGATACACCGTTGTTCCAGCATTAATGACCTATCATTCTCTGATGCAAAAGTGTTTCTTATTCTCTGGTAAATATTACGATCCTTTTCCAGTCTATTCCTCTTATCTTCTGGATGTTCCAGCTCATGATGTTCAGCCTGCTCGATGAGCCTTGGGCTTCTACGGGTCCGGATCTAGAAGCATCCATTTGTACTCTGTGTTCAAAATAGATTCCGAATTTATATATGCCCTGTAAGTTGACCTGTTAGAGTCGACATGGAAACAGAAATAAGTCATGTGGAAATGTTACTATATATAAGAGCGATTATGTATCAAACTATAACTGATATATGCCTTGTTATTTCATCGATAATAACTAATGTGTTAGGTAACAGAGAGTAACATATGGGATAAATAAGAGAAAAAGGGGTGGTAAGAGAATTCATGTTAACAGTAAGAAATTCTCACTGTTTAGAATACAACGCCATATGAAATTGAGACGCTAAAAAATAGTACAAATGAAAACACCATCCACAACATTATTTTCGAATACTTTGTGTTTGGAGATCGTAAATTTTGTAAAGCTATCAACTTACTTTCAGTGACAGAATTCTCAGCCATTAATAGTGGTGGTGATTATATTAATTGTTCCCCCATCAACAGTTCATATTTAGCTTTGCTAATATGATCCCCAGCGAATAGGAGGTGGTGCAGCTTGCTAATGATATGCACAGAGATCCCTATCGTAAAACACAAAGATGTTGCATTGCAAAAAATACAAAGTCAGTAGATAAAGTTGGTAGTCATACAAACTCAAGTTACTATCAGATTTCAAAGGATGCTTAGCTACTTTGAAAACAACAACTTTATCCACTGAATTCTTGCTCAAAACTAAAATTTGAGACAAACCATCCTCTGTAAACTCTTCCAACTTGACCGTAATCCTTGGCAGCAACCAAGACTCATCTCTATTTTTCCAGCCAAAACATGTGCCTTAATCATCTTCAAAATATGAGATTTCACATACATTTTACTTGAAGTGTTCATTCAACCAAATAGGCCAAATTTAAAAAAAAAAGAGTGATACTATGAAGCATATTTACAAACATGTGGAGTTGAAGAACGGGTTTTACTTGAAGTGTTCATTCAACCAGATAGGCCAAATGACAGCAGCTAAATGGATCATGTAATGTTCATTCAACCAAATATGGCAGCAAATCGAATTACTGTAATCAACCAAATATGGATGCAATCATGAAAAAGATGAAAGAAAATTGGTTAAGAGAAAGTTCAGTTCAGTTTATTACCTTAGTAAGATTGGTGGAGAGTGAAATATGTTGATATGATTAGAAGAGGTTGCAGGAAAATTTGTTGGAGGAATTGAAATTTCGAAGAAGTAGACTAAATATTTCTACCCATCAGATTTTTCAATTGTAGTAGAAATTTATGGTTTGTATTGATTGAGATCAAAATAATAAAATTAGGGTTCAATAATGAAAATAGGGTTAAATAATGAAATTGAATTAATTGATGAAGTTGATAAAATTGGTGATAGGCCCAAACTTATCAAGGGAGTAACTTAGTGAAATAACAGAGAAATATTCAGATAAGGAGAGGAAGAAAGTCAGATTATGAGAGGAAGAAGAATACTTAGAAACAGAAAGAAGATACAGACGAGAACATTGGCATACTTTTCAATTCATAATCTCTTAATAATAGGTACACTATATATATATATATATATATATATATATATATATATATATAGCTAAACCATAATAACTACCTTACAGTAACCACCTAAAACTACCGAAACTAAGCATACAAACTGTATGTCCATATCATAACACAAACTAGTACATACTACAGACCCATAAACATGTTCCTATCAATTGGACGGAGGCGTTAGTTAAAGATTCAGAAGAAAGAAGAGGCTGGTATGAATTGAACTGAAATTGAAAGTGAAGGAGGTGGTGGTGCCGTGGTGGTGAGTATGAACTGAAATCGAAACTGGTGTTGAAATTAAATTAGGTGGATGGTGGTGACAGTGGAGGTGTTGGCTCTGTGGTGGTGGTGATGTTGCTGGTGGTCGTGGTCATGGTATTGTCGGTGAAATCGAAGAAGAAAATCTCGATTGAGAAAGAAAGCAGACGAAGAAGAGAAGGTAAGGGAGAATTCGATTGTTTTTGCAGATGTTTTTTACATAGATAATAGGTTTTTTGCCCTTGGTTTGAAAAATATTTACGAAAACGTATGCAGTGGTCTTAGAAACACGGAAGGTTAATTTAGTACATCCTGTGTGACTGTGGAACCGGAGAATTTTCATTTTCGCTCATATTAGGCTGGCTCTAATCGTCACCCAAGATTCAAGCTGAATGTTGGATCCACGTCACCAAAATGCATCGACCGGGCGCAGTGGGGATCCAAGATTCTATCTCCATACGCAGTTTGAAGATTCGTAACACGCAGATTGGAACTAGCAGTATTATGGGAAACTCAAAAGCGCAGATTTGCTAACTCTGCGTATTGACCGTGTTGACTGTCCACGCGTTGATTGAAACTGTGTGTGCTAGAAAACCCTAAAACCAACAGAAGCCGCATCTCTTCTTCTTCTTCTTTCTTTCTTTCACTCTTCTTCCTCAAACTAAACTCATAGAACTTCACTCAATTAACTGATTCGAGATGTTTTTGTGTTGAATGAGCTACAATCTTCGAAGGGTTTGTTACATCAAACGTGGGGAATCTATTGATGTTATTTTTTGGAGATTTCATCAACAAAGCAACCCAAGGTATGAAATGTTAGTTTTGATTGATTGAGATGAATTTTTTATTTTGTTTTTAGTTATGTTGGTTTAATTTTGTCCATATTTTATCAATCATCTTGATTAGTTTGATTAAGCAGCAGGAAATTATTTGATTTTCTTTAAAAAAAATTGAAATGTGATTACTTAGGGTTTATGGTATTTGGGGTTAATTTGGGTGAAACATAAATTCATGTTGTGGGAGATTATTGATTTATTGATTTAATTATGTTTATGGTTTGTAGAATGTATTTGAAGTTTGTAAAACTACAAAGCATGTCAACAAATTTATATTGAGCATTTTTGCAATGAGTTTTTAGCATTAAGTAACTCATATGTGGTTTTGAGTTGATGTTGAGATGATTATATGGTTGAAATTTATGTTGCAAATATGCTTTTGTTGGAGGTTTTGATTAGAGCATTTTGGAATGAGTATGAGGATTAGCTCAATTATAAATTTGAGTTTATGTTTAGATGATTGTAGAGGTGGAATTGATGTTGTTAATATCATTGTGATTGAGAGACACAAGATGAGCAATGTGCATACCTCAATGTGATGTGAATATGAACGTGGGAATTCATATGTTGATTGTGGATAGATTAATATATGCATTTGATTTTTGTTAATCACATGTTGATTGTGTTTCCCTTGCTCTTTGCATTTTTAGATAATGGAGGATGTTGATTGTTCTAGGTATGAGAAGTTATCCCAACTATCTCCAGGTGTCGGACAGTTACAACATAAGGCCGATAACTTAGTTGATAAGCGAGACGGAATATTTAGGAGTAGTTTGACCAACTTAAATAAATTTTACAAGATAGTGGTGAGAAACAACCCCCGTACAATTTTAATTCTTCAATACTGTGGTTTAGAGTCCATATTCCAATTTAATTTTAAGTATGGGGATAAGGGATTAACCGAAGCTTTATGTGAGAGGTGGTGGAGGAAGACTAGAACTTTTCACTTCAAAGAGTTTGAGATAGGTTTGACCCCTCTAGATTTCTATCGGTTGACTGGTATTCGAATTCGATGAAAGCTATAATTTCATGGTATCCAAAATCCCAGAGTATGGATCACCGGGCAATTCATCGACTTCATCGAGTGAAGTCTGAAACTCGAATTTATGTTTGTGTACATTTTGTGGGTTAGTCTGTTATCAACCCTCACGAGACTAAACTCGTCCGTTAGGGTCACCTAAGGGTTTAAAGGCTTGTTTCACGTGCTAAGTGTAACCGTGATTCCTACGAAAGTGAGTTAGGTTATTAATTACGTTGTTCTAATGTACTACGATGTTAAACATGAAAGTCGTTATTTTGAAAGTTGTCCGTTACATTATTGCAACAAGTAAGAAAACACATTACATCATAAACATCCGACGATTTCGAACTAACAATATTAACCACTCATAAACATCTCACGAGAACAAGATTCAATTTTATATGCGAGTACCAAAAAAATAATTGGCCACGAAATGTTTGAAAGGCTTCCCTAGTTCCGCTTCATACATTGCCATCGCCTGAGCACGATTACCATTTGCAAGAACGCGATACTGCGGATGCTAACGCGGTGTTGGATACGTATGGCGGAATACCAAACGCTTCCATTCCCAATTTGAATCAAAAAGTATTCCCTCACTCGAAACCAAAACGCCATACCCGCTTGAGGATTTTCTGTATCATGATCCATATCCACAACCTTACAATAACTTATGACTAGAGCGTTATCTTCGTGCATCGAAAAACGTGGCATCGTGATTGATTATTGTGGTGGAAATAAAATATGTAACTTTGATAATTTGGGATTGAAAAACTTTATCTTTTGGTGGAGTTTACAGAGCATTACACCTTCAGAGATAATTGAATTGTGAGACGTTTTTCACAAATTTATACTAAAATTCTCATATGGGTTTAAATGTAATTTTGAAATTCTACAAAGGAATAAATTATAAATATTGGAAACTTGGCAGCATGAGTGGTCATCATTTGTCGGGCATTATTTTGCATGTCATCTTCTGTAGCGTGATATATTTTTGTAATCTGAGTAATGGTTAAATAGAAAATGACCTTTGAAAGAGGAGGCAGCTAAAGACTGTTGTACAGTACTACCGACTAGATGTCATACAAAAGTGTATAGATAAGCATAGAATTATGCAGTTTTTCCCTTTTGATTTATTATCATACACGTGGACTGGAATAATGGGGTTTGGGATCTGGTGGTTGGGGAGTTTACCGACTTAAGTGGAAATATTCACGAATGGGAGTTTACCAACACGTTTGTCCCTAACTTAGAAGGAGGTCCTAAAGTACACAAACATAAACAAACCCAAATAAACGTTAACATACATAAACAACATAAAAAGTACACAATACATAAAACATAAACATTACATCAGACCAAGGCGTCATTGACTGAGAATAAAACACAGGATTAAACATTACATCATAAACACATAACATAACACTAGAAATTAAAGAGCAACATATAATATAATTACTCGACCCATTCCAACAACTTACACCCAGGACATTGCCAGAAATGTGCACCATAGGTGTTCTTATCTTTAGAACGATGCAGTTTCATAAAAAACCTACATCCAGGGACCGGGCATGACGCCCCCTTTTCATGTTCAACCTTAATCATACCTTTCTCTTTGAAGTTTTTGCAGAGTTCGTTAATGTTTTTATCATCTTTGGACTTGATTGCATCTTCTAACCACTGAGCTTCTTCACGACAATTATCGAACTGGCAATGAAGGTACCTACTTTTTCCAGGTTCCTCTTCTAATAACAATTTGATTCCCGTACAACCTCTCTGCGGGCACTTGGAATACATCCAAGGGCATTGCATGGCTGAATGGTCATCAAGGAAACAGAGCGGACAAATTTGGTTTGCTTCTATACACACAATTTGTTTCCCTTGCGATTAGAATTCATTTTTGACCGGCTAAATTCGAAGGATCATTTTATGTTTGATGGTGTGTTTCTTTGAGTGGCTGATGGAGTGTATTTATAGGAAAAAAATATTATTATTTATAAATGTGGATAAATAAATCTTGGCGTTACAGTGTGTTGATAAGGATAACGAGATTTCTATCAGAAGTTGTTGTGAAAAAAAGTGTGTAGATGACTTAGTGGTAACTGCCTAAGTTGAGTCGTATGAGTGTTTGCAACTACAGAACTGGGCTATGTTTAACCAGAGCTCAATTTGAGAAAGTATACGAAAAATACTCGGCGTTTAACATTACAGTGTAAACCGGGTGTAGGAAAAAAAGGTCAAACAAATATAAAACATCCATGCAGTTTGTAACCACGTATAAAGAATACGCAGTTTGAATCTGCGTGCAACGCAATTTCTAGATGCGTGCAGAAGAATATTCTGTGGATTATTCTTTGATACGCGGTTAGAAACTGCGTGTTATGCTTTTTCCATACGCAGTTTGAAACTGCGTACCTTAGGTACTTCCAACTTGGATCCAAGCTAAACGCAACACTCATTCTAGATCATGCTAACTATTCACCCATAAACGACGGTTATACAGGGAATAATCTTGGATGTTGGACTCCATAAGAGCCACCTTATAGAAGATGTTGATACTCGTCCGAGTTACAAATCTTATACTTCTGAATTCACACACCGAGTTTTTCACTCTCAAGGGTTTTACGATATTTAATTCTCATTCAAATGGTGTACTGATACATCTCCTCGACACAACAATGGCCGCATCAATAAGGAAATCGAGAGGAACATGGTCACGAATACTCCTAAAATCATCATCCTTAAAAAACCCTAGCATTCCTCACAAAAATATATGCTGAAAAATCCCAAATTCTAGCCCCCAAATTCATCATTTCCAAATACCTAAATCAAATCTATCATTATCTCATTATAGATTTAGTTCGTCTTTTGTTCCTTCTAGCGATAGAATAATCCAAAAACTTCTAGAGGAGGCGGAGGAGGCGAAACAAAAAGAGAAAGATGAGAAGAGAAAAGCTGGTGTGCTTGATGATAATGATGATGCAGAAGAAGAAGAAGAAGAAGATTATATGAGCGTTGGTCCAATGATTGAGAAACTTGAAAAGCAAAATGCTAAAGAGAAAGGGACACTTGGGCAACATGAAGAACCAACTGATTCAGAAAGTGAAGTTGATGAGAGATGGGAACCTGATGCTGTTCAGAAACGATCCGATGAATTTGAAAAGAAATGTGATGGTATTTTTCAATGATGTTGTAGTAATAGGGGTTATCGTTCACTCGGACTTGATGAGATTGATTTTAAGAATTAATAAAAGAAAATAAAAGAAAAATATATGCAAATATTGTCACAGGATGAAGAGACACTGAGACGCAGGATTTCACTACTTTTCATATTGCTGTGGTTCAGTCATTAACTCTAGACAATATCGCTCAAACAAAAGAAGTTGTGACTCTAATTCCTTGCCAAAAATAGATTTCATAAAACATTATATGTAAGTCGTAAGCATGACGCATCAAAAGTAATTTAAACTAAGCATGCGACATCAGACAAAATAACAAATAATTAATAGAAATCATAAAAAATTAAATCTATGCAAAAAGTCATATAAAGAATTAATTCATTTACCACAATCATGAAAAGTTTCTTCCTCCGTCGTCCCAGTGATGGGGTCTAGCTCATCATGTTGGAAACACGCTCAAAAGTTGATTTCATTGCTCAAAAATGGTTCACAAATGATGAAATGGGAGAAAAATAATAAAAAACCGGGTTTGTAACACTTATATTTGTTACAAACCAGCTGTTACGGAGAACGATAATGATAAACTGTTGTTGTTGCTTTAAGACTGTCTTCTATATTACGACCCACGTTTGTGCGTCGTTGTCACTATAGTAAAAACGACGGTCCGGCGTGCGTTGAATGTTCTTCGTGTTCTTCAGCAGCAGCAGAAATGGTGTTTCTCTGGAACTTGATTCTCCGGCTTTGTTGAGGCTCTGTACCTCTCCCTAACTCTCCATCCTCCATCTCTGAGTCCCAGCCAACCTTTTTATACTCGACAGCGGCAAAAGATCTCCTCATAACTGCTCCTTAAATTGTCGACCCCAAATCTGCCAGGCGAGAATTATTTTTCCCGCCAAAACCAGCGATTTGAAATGTTGAAGATGACCTCCCCTAACGGTGATGGGGTGCGAATAGCAACTTCCTTAAGGGGTGTCCAGGGTGCCCCTTATCCAACATTCAAAGTCCGAATAACAAATGTCCTCCGGGGTGCTTTAGACAACTTTTCGAGCCGAATTTTCCAAAAATGTTTATTGCCCAAAAATACCTACAAACACACAAAAAAAACATAATTAATACAATATCGAGCACTAACAATACAGAGCATTGAGAACAAAATAGACACAAAAATGTATCTATCAAATACCCCCAAGCTTATTATTTGCTAGCCTGGAGCAAATTTATTCTAGAAAATAAAAATCATTTGAACCCCTAGGTGGCCCTAGTGGCGGAGTGTTGTCTCCGGAGGGTTTACCAGAGGTGTACCCACAAAACCTTTACTCCAGACCCTAGCTATCTACGCAGAACCTTGGAAGGCATTAAAGAATCTCCTTGGTTGGCATACTTATTGACTACAGGAGGAAGTACCCTGATGCGAAATTCCAATTGATGTACACGAGTTTGCACTCAAGCATACTAGAATTCATATAAAGTGACAGAGCTCTACTCAGATAGTTTCTGGACATCATAAACCGGAGTCAACCAATCACATGGATAGATTATGAAGATGGGTGTAGAAAAACGTGGATGATGTTGACTAAGGTGAACCTATCCTAATGGATTGAGACACTGGTCTGGACTAATATCAACACACCGGCATATACAAGGGGACCAGTGGTCGATAATCCTAACTCTAGGTCAACTCAGCTGGCATATACAAGGGTACCAGTGATCGACTTTATCGTATTTATTCCGGTTGGTCTAGTGGTCTGGTCTCAATTTTTTTTTATTTTTTTTTTTATTGTCTCAGTCACTCTATTTCACCCTAGCAATGGTAAAGAGAAAAATAAAATAAGTGATCAGGATTCTTTCGATGTTTCCATCACGAGGATATGGCGAAACTACCATGTTTTCTTTTTCTAACACCCGAGCTCGTGCTTTTATGAATAGACTCTTTAGATGTTTCCATCTAATCAGATTGGTTCCTCAACTCCTACAACCAAAATGCTTCCATCCACTTAGATTGGTTAGTGCCATCCTTAATAAACACAAATTTCTAGGCTCTGGAGTTTATTTATTGCAACTAAAAGCTAACAAAAAGTTTCTTCCCCACCCCCAAACTTAAATCTAACATTGTCCTCAATGTTCTAAAGATGAAATTAAAAACATGAACAAGGGGAAACTGTTACCATTTGAAGCAAAAGAGATAAGGAAAGATATTACCGTGTCGCATGAATATTGGGTTACCTCCCAAGAAGTGCTAAGTTTAAAGTCTTCACCGGACAATGGAAGAGTTAGTCACCTCGAAGAATCATATAGCAAAGAAATTTAATAACTCATGGTCATCTGGATCAAAAAGTGCTAACCACAAGAAGAGGAGACTGCAATGACCGTGGAAGGTATCCAACACACCCTTATCTATTTTTTTGTTTAATACAACTACATCTAGTTGTGGTTCGGGTTCAGGCTCTATAAAAGGGTCTAGATAACAAATTTTCATGGGTTTCGTTTCCTCATGAGTTAGATCCGAATGTTCGGGTTCTAGAGTCCTGAAAAACTCAAATAAAAACTTAGAAGCACATAATAATAACCCAATAATTGAGGATCCTCTAAATCAATCGGTTTTGACTTACACAACACCACAATAAGATTGGTGGTCTTCCTTAAGCAAATGTGTCGACCCTAATATCCTAAAGTAATTAGGTTTAGTCTCAAAACTTAATAATTGACACATCTCAAAACTTATACGTTCCCACAATTGGAAGGAAGGTTTTGGTGGGAAAACAAAGTCAATCGTGGTATCATAGCCTTGGGTTAACCACATCAACCAGGAGGATGGGTTTTTAACAACTGAACTTCTTTATGGACACAACTAGGTTCAGGAAAAAGTGTATGAAGATAATCTTGTAAAATGGTTGAGGCACGGATGTCCAGTCCTAAGTGAGGGGACTTTCTGAGAGTTAAAGGTAAGGCACTAAGAGAGTGATAATCACCCCCAAACTTAGAGTTTTCAGTGTCTCTAGATAGACTAGTCACAATTTCCCTAATTTCTAGAACATCGAAATCCTGAAAATGGTCAATTGATTCTTCTAAGTTATTATCAGGTAATGCATCCTTACTCATCTCTACGAGTTCATCGTCTTCTAAAACTAGTGTTTCTAAATCACTAGACTCTAAAACAGTATTCTTAGGGTAAACTCTTTCCTCTAAACCATCATCACAATCATATAAAGGAATATCAGCGAAAGTTTCTAGTAAAGGCCCGTTAACTAAGGTGTTAATCATAGTTACTTCCTCTGATTCACTTATAGGCACATCAAATAATGGATTATCCAACATATTGCATGCTAAAGGATCATGAACTACATCGTCTAAAACGGTGGCATCTCTAGTCAAATCCTCGTTCTTTCGAATAGGTGAATAATTATTAACATTATTGGGATTTGAACTAGAAATAGTATTATCATTATAAAGTTCAATCGGAGTAACAAGTTCCTGATCACTATGCCTATTTATTTCGAATTATTCATCAACACTATCCTCATCATAATCATTATTATAAAAACATGAAAATGGTTGAACCTCATTTAAACAAGTAGTGTTACCAATTCTAACCTCGTCATCTTGATTATGCGAATAAATATCCTCATTTTCATGGGTATTATTGGAAACATTGTATTGGAAATTAAGATTATTTCGAGCAAGTTTTTCGACAATCCTATTTGTACTTTCAGTAAATTGCTTAAGAGTCTCTTCCAAAGACATCCTAGTTGACTGCTCTGGGGACTCATCTGAATATTTAAGGTTTCCTTCACAAATAAGGAATGACTCTTCTAGAGAAATAGAGGGATTGTTTTGCTCATATGACTGGTGAGTATGCGAATAGTAATTGGGTTCACAATGGTATGAACCATAACCTTGAAAAGGTGGATGCTCCCAACCACTATTCACACTATGGTCATAAAAAGAGTGATGCCCATATTGTTCAGTTGGATAATCATATTCATTGTGATGGCTATTATAATACCAGTTTGACATCCTAACCGCAAGGGAATTCTACACAAGCACAAACAAGGATGACTCGACCACAACAAACCAACTGATTTCTAGCAAACAAAAAGCATGATGGCTCCACTTAGATTGTTTCTGCACCAGACTTCTAATCCTTCGAAAGGGAATTCGTTACAATGCGAGCAAACCCCTCTGGAATCAATCAGAGTTTAAGTAAGTTGAATAGAGGCGAGGGAAGCTACGTGGAGCTTTGATACCCAAGGCCTCACCGCATTGCAAGGCGGCGCAGTCACGCTTTCAACTTACAGAAACCATCATGAACTTCGAAGTATGCTCAAAAGAGTAACCAATATTTTTCGAACGACTTTCCTATTAAGCTCGTTACCCTATCGGTCTCGTTCTAGTCCAAATTTTAAGGCTTAGGTTCGCGTAGGTTACGTGTTCCTAAGGCGGGCAAGAAGGAAACTAAGGTGATGAAATCCGAGTCCTTATCTTGATATGGCCGTGCCTTGCCCTTTACTAGAAAATTAAATCCGATTTCAGTCCTCAACATATATGCATACAAAATCATCCGGTAAACCCGCCGACAGGGATTCGCGGGTGTTTAGAATTCTTACCTCCGTTCCGACGAGGGATGAACCGTTGAGGTCGACTCGGGCCACAACTCCTATGTCATGTACGAACCCGAGGGGCCGAGACAAGATCGTGCTTCGTCGTCCTTCCCTCGTGCGTTTATATTTAAACCAACCCTTCTTTAGGGTTTTAAAAATAAAGTCCAATGTTCAATGTCCTAAAGAAAAAAAAATGTCCAAAAAAAAAATATTACAAAAATAAAAACCTTAATTACAGTTTCTAAAAAAAAAAGTAAAATAAAATAATATACAAAATCTTCTTCTTCACTCCTTTTGGGTTCCTCTTTTCTTTCCTTCTTTGGCTTCGCTTTTGTTTTCAGCGCTTTCTCCCATTTTCTTTAGATCGGTTCCAAATCTGAAAACAAACAAGAAATACCAAAAAGGCGTAAAAAAGAACAAAAATAATAAAAATAAAAATAAAACCTAAAAACAAATCTATACACAAGTCCGCGTCGGCGGCGCCAAAAATTGATGGTATTTTTCAATGATGTTGTAGTAATAGGGGTTATCGTTCACTCGGACTTGATGAGATTGATTTTAAGAATTAATAAAAGAAAATAAAAGAAAAATATATACAAATATTATCACAGGATGAAGAGACACTGAGACGCAGGATTTCACTACTTTTCATATTGTTGTGGTTCAGTCATTAACTCTAGACAATATAGCTCAAGCAAAAGAAGTTGTGACTCTAATTCCTTGCCAAAAATAGATTTCATAAAACATTATATGTAAGTCGTAAGCATGACGCATCAAAAGTAATTTAAACTAAGCATGCGACATCAGACAAAATAACAAATAATTAATAGAAATCATAAAAAAATTAAATCTATGCAAAAAGTCATATAAAGAATTAATTCATTTACCACAATCATGAAAAGTTGCTTCCTCCGTCGTCCCGGTGATGGGGTCTAGCTCATCATGTTGAAACACGCTCAAAAGTTGATTTCATTGCTCAAAAATGGTTCACAAATGATGAAATGGGAGAAAAATAATAAAACCGGGTTTGTAACACTTATATTTGTTACAAACCAGCTTACTGAGAACGATAATGATAAACTCGTTGTTGTTGCTTTAAGACTGTCTTCTATATTACGACCCACTTTTGTGCGTCGTTGTCACCGTAGTAAAACGACTGTCCGACGTGCGTTGAATGTTCTTCGTGTTCTTCAAGCGCCAGAGAAATGGTGTTTCTCTGGAACTTGATTCTCCCAGCTCTGTTGAGGCTCTGTACCTCTCCCTAACTCTCCATCCTCCATCTCTCGAGTCCCGACCAACCTTTTTATACTCGACAATGCGGCAAAAGATCTCTCATAAATGCTCCTTAAATTGTCGACCCCAAATCGCAAAGCGAGAATTATTTTTCCCGCAAAACCAGCGATTTGAAATGTTGAAGATGACCTCCCCTAACAAGTGATGGGGGTGCGAATAACAGACTTCCTTAATGGGTGTCCTGGGTGCCCCTTATCCAACATTCAAAGTCCGAATAACAAATGTCCTCTCGGGGTGCTTTAGACAACTTTTCGAGCCGAATTTTCCAAAAATGTTTATTGCCCAAAAATACCTACAAACACACAAAAAAACATAATTAATACAATATCGAGCACTAACAATACAGAGCATTGAGAACAAAATAGACACAAAAATGTATCTATCAAAATGTAACCGTCATGCTGAATTGCTCACTAGCTTTGCTCATTCTGGTAAAATTTGTCTCTTTTCTAGTTACTTAGTCATATGTTATAGGATATTGTTTTAGATGAAATACATTTGGATTGTTTTGTTATATTAGAGTTTGAGAATTGTATCAGTCGAATGTTTATGACTTGATTAAAATGGCATTCCTTGTGTTTGTTTTTCGGCTTGAGGAGAAGGTGTGAACCAACTCCTCAGTGGAGAGGCATGGCAAGGGGGATGCACTCCACTTGCCTTACAGCTGAACTTGGTGGCTTCACGTATTCATGGGTTACAGTTGAATATCTTAACTCGTTTTGGTTTTATTTGGAAGAAATCGAATGGTTCTAAGAAATGAGTTTCTAGTTGTGGTTGCGGGATTTCCTACAACACACCCCTTATAATAATTTCTAGATCTAAATCTATTTCATAATCAAAATAAAGATTAAAATGCTAAAATTATAAATGGAGACACAAGATTTTTTTACATGGTTCGATCAATGTGATCTACATCCATGGTTCTTCACTATGATTGTTGAAATTACATAAGTGTTACATTTAGAATCTCCATTAATGGATATTTTGTAGAGCTCTAGATCTAGTTTTTGGGGAAGAAGATAATAAAGAAAAATAAAGTCTCTCTCTCCTTACAAAAATGTGTCTCCTCCCTCTCTTACAAAATTGTCCCCCTTTCTCTCTCTCCGCTCTCCTCTTTCTATAGATGTTTACATAGTGGATGACAGCTCACGTTCTCTCAAGCTCTGCTACTTTCTCGCAGGCTCTGCTACCTTCTCGCAAGACATTCTCGCAAGCTCTTACCGTTGTGCGATATTTGGATCCTACATCTTGCCTCTTTTTCCTTGAATATTGCTTGAAGAGCGATCTTTAAGGAAAAATCCACTTTGTTGTAGTTGTTGGAGGAACGAGCGAAAGAATATTGGACTTGAAAAGTACGTACTTGCCTCTATTCTTTTGCGAAGTTCCGAAGCTTTGAGAAGTAATTAGAAGTATCATATCTTGAAGTATGCGAATCATTTTATCAGAAGCTTTGAGAAGTATGCGAAGTATGAAGTATCCTTGAAGAAGTATAAGAAGTACTTAATCCTCGAAATATAAGAAGTATTACGAATCAATCATGCGAAATTATTACTCCCTTATTGGTGAAGATTCTTGTTATCCATTAGTGAACGTCTTTTTTGAAAATGATTCTTGCCGAGAAGATAAAGAATATAAAATATTTTCTTGGTTATCCATAGTTGCCTCTGTTCTTTATCTATGAGGGTAGAATCTTTGAGAAGGTGTTGAATGGGCAAATTGTTTTTTCATTCTTATTTTGCCTCTGTCCCATGTTTTGTGCTCATGCGATAGTATAATTTCTTTAAGCTGCTTATAATTGTGCGAAATAATTGAGCGAAATAATCACGTCTTGTGAAATAATCTTATTCTGCGAAATTCTGACACATTCTCATAAATTTTGGATAATTCTTCGAAATCTGAATAATCTTGCGAAATTAATAACCTGCGAAATTCGAAGAATCTCACTGAAATTTCTGAATAATTTTGCGATATTATTCCTTAAAATTTTGTAAAATACTTATGCGAATCTAATGCTTATGTAATGATTATGTTACGAAATGTGTATGCGATGTTTATGCCATGAAATGCTTATGCGATGCTTTCATGATGCAAGTGTGATGCTTATATGATGAGAATGCTTATCTATTGCAATGTATAGATAATGTTTGTGTTACTTAGATTATTTTGCACGCTAAAATTGATATAGCTTTAAATTGCTTCCATTCTCCATTTCTCTGACTTTGTCTTTAGTATATGCATTCTTCTTCGCGTATTTATTGTTCCTCGCAAGTTCTTACTTTTGCCTCATTTTTCCTTATTCCTGCACTATTAGTATCGCATAATAATATGATTATAATATCAAATATGTGTAATTTTCGCCGCCTTAATTTTCATTTCCATGTACATATTCGCAAGCTTATTTTCTTACATATAATCATTTTCGCAATCTTATTTGCTTACTTTCTTATGTGGTCTTATTTTGCCTTCCTAGTTAAAGGTCTTATTTTGCCACCCCTTGTCATTGCGACAAAATCGCAGGACGTCTTTGCACATTCATGCAAAAACCCATTGATCTTGTCTTAACTTTTTTTTTTGTCTTTTATAATTTTTGTTGCGACAATATGACATGCCTAAATATTCTTGCGAAAATAAAGCCCCATGACATTGCCGTCTTGCGACGAAATCGCAGGACGTCTTTACACTTTCATGTATTGACCCATTGATCTCGCCTTATCTTTCTCTTTTGTATTATTGCCTCTTCAAGATTGTCGCACAAATATGACAAGCCTAAATATTCTTGCGAAAATAAAGCCTCGTGACATTTGCGTCTTAATATACTTATCAGCTCCCTAATGGAGGGTGCCGCCCTTATCTTCCCCATGGTTGCCCCTTCAAGGAGACGTACCTCTACCATACAAAGTTGGCTCCTCCCATCCGGTCTTAACAACAACCAGTTGTTTTCGCAGCCTCTTATCCCTTTTGCCTATATGGCTTATGGTTACAAGATTGCACCCTAAGTGGGGTTTTCTTCTTGGCCGAGTGCGGATAAGTCAAGACTTTCCAAGAATGGCCGAGACGCTTCAAACGCCCTGCACTCTTGGCTCAACCGTGTACCTCGGCGCCTTGATCGGATGCCACACTCCTTAGAAGAGACCCTCGATGTCCAACCTAAGTCATAAGCTTAGGTTGAAAATCCAAGGTACCTCTCCTGGATGGGCTTTATTGACCCCAAATCTCCATGACCCAGGTTCCGGGAGCGGTGTAACCTTTCCCTGAGCCATGCAATAGGTACCCCCTTCTATGACGTACTTTAGGTCTTACGTTTGCCTCTTACGAAATTTTATTCGCGAACTAGGGTGTACGCCATAGAAGGTTTGCCTCTATCTATGCGAAGTTATCGCACGTCTCTATTATTTCGTAAAGAATCATAATCTCTGCGAATTTATCGCATGTCTTAATTCTTTCATTCTTTTTTTTTTCATTCTTTTCACAAATATATGATGTCTTACTTTTGGCGAAATCTTCATATCATTTGAAATAAAGCAAATATTCAAGAGAAATATATAAATTGATCTATATGAGATTGTATTCCCTTTTGAGATTGTTCAATAGACATCTTTGAAATCTTTGTATCGCTTTTTGAAATCTTTGAAAGCAAATATTCCAGTTTCGCAATATTTTTTTTTTAATCTTTGAAATCTTGCGATTGTATCGCTCTTTTTGTAAATCTTTGAAATGCAGAGATTTTGAAATCTTTGAAATCTCTCGAGATTTTGAAATCTTTGAAATCTTTGAGATTTTAAAATCTTTGTAATCGTGCGATTGTATCGCTTTTTGTAAATATAATCAAAAATCTTTTTATTTGTCATAAGTAAAATAAAATGTTCAAGGAAGTGGTACTTAGCTTTCATGTGATTTATTGTTGCTGTCGTCTCGCACGAAGTATATGGTTTGCTTGCGAAACTAGCATCCTTGAAATGTATAAACGTCGCACAAATATAATTATCTCGCATCAAAAACAAGTGTGAGAAATGAGATTTGAACCCTTGACCTGCCTCTTGCATATTCTCACACCATACCATTTGTACTAATCCTCTCTTGCGAAATATCTCTGCGAAACTCTCTTCTATGCGAAATAATTATGAACCAACTTTGTATAAATTTCGCATAACAAAAATAAAAATGCGAGAAGCAAGAATTGATCCGCGACCTGCTTGCTTGCATTTATGCCTCCCACCAACTATGCAAGCTTCTTCTATGCGAAATTATCGCACACTTGTTAAAACTTGTCTTCCCCTGGTAGTCCAAAAAAGATGCTAAAAATTCGCAGGAGGTGGGAATTGAACCTGCGTCCTCAAGCTCATTGTCTTCACCTATGACCAACTTTGCTGGCTTTTGTTTGCAAAATATCTGTGCGAAATAATCACTTACTTTCTTTTGTGCGAAATTCCTTTGCGAAATATCCATGCGAAAAATACACATTCGTTGGGATTTGAACACGCGACCATGAACTCATTAACTTCGCAGATGACCAACTGTGCTGCCTCTTGTTTGCGAAATAATGAAACAATATTGCGAAATTATTCATTTTTTCCACCCTCTGTAAAAAGAAGAAAACTATGCTTGCAGGTAGGGATGGCAATTTGCCCCACCCAAACCCATCCCCGCGGGGATCCGCCCCTATAGGTTAGGGTTTTACCCGTATAAACGGAAAACGGGGCGGGGTACGGGGAATCCCCGAAAGTAGTGATGCGGGGATGGGGTGGGGATGGGATTCAAGGTCCCCACCCCATACCCGCCCCATACCATAACCTATTATATATGATCGAGGAACTTTTTTGGAAGATAACGAAGAAGATCATGATGAGATGATTAATATGGAGGAAAATGGTTAATAATGAGGAACTAAGAAGTAAAAGGAACCATAATACCTAATTGTGGATCAATTGTTTCCTTTATTTTTCAATTTTAGTTGGTTATTATAAACTTAAAATTTTAAAATGCAGTGCTTAGCTTAGTATCATTGTTTGAACCATTATAATTATTTTTAAATTATTATTATTTACAAAATTTTAAATATTTATTGTAATGTTATGGTAACCCATGGGAAACACATCCCCTACGGGGATTCCCCATACCCGTCCCCGCCCCATTCTTATGGGGAACGGGTAGGGGATGGATTTTGGTTTTTCGAACGAGGTAGGGGATGGGATTCAAGGTCCCCACCCCATACCCGCCCTATTGCCATCCCTACTTGCAGGCGGAATCGAACTTGCGACCACGAACGCACATATTGCTCTCTGGACCAACTTGTTCAAGAACCTCTCTGCGAAATTTACGCATAACTTTTTTTCCTTATTCTTTTATTCTCCCTTAGAGAAGAAAATGAAAAATATGTATGTGTGCGGGTTCGAACCCGTGACCTATTTTTTGTTTGCTCGGCCTTGAACCATCAAAATGCGAATTTACTTGATAGAAATTGCGGCGTGACTCTTATCTTCTCTCTTCGCTTTCCTTTATTTCCTTCAACAATTTGCCTCTTGCTTTTCTCCTGAACATGGAAATCTTCTATTGAAACTTTAGTTTTCTTCCCCGAGTTTCACCACAGCAACTAATTTTTTTTCTCTTACTCTTTTCATGTCTTTGAATTGTTGATGATGTTTACTCCCTGAACGTGTGATTTCTTCCATGAAATTTCCATTTTTGAACCTAAATTTTGTAGATCTAGAAAAATATGAACAGTAGCTAATTCTTGAACCAACAAGTTACAGGAAGGATAAATCCTTTACTCCTCCTTGTTTCTAGCGCCAAAATGTGGTTGCAGGATTTCCTACAACACACCCCTTATAATAATTTCTATATCTAAATCTATTTCATAATCAAAATAAAGATTAAAATGCTAAAATTGTAAATGGAGACACAAGATTTTTTACATGGTTCGATCAATGTGATCTACATCCATGGTTCTTCACTATGATTGTTGAAATTACATAAGTGTTACATTTAGAATCTCCATTAATGGATATTTTGTAGAGCTCTAGATCTATTTTTTTGGGGAAGAAGATGATAAAGAAAAATAAAGTCTCTCTCTCCTTACAAAAATGTGTCTCCTCCCTCTCTTACAAAATTGTCCCCCCTTTCTCTCTCCTGCTCTCCTCTTTATATAGATGTTTACATAGTGGATGACATCTCACGTTCTCTCAAGCTCTGCTATTTTCTCGCAGGCTCTGCTACCTTCTCGCAAGACATTCTCGCACGCTCTTACCGTTGTGCGATATTTGGATCCTACACTAGTATATTTATGGTGTTGAGTGTATCAGTATGTGTCTATGTGAAGTACTTCATTATCAACCATTTATGCCTTTTCTTTTCTTTTTGGAAACCCTTGACGAAGCTCACAATCGGATGCATAAAATTGACCACTTTGAGCAAAAGCATCTCCAACTTCCATTTGAGTATACGGTTATAGGAGAGGTGATGAACCGTTTGAAAGACGCGACTGGAAGGAGAGGTTTATGATTCTTCGAAACCGAATAGAGCCATGAGAATGGTACGGTGGAAAGAGATTTATGATCCTAATAATCCTGCAAATTGGATTTATTCAAAGACACGATAAGGACGGGGCAATGCGGATGTTTCGTAGAGATATTTCAGGAGGATTTGACAAAGAAAGGCAATTGATTAAAGGGTTTTATGGATGACGATGAGGATAAAGATTTCATTGATGATAAGGATGATATATTGATGGAAGCTCAATGCCATTGACATGACAAGCTTGAAGAGAAGTTAGCGGCATTGGATCATACATTTGGAAAGAAGGGGAGGGTTTTGGAGGAGGAGATTAAAGAACTCGCAGAGAGAGAAAATAGTTTAACCGAGGAGAAAAGAAGGCCACTTTACAGGAAAGTAAGTTTGTATGTCTCTGTATGTATTCATATAAGGTTACTTTTAAATTCCATTTACAAAATCTGATAATGAATTAGATAAAGAATGCCATAATATCCAATGGTTAATAGTGTTTAACTCATTTACAATTACTTTCGTTGTCTGATAAATCATTGCATCGGCATGTATTCAGATACTTTCGTTGCACATTTCATCTATTTTATTTGATTAGTATGACGGAGGTGCATATGCATACACTAGACATGCAACCATAAGAATTAATAAGTTAGTAAGAGTCACTTTCCATTTCTGGAATTGAAGCTAAACAATGGTAGGTTCTGTAGATTTTTCTCTAGAAGCCAAGAGTCTGCAACATATCCGTTCCATTTTGATTTAGGGTCGTGGATATCTTACTTCTAGTCTTCTAGTCATTGGTTGTCTTTTGAAAGTATTTTGGCATTAAGCTTTGGTTCAAGTTTTGGCTCGCAAAGCTTAAATTGAATGTTTCTCTAATGCTGCATATATATGTTGTATGTCTTTTTTTTTTCTCGATAAAGTATATATGCCGTTTGATGGAAGTCTGCTAAGCTCATATTGTGTCACCGTTGTTATCATAATTTTGTTTTTCTTTCTGAAACCAGTGATGGGAACTTTATGCATATAGATTTTGCAGCGCTTAATACTGCATTCCCAATACCAATATCTTGATGTCTATCAGTATTTCTTCCCTGCTAATGTTTTTCTATTATATCAGGGTTTTGACACGCGATTAGTTGATATGAACCGAACATGTAAAGTAACTAAGGTATGAAAGCTATATTTTGTCAAATTACTCGCGTTACGTATTGGTTATTTTGCCGATATTTTGTTACTGTCGTCCTCTGTGTTCTAGGGTGGAAATTTTTTGAAGTACACAGCTATGTTAGTTTACGGGAACTACAATGGAGTCATTGGTTTTGCAAAGGGAAAAGGTACAGCGGCTCCCATTGCACTTCAAAAGTATTCGATTCTCTAGTCTAGTAATCAGTTGCTTTATATTCTTTTCCCTACTTCAAGTAGGGTTGATACCATCTCGTATAGGGTTAACTTCTGCTTAACTTCTAATACAGACATCTGTCACATTATCAGAACACTACTCTCGTAAACTGCAGTTAAAAATAGTTGTATAGAGTTCAGGTACTTTTATGAGTTTAACTAGTATGCACATGTGCAGAACACTGGATAATTACTTCTAAGCCACTAGGAAAAGAAATCTATAATATAAGCAAAAACAATTTTTCTCCGGTTCCACCGTCGCACAGGAAATTTCTAGAATAACCTTCCGTGTTTTTAACACTGCTGCGTACATTTTCGTTATTATCATTCTATCCAGGGGCAAATTACTACTTATCTATCTAAAACATGTAAAAAGAACCGAACTCCTCTAATTCTTTTCTTCATTTCGTCTTCTCCATCGCCGAAATCTCTTCTTATTTATCTTCATCAACCTTAAAGATGTTTTCGTCTTTACTCAATTTCTAATTTAGAGTTCAGAGTTTTGATTTGATTGATCATTCAAACCTGTAACTCTAAAATAGAAATTGGGTGAATTAATTGTGTAAAATTTGGTGAATGATCCCACGATCTCTCGAATTCGAAATTGGGTACTTCACAGAGAAGCATCAACCAGTATTTTTACAATCGGCTCCCTCTCAAATTAGAAGATTAGATTTTGGTCATCGGAGAAGGTAACCCCTAACACAAACAACAGTTGAGATCTGTTTTTGGGATAATAATTTTTCTCGCATCTAGGGGTTTTAGTTCTTTCTGTTGTTCATCATGCGGTTTAGTATCCACTTTGTCTATGCATTGATTTTTTATTTTTCTTTCAAGTTTTGAACTTTCATTATAAACTTTTTAGGTTATTGGCGATCGGTAATTCCTGTTAATGAATCATGCTTTTGTGATTTTGATCTATCCCTAAGTTTGATCTTGGCTCTTGGGTATTTTAAAAATGAAGAACTTTAGTAGAGCCAAGCAAGTCGATCTAGGTAATTATTTTGTTTTAATAATAATTTGACAATTTTTTTACGTGGTATTAGGTTTTATGTTTTTGATTTTCCAAATCGATAATTTGGTTTTGTTTGAAATTTGAAATGGTTTTCAGGAGTGTGGAAAATCCTGGGAATAATCTCTATGCCATTATGTTTGGTTTTTTCATCATCATAGAGCAATTTATGACCTAAACTAAATTACTAGGAAACCGATTGATTAATTTTGATTTCCATTGATAACTTTTTCAAATGAAATCCAGATTGGTAAGAATCGGCCGGGTAACAAGTTGAATTTCAGTTGGGCATGAGTTTTGGATTTCATCCTTAGTTGTAGTGTAGAAAGATTACGTTGTGAACATTACCTGTTTGTGTAAATGCCAAATTGAATACCATTTTGTTTCATTTTAGTTTGTAAACTCATATTTAATGTAAGATCAGAATATCGCGACATCAATATTTCGCGAGATTAATAAATGACGACATTGCGAGGGAGTCACAGGGAAGTAAAATAAATGACACAATGAATGACGACAACCAGAACATGAGGAAGATATGAAAATATGGCGAAGTTTAAGAGTGTCGCGAGATTGCATACTTGTACGCTTGCGATATTTCGCAAGCCATTCCCGAAAATAAAGGACAGCTTAGCTGTCATCCACTGTGTACTACCCTATATAAAGGGTTGAGTAAGTCTACAGGAGGGGGTTCTTTTTTGAATTGTTAAGCAAGTCATTAAGAGAGAGAAAGTTTTAGAGTGATTGTAATTCTATAACTCATTTCTATTTCATATTGTAAAGATTGAAGTATTTCATCAATAGGAATCATAATCATTCATCTTAAAATGACTTAATTGTGTATATTCTAGTGAGGGGTGTAGTGTAGGATTTCCTGCAACTACATAATGGCGCTAGAAACAGGGATTGAGTAGAGATCAACCTTGTAAATTGAAAGAATCAGGAGTAACAAGAAAAAAAATTCGTATAATTTTCAACAACTTACTGAAATTGAGAAATGGCTAGAAGAAGGAATACATCGAACAACCAACAACTGTTAGAAGAAGCGGGAGATTAGGCTGAGAAAGGAGAAATGAAGTAGGTGAACCATCAAAAATAAAACGCAAGAGATAGAGAAGAAGGCCAAATTCAACCACCAATTCAACCAGCACCGAATAGAGTAATAGATTATGATAGGGTGAGTGTGCATACATGGAGATCAGATTCTAAGGAAGAAAGAGAAGAAGTGCAACAATTGATAAATAATGGACAAGAGGAGAGAAATCAAGAAGAGATGGGAGAAACAATTCATGGAAATGAAGAAATCGCAGGATTAGAAGCATTGAGGCAAACAATACATGAAGAAAGGCGATTAGAAGCGGAAGAACGTGCAAATTTAACAAGGCAAAACCATGAGTTAAGAATGGAAAATATGAGGTTGCGAATAGAAGGTCGAGAAGTAATACCAGTCAAGATCGGGATCGGTTAGAGAAGATATGAGGAGAACATTACATGGAAAATATTAATGAAGACAATCTAGAAAGAGAGCCAAATCCAGGTGAAGGATCTTTGCGAAAGAAGAGAAGTGGTGTGTATTCCACGTCCCGAAATTCTGAATAATGGTCAAAATGACGAAATCAAGAAAATAGGCGGCGTCAAGTGCGAGAATAATCCAATTGGTGAAGAAAATCGGGAAGAAGGAAGAAGAATATTGCATGGGAGAGAAACACGGAGGAAACAAAAGGAGATTGAAGATGACATCGAAAAACATTATATTGAACAAGCGCGTCTAGCTTGCGAAAGGGAAAGATTAAGAGTAGAAATGGAAGAACGGGAATTGGAGGAAGCAATTCGAGGGGAACAATCATGACAATCGAGAAAGAAGGCGCGAGCAAAATCGCAACAATGGAAATATCAATGAAGAATATAAAAGAATACAAAGGAGAATCGATAGACAACCAAGAAGAGAAAATGATAGATATAATGGTGTGCGAATTCGTGAACTAGATGAAGGAGAAAGTCGCAGAGAAAGAAGAGAAGAAAATGATGAACAAGAAAATCAAAGTAGACATGAACGAGTAGAGAGCGGAACTAAAAAGACCAATAAATTCGAATCCTGATGTAAATGAACAAATCTTGAGAGAGTTGGCGAGAGATGAGAGGAATGTTGAACAATAGAAGGGGAGGAGGAAGAAGACAATTGGATGAGGCCATCGAAGAGGCCGAAAACCCCTTTACACTAGAGGTGCGATTAGGAGGAATACCCCAAAGTGCAATTTACCCGCATTAACCAGCATTTTTGATGGAACAACTTGTGCAATACAACATATCAAAGCGTATGTGAGATGTATGCTACAATGGGAAAATCATGATGCCATATTGTGCAAATATTTTTGCATCAAGTTTTATCAGAGAAGCACCGAAATGGTTTGAGGTTTACCAAGAAACACAATCACGTCATTCAACCATTTACAAGCTATATTCTTAGGGGCATATATAAGTAACAACTCCTCGCGACCGGGAATTGAAGATGTATTTGGGCTGAAACAAAGAGTTGGCGAAAAGTTTGAGACACTTAACTCGTGAGATGGAAGACAATGTGTATCGAAATGGTGGACGAGTGGATGAAAGATATCTCATTCTATCATTCATAAACGCTATGTTCGCAACCAATTTGTTATATATTCAAATTTTTTAGAGTCAAGAATACAATTACAATGACTGAGTTGCGAGAACTTCAGGAGGAATATATTGCTCTAGAGGAAAGGCAAAATGAGATGGAATCATACCCAATTGCGAATACAAGTTCAAATACTGCGAATGCAAGCTTATTACCCAAATTGATAAACACAAAGAGCGAGCACTTCGCAAGGGCAACAAGAAAGGATAATAGATGATGGACAACCAAAGATAGTAGCTATGGGAAGCCGTGATCAGGAAGAATTTGAAAGGGAAAGGAACTACTACAACCGTGGCGGTAATATCAAAATTCAAAGACTTGATCATCCGCAAGAAACTTATGGAAGTCGAAGGCAGAATTATCATGGAGGGCAGCGAAGTCACGGAGTAGTATGGGAGGAAATCAAAATGCCACCACTAAATACTAGTGTGGAAAAAATATGGGAAGCTATACTCTTGATGGAAAACATACCGCACCATGGAACATGGGAATGAGCCACACCAAGTGATAGAAGTCACAAGTTGTTCTTACCACCGCTTTCATGGACACCTAACAAATGACTAACAAATATAAAAAGAATTATCCTCGAATGATTGACCAAGGAAAGCTGAATCATTTTCTAAAAAGTGAAGAGAAGGTTCAACCGTTACCACCACCGCCGTAAATGCACGGGACAAACTTAGCAAAGGGGAAAGAAACATTAGTAATAGAAGTTGGAGCATAAGCTAAAAATTTGTTTTTGCAACTCCATTGTACATCCATACCGAACAATTGAAGATTTTCATGATAATGTTCTCAGTAGGGTTTTTGCGAGGATGCGATAATAGAGAAGTGATGAACATCGCGAAGACATCGCAGTTAAAAGAATGGCAAAATGCAGATTATTTCGTTCACTGCGAAGAGATTCTGAAGGCGAGAGACGCATGATAGCCCATTGGTCGTAAAATTGAAATTAATCCAAAACACAGTAGATGGCGAAGATGATGAAGCGAGAAAATTCTGGGCAATCAATAGAATCTTAATTGATACAGGAGCTCAAAACATCCTTTTTTACCATATTTACAAGACTATGGGTGGGAAGGATGAAGATTTGATACCTTCGACATATAAAATATATGGTTTCAATGGCACAAATGAATAAGCCTAAAGGAGAAGTTCATATGAGAATACCCTTGAAAGGATTATCAACTGAAGTTTTGTTCTGTGTAGTCGATGTGGAATCCACTTTATAATGCATTGATCGGACGGCCATGGTTGCATGAAATTCTGGTGTAGCGTCGACTTATCATCGATGTATAAAGTTTCCTCATCCTAGCGGTGTTGGAGTTATAAAGGGAGACTGGATGGAAGGACAAAAATGCTATGAGATTGATGTGGAGAGTTGTGAGGAAAGAGCTGCAAAAAGGAAGGGCTGGAAGCAAAATATAAAAGATGATCAAAGAAGAGAAAGGTTGATGGTGGATACCATAGATACAAGAGGTGAAGATACATTGCGAAGCAAGTGCATGAAAACAGTTGAAAATTATGATGGAAAGGAACCATTAAGAGGTTTGAATGGTGCAGAGGCAGAGAGCAGCAGGAGCAAAAAGTGTAAGAAATGAATAATCATTATTATCAAAATTAATGACAAAGACATATCAAGAGTAGGAGGAAGAAATAATAATTGAAGCAGAAATGTGCGAGAATCTCGCCATCAAGAATGTATGAAAATTTGATTGAAGAATTGAAATGAGATTACAATACACAAAGCAAGATTGTGCGATAGCTTCATGAAACAAAATAACAAGAGAAAACCAAAAATGAATGATTGAATGAATTAACAAAAATGAAAGAGTGAGTGAATGGGACGAACCTTTATGGCGTACACCTAGTTCGCGAATGATATTTCGCAAGAGGCAAATGTAAGACCTAAAGTGCGTCATATAAGGGGTATCTCTTGACATGGCTCATGGAAAAGGTTACACCGCCCTTGGAACTGAAAGTCATGAAAATTTGGGGCCCATGAAAGCCTATCCGGGAGAGATACCTTGGATTTCCAACTATATATATAAGGTTATACCACAGTTGGACGCCGAGGGTCTCTTCCAAGGAGTCGATGTATGCTCAAGGCGGCGAGGTACACGGTTGAGCCAAGAAGTGCACAGGACATTTGAAGTGTCTCGGCCATTCTTGGCAAGTCTTGGCACATCTTTTCGGCCAAAAAACTCCACTTAGGGTGCAGTCTCGTAACCATAAGCCATATAGGTATAAGGGATAAGAGGGTCAAAACAAGCTGGTTGTTGTTAAGACCGGATGGGAGGATCTAGTCTTGTATGGCCGATGTACGCCTCCTTGAAGGGGCAGCCGGGGAGATGATAAGGGCGGCACCCTCCATTAGGGAGCTGAAAAGTGTCAAAAAACGACAATGTCATGGGGCTTTAAGTTCGCAAGAATTTTAGGCCTGTCATATTGTCATAACATAAACATCTGTAGAGACAAAAATACTAAAAAGCTGATAAGACAAAATCAATGGGTCGTTACATGAAAGTGTAACGACGTCCTGCGTTTTTGTCATGCAAGACGTCAATGTCATGGGACTTTATGTTCGCAAGAATATTTAGACTGTCATATTGATGCAAAATGAGGGTGGCAAAATAAGACCTTTAACTAGGAAGTCAAAATAAGACCACACAAAAACAATGATAAGACAAGATCAATGGGTCATTACATGAAAGTGTAACGACGTCCTGCGATTTTGTCGACAAGAAATTAAGAAGAATTTCAACATAAATGATGATAAGATAACACAAGAAATTGAGTAAGCAAACAAGCTTGCGAATACGACTATATTTCTTCATTTATTTGTGGAGAATCAGCAACAGCAGTTGCGAAATTAAGAAGTATCATTACTTAAAGATTATCGACTTAATTTCTCTCATGTGAAAATAAATAACAGAGGCAAGTATGGGAATTATTAGAATAAAAACTTGTTATTTATTTTCATATGATAGATTTGATGAGGATTACAAAATGGAAGGTTAGAAGGATAAATGTACAAGTATCACAAGAAGAGAAGGAAAATGGAACAATCTAGCAACTTATTCTTCTTCATCAGATTCTTTATCAGATTCTTCTTCTTCGCTTACATCACTATCAGAGACATCTGAGCAAGGCATATTTTCAGGAATTTCATCGAGAAGACAAGGATATGAAGAAAGAGGAATGTTGTGGTCATTGCAAATTTTTTCAATAGTTTGGTTGCGAAAACGAACAACATCATTATTGAAATTCGCCACTGTAGTTTGTAGTTGCTTCTTCATCTTAGAATATTTGTCATTGCGAAGAGAGAAGTCTTTTGAAAGTTGTGCTTTCTCCGATTCAAGTTCCTTGATTCTAGTTTGAAACCTCTTCTCAGATTCTGCGAACAAATGACAATGAGTTAGCAGCTTAATAACAATTTCATAAAAAAGAAGCGGAAAAATAATGAAGAACAGTAAACAACCTTCTCTGTCAGAAATCATATCTTTAACCAAGGCAGTATGCTCGGCATGAAGACTGACGCTAACACCTAAGTTATTTCTGGCGTTATCTAGAACCTTCACAGCCCAAGCGAATTCATCATCATTATTTATGACAAGAAGTGAACGAATTTGATTTTCTCGCTCATTAAGTATGGCATTTTGGCGAAGGGATTCATCTCGTTCAATTTGGACTTCAAGAATAGTTTTTTGGAATTTCGCTAATGCTTGAGCCCCTTGATTAGCAATGCGATCCTTATCATCTATAAGGCTGCTAATTTTTTTCCTTAGAATATTATTATTCTCCTGAGAGCTAAGATAAAAACGTTTAAATCGGTTGGCTAAACCTAAACTAGATCTATGTTCAATTTCTAAAAGATGGAATTTGGTTCGAAGTTCATTTCATGAGAGAGAATTAGTCTTGTTTGAAGAACTACTTAAAGATTCATTGAGATGAGCGATAAGAGCATCATCATCCATAGGTTCAGGGAATGAATGGAGAAGGATGGCTTCGTCAGAAAGATTATAAATGTCTGCGAAAATGATAAGTCAGGAAAAGAAAAATAAATGGCAAAGTAGAAATGGAGAAAAAAGGAGGGTGTTATACCATAAAGTTGCTGATTAGCACTTTGAAGTGTAGATATTTTGTCCTTACGGGAAGACTCAACTTCAACTGTTGAATTTTTTCATCCTTCTTGCGAGATGTCGCAACTTCAATTTCTAGTTCTTTGATCTTCTCTTTAAGTTGAAGATTTTTCTTTTCAAAATTGTTGCGTCTTTCTCGAGGTCTGAGGCAACAACAAAGGAAGCTCTCCTAGACTATAAAGAAAGGTAAAGAAATTGTTAAGATAAGGTTTATAATCGAATTTACAGAGAAATAAAGAAATATGAACATACCAAAGCACTGAGTGCATTTAAGAAACTGGGAGTCATTGTTCGGGAAACTCCGCGAAAAGAATCATTATCCACTAGCAGGGAGCATCGCAAATATTAGCGAGAGCTTCGCAAGTAGCAGATAAATGATCATCTCCCAATCCTTGCATAGAATCGGAGAAGACACTGAGACAATTGCGCCATAGCAGATTCGACCGAATGATTCTCCTTTGCAAAAGAAGTATCAACCTCATTTTCATCTTCATCGGAATTCTCGTGGTTTGGGAACTAGAACGAGAAGAGGAATGGATTTTCCGTTTTTAGAAGATGGAGCGAGAAGATTTATCCTTTGCGAAGAGTGATTTTATTCTTGCCTTTAACCTTCGCAGCCGGGAATGTCAATTTCTTCAACGCCAACCTTCGCACACGAATGAAGATAAGAAACAGAGGCAACAATATTGTTAAAAATAACAAAAGAAAGTATTTCTTACTTCATCCGTGATTGATCGGAGTATTGCCAGTACTCGCCTTTGGATGTCTTTTATAACTCTTTCTCAATTTGATAATCTGAAAATTTTGCAAGCCTAGTAAATATAAGAGGAAGGAAATATCGTAAAGCAAACCTGAAATAGGAAATATACCTCTTTTGCCTTCTCGGGCCACTTAAATTCCCAGGACGATAGTCTGCGAGATTCGCAGGAGTATATGAGAACTGCAATATAAGGTCCACTCAAAAATAAAGGAACAACCCACCACTTCTCATCTTTGGAGTACCGAGGAACATTATTTTTGCCCGAGTGCCCGACCAATATCTTGCATAAGCGGTTTATCATTGGGAATATTATCTTTTCTCTTCAATCGAGCACCCAAATGAGATTTATCATTTCTCATATTTATTACTTCATAATTTTCAAAAAGTTTTCTACGATACTTCTCGGCGACTATTTTTAAACTTGCGAATCTAGGATCTTTGACATTGTCGGGATATAAAGATCCCTTACCAGCGCCACGGTTGGCGAATTCAAGCATTAGACGGATGCAATCACCGCAATTGATAAATAGCTCGCGAAATTTCTCATGAGCAAGAATTTCATAGAATAAAGGCATCTCGGGATTGTAGAGAGGAATGGGAAGGCTGCGAGGATTTGACCTAGCGAGATTATGATCTTCGATCATCACACCGATGATCGAAAATAACTGCAGAAAGTATAGGTGAAGATTATTGATCAGGAAAGGTTGATAGGATGAAGCCCTTCTCTTGTAAATTCTTTTGAGCTTCATTAAAAAGGGGTTTATATATACGACCAAGTGAAGCCATTTTTAGAGTATGGGAATGATTAGAGAATTGAAGATCAAGAGAAAGAAAGAAGGAAGATTTACAAAGAGCGAAGCGCAGTGCGGATGAAGAGAGTTGAAGAAAAGTTGCAGAGGGAAAATAAAAGAGAAGAAGAGAAGGGTGAGAAAACTATATATAGAGAGAAGAATCCTCTATAAAACAAATGCATTTAATGCGAGATGGGACATGAATGGTCAAGAATAAACGGTTGAAAGAGACGTGTCAAGAAAAGAGTGGAAGAAGAAATATCTGTAATAAATTCCGTGTAAAAGTACGGGAGTGAAACAGATGAAGATGAGCAGTTGAGGCATTTCAAAATGTTGGTTCTCATGAGATTCTCTCCTTCGCAGAGAAGACATGAGAAGAGGCAAGATGTAAGATCAGAATATCGCGACATCAATATTTCGCGAGATTAATAAATGACGACATTGCGAGGGAGTCGCAGGGAAGTAAAATAAATGACGCAATGAATGACGACAGCCAGAACATGAGGAAGATATGAAAATATGGCAAAGTTTAAGAGTGTCGCGAGATTGCATACTTGTACGCTTGCGATATTTCTCAAGCCATTCCCGAAAATAAAGGACAGCTTAGCTGCCATCCACTGTGTACTACCCTATATAAAGGGTTGAGTAAGTCTGTTGAGGAGGGGGGTTCTTTTTTGAATTGTTAAGCAAGTCATTAAGAGAGAGAAAGTTTTAGAGTGATTGTAATTCTATAACTCATTTCTATTTCATGTTGTAAAGATTGAAGTATTTCATCAATAGGAATCATAATCATTCATCTTAAAATGACTTAATTGTGTATATTCTAGTGAGGGGTGTAGTGTAGGATTTCCTGCAACTACATTTAATTCAAAACATTTACAAACCAAAAAAAAACTTATTCTTAATTCAAAATCTTCTGCTAAATTTCTGTTCTGATTAATTTGTAAATGGAATTATTGTCTGTCAATGACATCACCAGTTGTTGCTATTCTTTCTTAATTGGAGATTTAGAATGATGAGAATACCAAATGATATACCTTAGAAACTTTGTATTATAGTTTCCCATTTTCGAAGCCTTATTGTTCTAAATTTACACTTTGGTTTGCTACCTCTTTATTATTGTTTTCGTTTCGGGTAGGACAATTGCTTAAAGTTACATCTTCTGTTATTGAAAGAATGTAAAAATTGTGTTAATCTAATTCTTTATTTAGATTTTCGATTAGTGTTGTTTTAAAAGATGTTATGTTTTTTATAGGCATGTCTTGAACACCTAAGTCATAGTGGAATATGAGTGACGGGAAAGAGGGCAGTTGTAGTTGGTTTACCTGCATTGCTTCTTTTGAAAGTTGATGCTACTGTGATTATTGTCCAGTCACCCGGTCTTGAAAGCATCATCCATGAAGCAGACTTTTCCATTTTAGCAGATGGGAAAGCACATTTTTTATGTGGAGATTCTGCTATTCATGCTTCTTCATTTGTTATAGTATTAGATGGCTTGGCTTCTAGAAAGTTGATTTTAGTCTATATTCCGCAAAAAGCTACATTCTTTCACATTTTTATCAGAAATGTGTATGGCTTATGTAATTTTATTAGCTTTTCTAAGTTAGAGAAGATATGAACAAAAATCATACAGAAAACACACAAAATCAAAAGACTTATATGACTGCATGTAAACTTGAATGTGGTGTTTCCTTCTTTGTTGTTTCCAATTCTTTGACTTGAACTGTAACATAATGGTTAAGGGTGATGGGAATAAATTCGGAGCTCTTTGTTATCGAGTTGGGACGAATCTTTGTGGGCGACCCTTCATAGGACCTAGGTTACTGGTCGGGCGGCGACGTAGGTTTTAGCCAGGTATATAAGGTAGCTGGAAGGGTAACTCCAGTTCCAATTGGGTTGGTGCCAAGCGTAAGATGGAGCAGTAAACCCCCATATGTGGCTTAATTTCCCATTTGGGTAGTATTTTGATATATGTACCTTTTTGTTGACAGTTACAAGTATGATTGACAACTTGCTTTGGTGGTGTTAATTATTGACCCCGATATACTAACAAAGGCATTAGATATTTAGATCACCAACACCCCTTCCGCCCCGTGCCATTATGGCACGGGTTAACTGATAAAAGATCCTTATCTTTCTTAATGGCTCGATTTATATTTAGGAGTTGTTTTTCTCCTTAATATTGTTGTATGCATTTTTTAACTCTTTTTTATATCTTCTGGTCATCTCATTTTCTGAGTTGCTAACTGCTTTTATGATTCTCAGGCATATGAGAGATGCTTCCAGAATCTTCATTATGTAGAGCGACATGAGGAGCACACGATTACACATGCAGTGCAAACCGAGTATAAGAAAACAAAGGTTCGTGTACATGCGTATTTCTCCTCTCTCCCTCTCTCTCTCTCCTCGCATTTCCTAACTTAGAAATAACTTGTTTATTCTCCCCTCATTTCCTAAAATGCTGGACTGGGACTTGTTTATTTTCCTAGATATACCTATGGCCCGCCCCTACCACAACAGGGATTAAAGCGGCAAAACTGTTGAACTCGTCCTAAATCTAGCCGGTTTCAAAAATGTCAAGTCAAAGGTAAGTAACCATCAAACAGATGACATTGTGCGACTCTTAACACATCTTTTTTCACAATTTGGTGTTCGTAACTGATGTTCATTGTTTCGTGTAGGTTGTGGGATCAAGAAACCCCCATAACACAGTTAAGGCACTTTTTAAAGCTCTAAATGCGGTAAGTGGTAGACTATAACACAAGTTGCATTATACGAGTTAAAACACTGACAATTCTTTGACAAATTCGATTGCAATCGGTATTATGGAATATGATTTTTCTGTTAAACTTCCTTTGTTCAAATTGAAACTCCCAAAGATGTTCAAGAAAAGTTTGGCCGAGCTGTTGTTGAGTCACATCTGCTATAAGAAGAGGTATTTTTACCATTTTCTTCTTTACTTCCTCAGTGAACTGGAAGAGATAACTGTGTCGAAACTAGGAACTAGGAACAAAAAAGTTATTGAGTTACATAAATAATTGCACATTATTTTTGTTGGTCATTGTTTCTTGTTATATTTTCTGTTGGCATGATGCATACCGTAATAAAGATACACTTCATAATTGAACTGATTGTTAAATATCTTTTGTCTGTAATGAATGAGAAACATTGATGAGAAAATGAAAGGAAGTGCCAGGGACTGTTGAAGTTTTCATTACTGTAATGATTTTTATTTCTTCTTGGTGAAATTTTCTTTGCTGGAAACTGAATTAAAAAGGAAAGGAAAGAACAAATTTGAGTTAAGCTGTTAGAGCTTTTATTATTTGGGTCCCAATGTTGTGTAGGTTTAGTTTTAGGGTTTGATGTTACAACTCAAGTAGTGTCTCTCACCTTTAACTTTAAGGGTTTATTGTTGTCTTTTAAAAAACTTGAATTTGTTTGGAGATAAAGCTCCTGTGTTACTCTATTGTCTCACTTCTAAGAAACCCATTACATGGTGTTTGCTGTCCTTTTTTTTTTTTTCTTTTTTTTCTTGGAAAAAGATTCAAAAGAAGACTAGCGCTTTCATTTGGGGTCTGCGTAGCAATGTTTTGCCTTAGCATATTACAATTAAGAAAAGATAGATACGAGCCACCATCTCCAGAGATGGGACATAGGACTTTGCAATTGAAATAAGTTTTGGAAGACACATTTGTCTTAGGGAAATACAATTAAAACTTCTAAAGTAAAAATAAATCCACATTATCGTCAATGTGTTCGAGTTTGTTGTTTTTGCGGATTTCTCCACTTTTGGTTAAGCTTCTTTATCAACTTTCTGTCACCGATCTCCAAGTTGCAAATCATGTTCCGTTATTGTTGACGCCACCTCATGGCTGCAATCACTCCCCGAGTGTTGCTTTCTTCTAGAGAGCTCACTTCGCAATGGAAAGCCCTTTGACCCCTGCAGACTCCTCCTTCATCTGTAATGATTATGACCACAATTGCAATAGATAACCTGTGGTACCAACAACTGAAGCATAACATGGTTTGTGTTTGTTTTTTGATTTGGGTGTGTGCTTGGGCTAATTGAATATTATTTGGGTTTCTATTGAGGGTTAGGTGGGTTGGGAGGTTGAAGCAGGCTTTGAGGCGAGTTTTTATGAGGGCGATGGTGGTTTCAGGAGACTGTTGTTTATTTTGAAAACATTTCAGACATCTAGCTTTCCAAATATGCCATGACACTATAGCAAAGAGTTGGTTTCCTTTGATATGTTGGAACTAGATAGGTTGTTTATTATTTATCCAATTTTCTATCCAATTTCTAACACCAAGGGAGTAGTCTATAGTATAGTTCATTCTTAGCCAAATAGCCTTGCTAAAAGAGCACCTCATGAGAATATGTTCATATGTTTCCACAAAGTTGTTGCACAAAGTGCAAGTAGTGTTTATTGTCGATACCCATCTACCCACCAAACTACTATCCTAAAAATACCGAGTAACATTTCCACACAAATACATGAATACGAGGAAGGATATTCAAGTTCCAAATTTTCTTCCAAAAAGGATTTAGGATCAAGGGTTGAGTATTGATATGCGAAGTGTTTTTGGTGAGGTGATCATACACCGATTTCACAGTGAGGTTTCTTTTATGAGTGAGAGGCCAGGTAAGGGTGTCCTGGGATGAACGACCATGTTAGAGATTTATGGTTAGGATATTTTGGACTATCTGGGTAGAGAGAATTTGTTGGAGGAAATTGACATTCCATTCTGACGCATCTTCATTCAAAACATCACTAACTTTTACTAGGGTATTCTCTATAATGGGTTTTATATCGCTTCTAGATATAGGATTAGGAGAGTTCTGGGGGATCCAGTTGTGCGTCCACAGTTGAATGTCTTTTATATTTCCTATTTTCCAGGTAGCTTCCTCTTGAATGATTTGGATACCATTCCATATGCCCTTCCATAACCAAGAGCAATTGGTTTTTGGTTTGAAAATACTCAAAGGGGAAGAATTTTTGAAATATTTTGCTCTTAGAACTTTGGATGTTAGAGAATCTGGGTTTTGAATAATACGCCATGCCGTTTTTGTTAACATTGCTTTGTTGAACAAATCAAACTGTTTGAAGCCTATCCATGCCGTTGGGCACCATCCCCTAGTATTTTCGTCAGAGTGGCCCCACCAAAAGGCCCTGTTGAGGGAATCCATTTTTTTGGTTAATTCCTTTGGGATGACAAAGCAAGACATCTGGTATGTTTCCAGAGAGTCAGCTACATGTTTAATCATCACCCCTCTCCCAGCCGGGGAGAGAAGTTTACTACTCCAGCCTTTGAGTCTAACTTTGAGCTTTTCTATAATTGGTTCGAAGCACTTAATCTTGGATTTGTGAGTAAACAAGGGTATCCCCCCGGATATTTGTTATCCAATTTAATTCTTCCCACTTTCAGAATGTCAAGGATTTCTCGGATTTCCGTATTGGATACTGAGTTGCTAAAGAAAGCCCCTGATTAATCATAATTAATTTGTTGACCAGATCCTAGGCTGAATAGATCAAGAATTTTGACTAGGTTTTTACACTCCTTTTTCCCGGCTTTTGTGAAGATGAGGCAGTCATCGGCAAACAATAGGTGAGAAATAGAAGGAGAATTGGATCCAAACTTAACTCCACTGATAAGGCTTTTGTTTTCAGCTTCTAGGAGTACTCTAGAGAGGGCTTCCATGCAGATTCTGAAAAGGTAAGGGGAGAGGGGGTCTCCCTGACGAAGACCCTAGATGGTTTGAAAAATCCCGAAGAAGAGCCATTTACAAGAACAACACTAGTGGATGTTCCAATGCATTGGTTAATCAAATCTATCCAATTTTTGCAAAAACCCATTTTTTCCATAATCCTAGTTAAAAAAGCCCATTCCACTCAATCAAAAGCTTTTGACATATCAATTTTCAATCCCATAATTCCTTTCTTCTTCTGTTTCTTCCTCTCTACTTTCATTGTGTGGACTATTTCATGGGCCACTATGATGTTGTCTGCTATTTGCCTTCCAGGAACAAAAGCGGATTGGTAAGGGGATATGAGTTTGTCCAAGAACGGTTTCATTCTACCTTCCAACAATTTGGACACTATTTTGTAAATGGTGTTACAAAGGGAGATAGGTCTAAAATCCTTTGGGGTGGTTGGTGACTCAATTTTTGGTATGAGAGTGATGAAAGTAGAATTGAACTCCTTGAGAATGAATCTAGACTCGAAAAAATCTTGAATCATCTTTGTTACTTCATCTTTCAAAAGGAAAAAAAAAACTGCTAGGAAGCCATCTGGTCCAGGAGACTTATTTGGGTGCATATCAAAAAGAACAAGTTTGATTTCTAACTCAGAGGGTTTTACCATTAGATTTTCATTCTCTAGCTCATTCAGACAGTTTGGGATGAGGTCCAAAATTTGGTCGGCAATGTTTGGTTTAGAGGAGGTGGACATGGAGGCAAAATGGTTATAGAAAGTATCCACAATGCCATTTCTATCATTGCTCCAGAAGCCATCAGGTTTTTGAATAGTTTCCACTCTAAGCTTCCTAGCTCTATAGGTGGCAGTGGAATGAAAATATCCTGTATTTTTATCCCCCAAATTGAGTTGATTATCAGTGGCTAAAAGCTTCTTCAAAATTGTACCATTTTTCTAGATCTTGCTTCAGATTTATAACTCTAGAGTTATTATCTTGAAGGTTCAGGTTGTTTTTAGCATGGTTAAGATTTTGGTTGAGTTTTTGATGTTTTGTTGTATATTGCCAAAAAATTCGCGGTCCCAAATTTTTATGTTCTCCTTAACATTTTTGAGCTTGGACATGATTGTAAATGCTACTGAGCCCCCAGGATCAATATCCCAAGCTTCTTCTATAACTTGAAAGCAAGAAGGTTCTTCCATATATATTCCAAAAAACTTAAATGGTTTAGCTCCATCCTTCCAACATGGAGTGGTTCTAAGCAAAATAGGGCTATGGTCAGATCCTACTGAGTTAAGGTGATAAACCATTGCTCTAGGATAAATGTTTAACCATTGTGTGTTTGTTAGAGCTCTGTCTAGCCTAGCTTCGATAAAATCCTTACCCACTCTTTTGTTAGACCAGAGTAAACCGATATCCTACATACCCTAGATCCACTAGTTCAAGAAATACTCAATCAAGTTAGAGAAGAAAAATTTCTCGGCTTGATCTACGGGACTCTTCCTCTCTTTTCATCTCCTGGGATAGAGTAAAATTCAAATCACCCCGAGAACAAGCAAGGGACTTCAATATTTCTAGCTAAGTTCTTAAAATACTCCCAACTAACATGTTTTCGGATTCTATAAGGGCACCCATAAGTACCCACAACATCCAAACCAAGTTGCTAGAGTTGCATTTGACTATTGCATCTATTTGACTATCGGTTTATTGACTACGTTGACAAGTGAATTTGCTTGACCATGCTAAAACTAGACCTCCCGCAGTACCCACCATGCCGTTGGGTTGACTATGTCCATATGAATGTATTTTAAGGAGAGAATGATGGGTTTGATAATTTGTTCTTGATTCTTGGTTTCTTGGAGGAAGAGGATATCTGGTATGTGTTCATTTACAAGATTTTTTAGATGGGTTTGGGTGGATGGTTTTCCTAGCCCTTGGCAATTCCAAGCTAAGACATTTAGGGACATGGTGCTGAGGTTTATTGGGTACTGTAGGGCTTGGGAGGAGGAGGTCCAAAAGGGGACGTTTTTGAAAGTAGACCAAGGTAATAAGATGGGAAATTTTGAGAGATTTTGGTAACTTGTGGCTTGAAGACTCTGAGAATTAAAGACAAGAGTAACCTTTGAAATTATATTAAACCTATTAGCCTGCCTGGTAGGCTTGAAAGAAACATGTAGCTCACATTCAGAAATTTTAGCCGTCAACAATTTAAAACTTTGAAATTCCGAGGCCCTTAAATCACCATAACTTCTACTATGATTCACAATTTCAGATGACTCTATTAATAAGCAAAAACTCTTGATCAGACGATTAATGTAGTAATAAAAGTTTAGGCTTACCTGGTTATCCTTGTTTGAGCTATCTTCCCCGATACTAGCATATTCTTTAGATTTGACTTGTCGAGAATCATCGGCATTCACCCATCTCTTATTTGTGGCTATACCTCTGTTCTTGAGAGTATACATTTTCATTTTCGTTTTGTTATCACTACCAGATAGGTGGGAGGGTCTAGATGTGTATAGTTTTTGGTTGAGGGTAATTTTTGGTTTGTGGGTTTGAGGTAGGGTTTTCGTTATACGATCATTATTTTTTGTAGCTGCAATTCCTCTCTCAATGACATACAAAGGCACATCCCCTTTCCTTTTCTCGTAATCCTGCAGAAAGTATTTTGCTCTCTCGGGCAGTCTTCACACTTTCACCTTTGGACTGTTATTATTTCTAATTCTTTGGCATTTTTCCTTGACAACACCATTAAAGTTTTTATCCACAATTTCAAACCCAAATAACCTCTTCATTTGTTTAACAACATCTTGATTTTTTCCTCTTCTGTGAAATTTCTTTTCCGACTTTGGAGGCATTGGACATTTTGGAGGCTTCTCATCTGCATTGTATGACAGTGAACAATTGCTACTAGTCCTCAATATCTTCCATGGGGGCTCTTTTCCTTGCTCTGAAATGGCTTTTCTTTTTCTCAATACATCTCCATCAACCCATTGCTCTTCTTGGCTCAGAAAAATTCTGAATCCTGGTGCATTTGCCTGTGTTTCTAAGTTTCCCAGGGTCATATTCTCAAAATTGGTATTAGTAGCAGATGAATTACTTGCTTTTCTTTCATAGTGGTTTTGAGATTTATTTGATACAAGGTTGTCCACTAACTCGTAAATAAGAAGGCTTAGTAACCACCAATATAGTTTTAGGCAATATATGATTGGGTCTACAGTGACATGGGTTTTGGAAGGATTAATTTTATAGTTCAAGTTAAACATCATGGACACAGATAACTGGTAAAGAATTTTTTGAGCTAGGAATGATGAGGATGGGGGGATTTGAGAGATTTGGATGAATGGATTTTTAGGGATTTGTAGGAACAGAAGAGAAAAGGATGAAGGTACCAATAGAGATAACAAAAGAAAATAAAATGAATCCCCTGCAAAAACAGATAGATTAGCACAAAATAGAAGAGATTGGATCATACATACCTTGGTTTTCCATTGTAGTCAAGCTCGGGGGCTCGCGATAACCAGGTAAGGCTATATCACTCGGCAGACATTCACACAGATTGATTTGAAAGACGATTTAGCTCGAAAGCAATTGATTTTGGTGGTAGCAATATTGGAATCTTTAAGATCCGAAGGTATTGATGGATTTAAAATAAAGATTTGAGGATGTAAAATGAAATCAAACAGGACAGTCAATAGATTTGTCCAGAAAAGATGATCTTATGACATCTTTTACACCCAAAGACTTCTTCTACTACTCCGTACAACTTTTTTACTACTCCATACAACTTTTTTTGATGGAAGGTGTTTGGTACTATGTTGTCCTTATTTATGTGGAACTGAGATCCACAAATCAGGGTTAAGCAGAGGGTAAGAAATAAGTTTGATAATCCACTCCATGAAGGATACTCCGAGTTATCTTAATCTCATGATAATATTATCATCCATATAAATGATTTTAAATATTATTTTTAGGATTCATCGCCATTAAGGTAATTGTGTGTGTATGCTTTTGTCTCGAGAATTTAAAGAGATGGACTGATACTAGACTGGCAGAATCTTAAAGTTTAGATGGACTGATACGAGCGTGTGTAGACTGGCATTTTTAGTTATACACAATAGCAAACTACGATGTCTAATGGGTTTTAGAAATATAAACATGTTTTACTATAAGATGATAATTTTAAAATATTGCTTCTGGAAAATCTAAAAGAATGCGTTTTAGTCTATAAGATTTTTACTTCTGGAAAAAGAATGCCACTTTTGAGAAGCCACTTGTGCTATTCGGAGTGCTTCCACTTTTCCATGTGGAAGTACTTGAACATCCTAGACCAAGTCCAGTAATTGACTCAGTTTCACCAAGAATATGTGTATACAATTTCACTCACTGGCACAGCTGAAAGAATGAAATGTAGAACGCACTGCCAATACCAAACTAGAGATCTAGTGGGTAACAAAGACACTTGGCTTTGGGGATGCGCTGACACATGGACACTTACAGCAGGTATACTGGACGCGTGTACTGTGTTTTGGGAAAAGAAATTAGATGTCGTGTACTTGCTGGGTGGTAGTTGTAGATGAAGAGTATTATGAGGGGTACTGGAATGACACAAGTCTAACCCACTTGGTGTACTTTTAGTTTCCAATCTTGATATACCAGGTTTAATGATTTGGATTATTTATTTTAGCATTTATATCTAAACTGAAACAACATCGATTCCCAAGTGCTCCAACTAGAAAGTTGCTTCTTCTGATATGGTGTGTCAACCATGCCCCGAATAAAAGTAGTAGTTTGCTTCTTTTCCATTGATCCAAAACTAGCTAGGGATGCTTTAGCGGCTCTCTTTCTCTCCCTTCTTTCTAAGATTTTGTTCAGATTAAGAAGCACGACTCTCTATGATACAAGAAGGTCGGTAGAAATTTAATCTTAATGCATCTCCGTTTTCAGGCAAACCCATTCAAAAAATACAACCAAAATTACTCCAATTATTTTCGTATGAGAAAATGGGTCATTTGTCCAAAAAAATTTAAAACACGGTTCAAATGGACAAGTAAAAAAAAAACGGGTGAAATAGCCAAAAATTTTTTAGCAAGGATGAAACAGGATTCATCCTGGCTTATACTTAAAAAATAGCAAGGATGAAACTGGATGCATCCTGTGTAAAATAAAAATAAGAAAAAAATATTTGAAAATGGACAGGATGAAACCTGTTTACATCCCCGCCTATTTTTAAATTTTTGTCCATTTAAAACAAGATATCTTTTAATTTTTGGCTATTTGAAGTGATCAAAACCTAAGTGTCTTTTTTCGCAGAATTGTTGATTTTGGTCTTTTTTGACCAATTTTGTGTTTTCGTATATAGTTTGGATAACCCACTAATCTTGACACATGTTCGTATATAGTGGTGTATGGTTTGTGCCGTTAAAGTTTACTTTTGTCATTAGTACTATTTAGTTTAGATAGGACAAAAATGTTCTCCCGAATTCATTTGTTCACATATTAAAAAAACCTGGCTTGATTGGGGTATACCCAAATTAATTGGGGTATACCTAATAAGACAAAAGCCAGGTTATTTTGAAGTAAAACAGGCTACCCCTTAACCTTGTATTTTCTAAATGGCTAATATACCCTTGTTTAATTAACACTAAAAATTCGATTAGGTTAATTAATTGAGTTTAGATGAATTAATTAAGTAGATTAAAACTTATGAATTTAAGTTATCAAATTTTGTTTTTGATTGAACTCATGTGGGAAGATTTTTGATGAAAAAAATTTGTTTTGAGAATTTTTTTTTGCAACGGAAATGAAAACATACTACCCAAACACTTCTAAAAAGGGGATTGCAAAGCTGATGTGTGAAATCATACTCAAAATTAAAGAAGAAATCAACACTTTCAATTACTCAACTATGAAAAGCTCGGCGGGGTCGACGAATGAAGAACATGCCGACTATATCTGGCCGGCAAGGTCTACACAGATGAATAATGTGCCGACTATATCCGGCCGGCAAGGTCGGTGAATGAAGAAGATGCCGACTTATTATTTTTGACACACAAGAAACTGTTGTAAATGTTTCACTAGTCGGCATCTTATTGATTTTTTACCTTGCCGGCTACCTTATAGTCGGCAAGGTCGACAAAAAATACCTTGCCGACTATAGGATTTTTGACATACAGAGAAAGGTGTTACAAATGCATGATTAGTCGGCAAGGTATTAATTTCATAACCTGCCGACTTAACTATACTCGGCAAGGTATAAGGATGAATACCGTGCCGACCACCGTAAATGCAAATTTCGAGAGATGAAAAGTCGGCACAATATTCAACCTAGGAAAATGCCGACTAATACAAGTCGGCAAGGTCGGCAAAAAGAAACCATACCGACTGTTGATAAAAATTTGGATCATACAGGATTTGAGATTGGGTACAAAATCATACCCAATCTCAAAAACCGTATAATCCAAATTTGATTTTTTTTTTCCTGATTTGGTTTCATAGTTAGAGTGTTGGAGAAGGAAAATTTGGAGGTCGGGTGGTCATCTTCTTCCCAACCTTTTGTAGTTGGCTGCTTTGAGCAATGGAAACAATGAGTCAACTCGGTTGGAAAATTGGAAGCTGATTTTCTCCATCTCTAACCTCATGATTTCTCTAGCTAGCTTTTGACAGAGATCAATTTTGATAACCGAAACTCTTGTCATCTTTTCCATTATTAATCCTTTCATTTCAGTTTATTTCTTTCTATTTGTTCTTGTAGTTTTGTTTTTTTACCCAATATCTCATCTTTGCTTTGATTGTGTCTCTTGTATTTTCTCATCCTAGTATCATCTTTTTAACTCTTGATTATGTCTTGCTAATTTCAGGTCTCTCTAATCATCACAATATGGGAAGCATTCAGTTTTGGACCTTTCTCTTAAAGAGTTTCCTCCTTATAACTCTGTTGTTAAAGCCAAGTCTCATCATTGCATCCAGTTTCACAACAGTATTGCAAGCCTCAAATGTTAATGAGGATTTTATCAGTATGAACCAGTATAAATTTCTTTATCATGTTTATGATTTAAATGTTATCTCCGATCCAATGAAGATCAGTCCGTTTTCAGCAACTCATTTCGTCCACGAAGTTTTGAATTTCAAAATTCCTAACTTTCCCCCTATTACTCTCCGTTATTTTTGGATCTCTTCTATTAAGCCGCAAAATACTCATACTTTTGTCAACTTTCCTTTCAGAAGATATCCCTTGGTCTTTGGAAAATATATCTTCTTTAATTATCTTAAAGGAAAAGATAATTCGATTATAACTAATTATAGTTATTTTAGCTGTCATTTTCTTCTTTATATCAAAAACTCTCAAACCCTAGAAAATACATTTCATTCTATATCTTTCAGAGCAAACCATTTCATTGTTATCTCTCTTACAAAAGTTATGACTTCGTCTTCAATTAACCAAATATCTGTTATTACTGGGAAAATGCAAAACACGCAGATTAGAGGCATCTGTGCTAGACAGATGAGAAGAGATGTTGGTACTAAATCTGCTTTTGTCAAAGTTGCAGAGGACCATAGTACCACTCTGATTGGAAAGTTGTTCTCTAAGGATAATTTTGACACGGATGAGATAAGGAAAGAAGTTCAAAAAGTCTGGAACAGATACAGAACAAAAGAGGTAAGAGCCATTGGTAGGAATATTTATCTCTTCAAGTTTCACTCGCTGGAAGTCATGAATGCCGCTCTCAAAAAAGGTCCTTGGAATGCAAAAAAATGTCACTTAAATCTCCTAAAGTATGACCCTACTATTCCGTTGATCAATGGGTCTTCTCTCATCAAGAGTGGAATGTTGAATTCAAAAATCTCCTCTTGGAACACCATTCTAATGAAATTGTCGATGAAGCTATTGAGGAATTGGGGATAAAAGTTTCGACTGACCTAGAAGACTGCACACAAGTTTATGGTAGTTCTATCAAAGCCATAATAAAAATTGACTTATCAAAACCTCTTCACAGAGGTGGATGGTGGAACAATGCAGCTGGAGGAGTAACTTGGATCCGTTTTCATTGGGGAAAAAAACCTCATGCTTTGTGCCCAAATGTTTCATAATCGATCATAAAGATGAAGAGTGTGAAACTGTGGATGACGAGCTTAGAATAAGGAGATACACTAATGAAGAATACATAGCATATATCCATGAACTAGCAGCAGCCTATGGAGTAGAAATCATTGAAGATTTGGATCAACTGATCCAAAGAATTGCTGAAGCCAGTCGTAAACAAAAAGAAGAAGAAGACAAAGAGCAGACAGAGAACAGGAGTAACAAGAGATCTAGAACTGATGATGATACTTGCACTGAGGATGGAAACAACATGTAAAATAATACTGGTACCATTCCTCCTTCAGCAGAGGTGGATGCAATGGAACATGACTTGGTTGGGGAAGGAGCTAAAGATTCAGAGGAGTCTTCTCATGTGATGAATGGAGCTCCTACTAAGCTGGTAATTCTTACTAAGTATCTTTTTAATATTCCTTGCATTAATTCTTATTCTTGTCCTCAGATAGGGTTTAACATTTATCACAACTCTTACTCTCTTTATAATCTGCATACTATAGTTCTGTACGATAACTTGAGTATCAAGTTTAGTCTTTCTATATTGTTTATCAAAATGAAAATTATGAGTTGGAAATGTCAAGGCTTCTTAGGAAAGGAAACAAGGGAGCATATTATGCATCTTAATAATCTTCATTCCCCAGACATCATCTTCTTATGTGAAACTAAGATAAATGATAATAGGGTTCTTAAGCTCACTAATTGTCTAAGAATGCCCAATACTACTTATGTCCCTTCAGATGGTCAAGATGGTGGCATTGTTTTAATGTGGAAAGACGGTTTCTGTTTAGAAATTATAAATTCCTCCTCCAATATGTTTCATGCTCTTGTAAATAATGACCCTGCCAGAGGAGAATGGTTTCTCTCATGTGTCCATGGCACACCTTATAGAGAAAACCATCCTGCTCAATGGGAATACATTAAGAATCTCAATAAAGTGGTTAAAATTCCATGGGTCCTTATTGGAGATTTAAACATCACTTTTGATCTGTCTGAGAGAAATACAAACACTAATACTACCTCTGATGATGTTATAGATCTCATTAGAGAAGCTGAATTAGTGGACTTAGGTTATAGTGGAAACCTTTTTACTTGGACTAGTAATAGTCATGGAACTGGTAGAATCAAATCTAGACTAGATAGATCCCTAGTTAATAATGATTGGCTTATCACTTTCCCAGATTCTAGATTACTTCATCTTCCTATAAAAGGCTTAGACCATGCCCCAATATTGCAGTCTTTGTATACTAATTTTTCAGGCTCAAACAAAACATGGACATTCTTTGAACATTGGTTACAAAATGACACTTGTGTGAATCAAATCAAGAATGCTTGGGTTTCTGATACTTCTGGATCAGCTGCTTACATCATGTCAGATAAATTGTCAAATACTAGACATATTTTATCTTTGTGGAGTAAAAACAACTTTGGAAATATACAAGGAAGAATTACAGCACTGCAACAACAACTGGCTCAACTTCAACACACAGATGTCCAAGGCATTCATACTGAAAAGGTTTTAAAATTAGAGAAGGAAATTGACTCACTAAATGAAATACAAGCTTCCTCTTATAGACATAAGTCTAAGGATCATTATTACAATGATTTAGACAAGAGCACAAAATATTTTCACTTCAGAGCAAACCAAAGAAGGGTAAGAAACAGGATAGACTCCCTTCAAGCTGCTGATGGTACATGGTGTAAAATCTATTGAGGAACTTCTTGTCTTACACTTCAAAAGAATTAGTACTACTTCAAATCCAGCTGACAGTGAACACTTCTTGCAACACATTCCTTCCTGTATATCAGATGAAGATAATGTTGCTTTAATCTCAGTTCCTTCAGCACAAGAAATTCATCATGCACTCAAATTAATGGACCCTTGGACTTCTCCAGGTCCAGACGGGTTTCCTCCTGGTTTTTATCAATCTCAGTGGCTTATAGTGCAAGATGATGTTTGCAAAACAGTTCGGGCTTCATTCTAAAGAAACTCAACAATACTAGAATAACTCTAATTCCTAAGAGTTCATCAGCTCATAAGCCTGAAGATTTTAGACCCATTGCTCTTTGTAACACAATATACAAGCTTATCTCCAAGATTATTGCCCTAAGACTAAAGAAACACATAGAGAGAATCATTTCTCCAATGCAGTCTGCATATGTTCCTGGTAGACTCATCTCTGAAAATGTATGTTTAGTTCAAATGGATATGTCAAAAGCATTTGACAGACTTGAATGGTCCTTTCTCATGGATGTGCTCAAAAAATTTGGTTTTTCTGATAAATTTTGTCACCTCATCATGCAGTGTATCAGTACTACTTAGGTGGAAATCATGGTTAATGGTTCTCCTACTACACCATTCAAACCTTCAAGAGGAATTAGACAAGGAGATCCCCTATCTCCTTATCTAGTTATCCTAGCTATGTAAGCATTCTCAAGACAGTTGAATCATTGTGAGAATATGAATATGTTGACAGGCATGAAGATCTCAAGAAGTGCTCCAAAAATCAATCACTTGTTGTTTGCAGATGATTGCTTACTCTTTTGTAAGGCAAATCAGGTGCAAACTAACAAGCTTCTTAGTCTAATTCATGATTTCAGTTCTTGCTCAGGTAAACTCATAAATTTCCACAAATCTGCAGTCTATTTCAGTAACAATATGAATCCAGTTTCTTATCAGCTTATCAGTGGATTACTTCAGGTCAGGCAATTGAATATTGAAGAAGAGAAATATTTAGGGCTCCCATTTTTTGTTGGTAGAAACAAGAAAATACCTTTCTCAAGCCTTGTCGGTAAAATGGAAAACAAACTCTCAAGATGGAATGGTTCAAATATGTCTGAAGCTGGAAGAGGAGTTATGATAAAAAAAAATGTTACAAATGCAGTTCCAGTTCATCACATGACAACATTCAAGCTGCCAGATAATACAATTGATCAATTAAATTCGTTACAGCAAAAGTTTTGGAGAAACAAAAAATCTAATAGAGGTAAGCATCTCATTACTTGGAGAAATGTGAATAACTCTAAAGAAGAAGGAGGTCTTGGTTTCAGGGATTTACATTTATTTAATAGAGCTCTCCTTGCAAAATCAGCATGGAAACTGTGTTCTGATACTTCTTCCATTTTCTCGGTTTCTTTACAAGCTAAATACTTTCATGATGGCAACATCTTTAATGCTTTGAAAGGACAATTCAACATGGTCTTGGAAAAGTATTTCCTCTGAATCGCCTTTCATCAAAACACGCGATTCTTGGTGTATGGGTAATGGTAGAAAAATCTTAATATGGATGCATAGATGGATCCCTGAACTGGTTCTCCCTCCAGAACCAAAAAGTAGTGCTTCTCATGCTCAAGATTATATCTATCTTCACCAATTATTCTCTGCAGATTCAAGTGGTTGGAATGTAGAACTGATCTTTTCTCTATTTGACTCCCAAGTTGCTGCTCTAATTCTGAACATCTCTATTCATATTTCTCAAGAGGATAAACTGATATGGACACTTGAAAAAAGTGGCAAATTTTCAGTAAAGTCATCTTATAACAGAATGCTCAAAGATAGAAATGGTAACACTTCAGTGGGACCAAGAATGCAGAGTATTTTTAAGAAGTCAGGAGACTGCCCGGTTACGCAAAGAACAAAACAATTCATGTGGAAATGTGTTAAGAAGATACTTCCAACAAGAGATAGGTTCAAGGAATTATTCAAGATGAGAACTTCATTTGTCCATTTTGTTCTCATGAACTGGAAACAACATCCCACATTATTCTTGATTGTCCTTTTTCCAAGGCTATTTGGTTCGCTCTTATGGGTCTACACACTGTTCAGGGTACCCTTTTTTTTTTTTTTTTTTTTTTTTGGATACCCTGGACTACATCCAAACTCCTTAAATTGGAGTGGATTTCAGCAATTACAGGGTTCGAACCCCTACCTTCGCAGTGGGAGGGAGCATGCCAACCACCAGACCACTTGGTAATTGGCAATTCAGGGTACCTTGTTAGCTGAATGGATATGTGATTGGTTTGACAAATTAATTGTCAGACAGATACAGGAAACTGATCTTTGCAAAATAGGGATCATAGCTTGGTGCATCTGGATTTCTAGGTGCGATGTTGTTTTCAATGGAGCAACACTATCTCCTGAAAATATCATCCAAAGATGCAAAAGGGAATTCGCTGTCTTAGATTATAAACCTCTCAAAAACAATAGAGTACTAGAACCTCATAACACCATTACAGGGTCACTTTAAAATTAATTCTGATGGCTCATTTATTTCTAGTAACAATACTGGTGGAATTGGACTAATTTGTCGTGATTTTGCAGGTGCGCATCATGGATCAAAGTGTATCTATCTAACCAAGGCGTATAGTCCAGAGCAAGCTGAGAGTAAAGCTCTATGGGAAGCAATGCAATGGGCTTTGGAGAAAAATCTGGGGAAAGTGACCTTTGAGCTGGATGCAAAGCTTGTAGTGGACGCAGTCATGGGAGATACTATAAACATTGACGGGCGATTACATAACTTGATCTTAGATATCAAAAATTTATTAAGTATTCATTCTTTTTGGCAATGTAGCTATGTGCCCAAAGAAAAAAATAAAGTGGCAGACTCTCTTTCCAAATTAGCTAGAACTCAATTTATTAGTGGTGTTTGGATTATAGCTCCTCCGGTTGAAATTGTTGATCAACTGCATAAGGATGCACACAATGTAACCGCTATTTAATTTTCAATTCAATTTTTCAATTTCAAAAAAAAAAAAAAAAATTAGAGTGTTGGAAAAAGATTTTGAATATTTTTTGGATGAATTTTTGGTCAACATGTTTTTTTTTTTGGGGCAATTTGGTCTTTTAACACCTTTTAGACACCCCTTAACACACTAGTTTGGATGGGAATAAAATGGGTATACCCCAATTAATCTGGATATACCCCAAACTCGCCAGGTTAAAAAAAAAGGAACTAGTAGCGCATTAAAATCCACCAATTTCCTTATCTGTTTTTGTGATTGTGCTGTGATCATTAATGAACATCTCTCACTTCTAAAACAACAAAAAGAAAAAAAAAAAGAAAAAAAAAAAACATCTCTCACCAAAATACAATAAAAAAGTTCAACTCAATTGTTATCGTTTCATGCATCAAAAACTTGCGGTTAACCCAACATTCCGCATCCTCTAATTTTTGGATTTTCCTCATTTTAAAATGTACTATTAGTATCTCCATATTACAAATAAGGTTTTTAAAAAACTCAGAAACTCCTCTAGATTAAAATTTACTGCTAAATATATTCTTTCTTAGAGTTTTTTTTTTTACAGAAGTTCACTTTTGAATGTTCAATGGAGTACTATTTATACAATTCGGTACATGTTTCTTTGCCCAAGATATCATTAAGTTTCCGGGGTATGACACATTACTGAATGAACACATATGGCATCAAAACTTTTTGTGCACCCAATCTGCAGTAATTTTGTGCTGCTAGTCCTTCGTGCTTTCCTTTTTTATTGTTAAGAACTAGTACCAGTACTTTGTATACCTTTGTACCACCACTCTTCGTTGGGACTAATCACTCTTAAATACCACCACTCTTCGTTGGGACTAATCACTCTTAAATTTAGAACATGAGATTGCATGCAATTGAATGGTCTCGATTAAGCGTACATGCACTCGTCGAAGATGATGATGACTCACTCACTCACACAGGACACACCCAACAAATCAACTAACTACATGCAGATACTAGTTGTTACGCCCGTGCGTTGCACGGGCCTAAATATTTTGTTGTGTGCTTTGTTGCCACTAAGTTTTTAGGAATTCAAAATTTGAAGTATAAAACAGAAGAATAAGCACTAAAAGTATTCAATTACTAAAATTGATAATACTAAAACAAAAAACAGGCAAATAATAGAACCAAAAGTATAACCAAAAAATAGGCAAATTAATAAAATCAAAACTAATAAAATAAGGCAAATTAAAAACATTTTTCCAATAGAAACTGTTAATATGCGAGACAGTCTAAAAGCCAAACACAATTACATAACAATATGTAGGAACTGAAACCCGACACAGCCAAAATTTTGGAAGTAACGTCAAGTCGGTAGACATTAATATCTCATTGTATCTCAATATTTTATTTCCATTCACAATAGCATTTATTTTGTAATTACGGAAATGGGTCATTTGTCCAAATATTTTTAAAACCTGGTTCAAATGGACGAGTAAAAATTAGTATGGGTGAAATGGAAAAAAAAAATAGCAAGGATGAAACTGGATTCATCCTGACTTAAACTTAAAAAATAGCAAGGATGAAACTGGATGCATTCTGATGTAAATTAAAAAAAAAAAAAAAGTATTTGAAAATGGGAAAATTATCTCTCTGTTTGACAAGCTTTACCACCTTTATTTGTAATCACCATCCTGGCTTGTTAGCCAAATCTATCAACCTAATATCCCAAAGGAGATGTTATTCCTCAAACCCTTTGAACAAAGGACCTGAAAAAACCAATCTACAATTACAATATTAACTATGATTCAGTTAAGCGAAATAACAAACACATCTCAAACCCAGAGAGGTCAGCAGATGACATGCACACCCGAGTGAACGGAAAAGAAAGAACATAACGGAAAATAAAGTTAGGGTTTTTCAGTAATGTACAGAGTTAAGGTTTTTGTGAACTGACCTGCAAATTAATATGCAAGTGATATTGTTCTCTCTTCATAAAAAGTATGTTTCCAGGCTTCTTCCTTGAAATCACTTCGCATAATCTCAAAAGTTAGCACCAGAAGAGTTTATTGAACAAAAAAAAATCTAAGAAAACAAACCTTTTGCAATAGATTTATAAAACAATATGTTTGAGTGTTATGAATCTGCACCTGCGAACAGAGAAGTAGATACCGAAAAAAGAAGAGTTCGACTGTCTAGGGTTTATGATTTCGTTTGTAGCTAAGCAAACGAATACTTCTAGTAAATATTGTGAGAAAGCAAAGAAATAAAAATAAAAATAAAAATTTGCATTAAAACACAAATCCGAGAGAGAATTATGAGATCAGGGAAAACTAAAAAGAGTATGCAAAAAAGATAATACTTTCCGCACCCACATATTTTCGTGTGCAACAAAAAAGGCAAAGAAACAAATCTAAACACATGAATTCGGGGTGCTCCCGGATGAAGTATTGGTGGTGTGAAATAACAGGACGATCCTATTGGCTGAAATATACCCCGGTGGGGCCAGAAGTTCTCAGATGAGAGCTTTGTTCAGCTTTTAACCACAACCGAGGAAATTCACCTGAAATCATATTATTAATTAATATAGTAGTCTTTCATTTGGAGTTTCGGAGAGGGAGAAAAACACAACATCTGATCATACAAAGAGTTTCTCCATCTAGAGCTTTGTTAGTAGATAAAAGGAAGGGATATTGGTAATGACATGGAAACAATAATCTCATCCACAAGGGATAGTGAGAGTGTCTTTTGCTTATTAACATGTATCTACTACACCAAGTGGGAGTCACCAAACATTCCTAAAACTCCATCTATTTCCCTCCCTTCATTTTTTCTCTCTCAACTCTCCCCTCGACACTTGAAAAAACCAGCTTATATAGACTCGGTCTCTGGTAAGTCCCTCACTTACCAAGATCTTCGATCACTCTCAATAGGCATAGCCAGCACTCTACATTCTTCTTTCGGTATTAAAAAAGGCGATGTTGTTCTAGTGGTTTCCTCAAATTCCATTCATTTTTCTCTACTAATTCTTTCCATAATGTCAATGGGAGCAATTTTTACCACAACTAATCCATTATACAACACACAAGAATTACACTGTCAAATTTAAGACTCAAATCCTGTACTAGTATTTACAACCCACGAGTTTAAGTCGAAATTTGACGGTATAATATTAAAGAACCGTGTCATGTTAGTTGAAGAATTCATGTACAACTTGTTAGCAAGCTCTTCAAACACACCTACTAAATCATCCAGCAGCATTCCTAGCAATATCAAATTAGATGATACTGCTGCTTTAATGTACTCTTCAGGAACAACCGGGAAGAGCAAAGCAGTGGTTTGCTCACACCGGAACTTGGTTTCCATGGGTGGCTTACTAAGACACGTTTGGAATACTGAAGGAGGTGGTGATGACTAATTCCAAGTTCATTTCAGTTTTCATATACTTTTGCATCTTTGAATTTTGTACCACGGTCGCTTCTTATTTTCCTAAGTTTGCGACCTTGTTCATTTTGAATTCTATTCACAATGATTTTAAACTCCTCAAGAGTATCATTCTTGTGTTTCAAGAAGGCAACCCATGTAAAACATGTGTAGTCATCTACCATTACTAAAGCATATTTCTTCCCTCCAACAGTAGCTTGTTGAATTGGACCAAACAGATCCATATGGATTAAGTCGATAGGAGCACGAGTGGGTATATCTCTAGAAAGTTTGTGGGGAATTTTTCCTTGCTTACCCTTTTGACAAACACCACAAACACCTTATACTTTAGTATTTATTTTTGGAACGCCTCTGACAAGTTCACGATTGATGAGCTTTCCAAGCATTCGGTAGTTAACATGACCAAAGCGTTCATGCCATAAGTGGGTTGAATCAACCTTAGTCAGGTTGCAGTATAAATTTGACTGTATATCGAGTAGATAACAGTTGTTCATACTTCTTCGTCCTTGAAAAATAATTTTTCCGGACTTGTCTTCAATGTCATAACCTTTCATATTTAAGATGACTCTATGACCTTTATCACAAATTTGACTAACTGAAAGAAGATTTGCTTTCATTCCTTTAACATAAACAACATCATGGATTTCGGGAATAACTGGAAGTTTGATAGTACCTTTCTTGCTAATTAGACAACTGCTTCCGTCTCCAAATGTTACTGTTCCTCCCTTGTAGTTTTCAGTCTTTGTAAACCAAGAAAGATCACCAGTCATATGTCTGCTACATCCACTATCTAGAAACCATTGGAATGGAGAGGTTGTTTTGAGGGCAAATGCTCTAAGACATTGTTCACCAGACTTAGGGAGTCTTGTTAGGTCTTTATAAAGTCCTATAACACGTTTAATCAGATGTTTTGCAACGAAAGTTTTAACGAGTAAGGCATTCCCACCCCTTTTAAGAGAATGTCCAGTCTGGTCTTGAATGTTCGGATGTAGACGTTGAACAATCTTGAGATTTTCCTAGAATAGGATTATCTATTATTTTGACCAGTCCTCTATCAGACATGATATTACTAATTTCATTAGTACATGACTGGTTCTGTTCAACTTGTTTGTCTAACATCTCAACAATGGTAGAGAAATACTCTTCAGTGTCTTCTTGAAGACCACTTAAAATCTTTAGAACGTTAACAGAATCAATCATTGGATTCATTTCTTATAGGTTGGATCGCACCAAACACAGATTGTTGGATCTTTTCGTGTTTGCCTGCTCTGATAATAATTGAAAAGACGAGGGTACCCAAATATACCTCAATCTAAAACTTTTCCACCTATAAGTCCATTCTTTCCGAAAGTGATTGTCTATGGACTGAGTCGAGACAATACAACAAATCGGTCTCACACTTTGTGTGATCGTCTATGTATACGAGATCGAGACAATACAAAAACAAAGTGTGTTTACTTGATAATAGGTTCGGACTTAACCAAACACTATAGGATTATCTATCAAGTAAATGTGAATTAACGTTTGTGTATTTTACTTCTAATTATAATAAACAATTATAATTGCGGAAATAAAAAAGTAAAAGACACATCAAGATTTTGTTAACGAGGAAACCGCAAATGCAGAATAACCTCGGGACCTAGTCCAGATTGAATACTCTCAGAATTAAGTCGCTATACAAAATCTAAACCAACTTCGTATAGTTGAGACCAAGCAACTAAACCTATAGTTCACCTAGTTTCCTCAGTATCTCTGCGCCTCCAACTTGCAATAAGTCACGCACTTGGAACAATTCCTTTGGTTCGTATTCCAAACAGTAAAGGAACAACAAATCTGTTCGGAAACAAACTAACAACTCTTTTCAACCAAGTGATATGAGTTTGACAAAGGCTCTCTCGTTTAACACATAAACACCTTTGTCGGGTCCTTAGATCTCTTTCTTACCAATCACCAAAGTGATTGTAAGCCTTAAGCAACCAACACTTTTAATCACATAGAAGTGTGTTGATGCCGATCTACACAACTAATCAATCAACGATTATCACAAAGATAAATCGGATTATAGTCAGATCCCTTTCCAGCCGAAACAAGTATTATGCACACCAAAGATTATGAACCCAAAAAGTCATATTGTCTTCAAATCTTCTTTGATCTTCAATACACCTACACACAATCAACTTGAATCTCTTATGATCAATCCACACAGAATGGAGTCTGTTAACATCGGATTATCACAAGACGTCTTTAGATCTACAAACAGTCTAAAGATCCCCGTCGAAACTTCGATCTAGTTTGAGTGAATCTTATATAAGGAGAGAAGATTCTCAAGCATAAACAAATTAGGTGCAATCAAAGTTCAACCACCGTTAGTCAATCAAATCAATCGAAAACAAATAATAAACCGCAATTATCTAGTTTCCCACCAACGGTACTAATAGAGCTTCTCAATCCCAAAGAAGTCTTTAAACCGAGCGGCCGTAAGAGATTTCTCCTAATTAGGGTACTCTCCTCTCCGATAGGTGGCTCCACCAGTAACAACACAACTGAGGTAGTTTTGCTGGCTCTGAGGATTAGTTTGCTAGAATTGCAAACTTCAGTATTTATAGACAAGGAAGTTTGGACACCAAGGAATTTCCAAAACCGAATATTCTCAAAGATATGCAATAAACACAGAATCGGTTTTCATAATTCCTGGAAATGCTTTGTCCAAATATTGACCGAAATTCCAATAGAAAAATCTATAATCAGTAAATGCATATTACTAATTATTATTTTCTAAATATATGTATTTTAATTGCTGGAAATTAAATACCATATAAAAACCAAGAAACCTTTAATAAAAAAGATTCTCAATTAATTTTGATCCTGGGATTCTCCTTAGCTATCAAGGAATATCTTTGAACAATTAATGATAAGAGTTACAACTCGTGTTCAAAGAATGACGACATCCTTACTTTGTAAGTCCTTTTTCATACTTATAATCTTGGAAACGAAATGCATTCGACTTCCAAGAACCATGTGATTGATTATCCTATCAAATCACCAATCATGGGTATCACGGTTCTACCAAAACAAGTTTCGGTTCTACCTCCATGTGAGTATTGTGCATAGTCACACTAGTTACCAATACTTGGTTGAATAGGTACTAGGATCGGTTCCCCACATACTTACGGTAACTACCTGTAATTTGGTACACGTGTGCATAGGATCGGTTCCCCTCACTTCTAAGAACTTGTTGCACATGTTCATAGGATCGGTTCCCCTCACACTAATAACGTGTGGCACCTCTTACAAGGATCGATTCCCCTCTTGTAAATTTACCTGCACCTCTTACTAGGATCGGTTCCCCTTTCACTAATAAAAGTTATTATTTACAAGGTATCGACCATACCATCTTGAGTGATTACTTAAGATCGGTTTTACTAATAAAAGTTAGACCAATAACTTGAGTCAGGCATACGTGAATAGTTTTACCAAGTACATAAACAAGTTTATGATCGGTTCTACACATCACGCATATTGGTAGTACAAAACGGATTTGCAATGAATAACAATACCAATAAGCCTATCGATTTCCCTTTCGATCCACAAACGAGTTTGTGAACTTACTTCCTTTAAAAGAATGTAAAAACATTGTTTCCTAGGATGAAATCTTCACTCACACCCATACATAATTACAATAGCATTTAAACGATTATGTCGATGTCTTATATACAAAGTAATTTAATGGTTAAGCAATAAACCTCGTATTGTATTCCTTAATAATATGTCTATCTAGAGTTTCATACACAGCTTCGCAGTTTCGTTTTCAATATGCACGACTTGAAAGATACGTTAGGGAATGAAACATTTCAAGTCAAATATTACTAACATCAACAGGAAGGATGATTGTTGTCGTTGTATCTCCATACTTCTTCACCATCTTCAAGTCTTCATGTCATGTAATACTTGTAAGTCTCAAATCCTAATACTTTCAAGCTAACCTATACGAAGTTGACTCTAGTAAATAATCAAGCGACTTTTTAAATGAGTTTTGATTCACTAAAATATGACAACCAAACTTGACATACCAACGCTTGGTGGGTTCAAACGAGCAATGCTCTCATATATTCCTTAATAGCTAAAGGAGAATCCCAGGATCGAAATAAATCGAGAATATTTTAATTAAGGTTTCTTAGTTTTTATATGCTATTTAATTTCCAGAAATTAAATGCATATCTTTAAAAAATAATAATTAGTAATGTGCATTTACTGATTATGGATTTTTCTATTGGGATTTTGGTCAAAATTTGGACAGTGCATTTCCAAGAGTTATGAAAACCGAATTTGTGTTTATTGCATATCTTTGAGAATATTCGATTTTGGAAATTCCTTGGTGTCCAAACTTCCTTGTTTATAAATATTGAAGTTTGCATTTCTAGAAAACTAATCCTCAGAGCCAGCAAAACTACCTCAGTTATGTTGTTACTGGTGGAGCCGCCTATCGGAGAGGAGAGTACCCTAATTAGGAGAAATCTCTTACGGCCGCTCGGTTTAAAGACTTCTTTGGGATTGAGAAGCTCTATTAGTACCGTTGGTGGGAAACTAGATAATTGCAGTTTATTTTAGTTTTCTATTGATTTAATTGACTAACGGTGGTTAACCTTTGATTGCACATAGTTTGTTTATGCTTGAGAATCTTCTCTTCTGATATAAGATTCACTCAAACTAGATCGAAGTTTCGTCGGGGATCTTTAGACTGTTTGTAGATCTAAAGACGTCTTGTGATAATCCAACGTTAACAGACACCGTTTTGTGTGTGATTGATCACAAGAGATTCAAGTTGATTGTGTGCAGGTGCTGATTAAAGATCTAAGAAGATTTGAAGACAAAGAAGACTTTTGGGTTCATAAGCTTTGGTGTGCACAATACTTGTTTCAGCTGGAAAGGGATCCAACTATAATCGGTTTATCCTTATGATAGATTGGATTGATTAGTCAAGTAGATCGGTATCAGTACACTTCTTTGTGATTAATAGTATTGATTGCATAGTCTAACAATTACTTCGGTAGTTGTTGAGAGATTGATCTAAGGACCCGATAAAAGAGTTTGTTGGTTAAACGGAAGAGCCTTTGTCAAACTCATATCACGTTGTTTGAAAAGAGTTGTTACCAACATATTTGTTGTTCCTTTACTGTTTGGAATACAAACCAAAGGAATTGTTTCAAGCGCGTGACTTACTGCAAGTTGGAGGCGCAGGGATACTGAGGAAACTAGGTGAACTATAGGTTTAGTATCTTGGTCTCAACTATACGAAGTTGGTTTGATTTTGTATAGCGGCTTAATTCTGAGAGTATTCAATTCTGGACTAGGTCCCGGGTTTTTTTTCTGCATTTGCGGTTTCCTAGTTAACAAAATCTTGCTCTGTCATTTAATTTTATTTTCCGCTATTATAATTGTGTTTATTATAATTTAAAGTAAATCGCACAAACGTTAATTCATATTTTACTTGATAGACAATCCCTAGAGTTTGGTTAAGTCCGAACCTATTATCAAGTAAACATACTTCGTTGTTGTATTGTCTCGATCTCGTATCCATAGACGATCACACGAAGTGTGAACCGATTAGTTGTATTGCCTCGACTCATTCCATAGACAATCACTTTCGGAGAAAGGACTTATAGGTGGAAAAGTTTTAGATTGAGGTATATTTGGGTACCCTCATCTTTTCACGTCATTTAAACCATTCAAACCATAGACAGTTTAGTAAGCAAGGGTTATCATGGAAAGGGGGTGGGATTTCAAACCAATTAAGTTCATTCACTTTATAAGAGGAATGGATTCATGAGACTAAAAAATCTGTAGTTTGAAATTAAAAAAAAAATTGTTAAGAAAACACCAAATCGAACTCCCTCGGCAGATTCAAGCAAGGTTACCAAGAAATTATAATTTTCATAATCCGTGGTGATAAATCATGAGACCAAGATGATTTATACAAAATAGGGAATATCGAGGTCGATTAATGTACCAAAATTAGTTTGATCAGTACAAGTAAAACAAGAAATTTAAGGGAAATAAAAATCCCCTACCTATACAAGATACAAACTTCAATACAAAAATGGATGACGGATTTTTCCTTGTATTCAATTTGGATACAACGAAGTGTTCCTCCTCGCTCATGGTGGTGGTGAAGAAGAGGTATAAATGGGAAGAGAAGAAGGTAGTAGTTGTTGCAAAGAACAAAAATACGAAGTATGTCTTCTTGCAAAGGTTTATAGTCAAAATTTGAAAAACCAAGACAAAAAATCTCTTAGCTAACACATGCCTGGTTACATGTCAACCATGCTGAAGGTTTTTAGAACTTTCACATTCATCTACTAATCAAGTGATGAGTGCCAAATATTGCATATTTATACACCTTTTTATTGGCACTTTACTCATCTTTTGTGCTCATAAATCAGATATTATCCCAGATTCTGTATTTTCTTTGTTTTCAAGAATAAATATTTGTATTAATTAATTTTGTGTTTTTAGGTAATAAATAAAGCTCGGAGAATCTGAGGAGCCAAAGAGAGAAGAATTGGAGTCGAGCATCTATGGAGCGAAAAGCCAAAGCCCATAAGCGCAACAGTTGCAACCCAACAAGTAGCAACTCATCTACAAGACATGGGCTTGAGCTAGACCCGACCCGCGACCCGGATCCGAGCCCGTACACTCTAAGCCGTCGAGATCCCATCTTGCTGCATCCAACGCTCGCTGCTTCCACACGCATCGAAGTTTGCTGCTCCCGCTCAACACCAGATCACGCCAAAACCGCTTACCACCCTCGGCCGTTCAGATCTCCATCAGCTCCATCCTACGCTCGCTAGGCCCGTCTCATCACCACTCGATGTACCTGCTTCACAACAAAATCACCAACACCCTATACCCTAATCGAGCAAACCTATTCTCTTCCTCACTTTCTCTTTCTTCTCCCACGAGCTCTCTGCAAAACCCTCACCTCCACCTCCTTCGTCCCACGCCTGATGCAGAGTTCCATCATCACATCTCCTGTCAAATACCATCACCCAACCACTCCATCATCTGCGCCACCACTCTCTCCCTTATTTATCTTTTTTTTAGCTTCTCTTCAACCTAGAAGCTAGGTTAAAGATAAATAGGGTTAGGGTTTTCACCAACTCCGTTGCATGTTCGATTCAGAGGTCAGGGACGCGTCAAGGAGCGAGTAGCAGGTTTGGGTCATCATGTAGTTGTTATTTGAATTATTGTGGAGAGTATAAATTGAGGTTTGAGATGAAAGAGAAACTAGTCAGTTCTTAGTTAGGTTTTAGGGTTCATGTTTAGTTTATTTTTGAATTGAATCTGTTTTAATGTTCATCATGAGCTAATTTACTTAGCTAGGATTGATATGAAACCCTAATTGAAGGTTCTGTGTTTCAACTTGAATTGATTTGCTTTTGTATGTGTTAATTTATCAGATAAGCTAAATTCTTAACATATCATTGCTCTGCTCTCACAATGAATGCCCTGTATTCATTGTAGTTAGGTTCACATTGCATTGAGTGTGTTGCAGTCCAAGTTTTATGTATTTTGGCTAACTCTCTTGACTAGTTGTTCTTGATTAGACAACTAGTACTCTAGGTTAGCACATTAGCTGTGAATTAAGTTATCTCCTGGTGAAACCTTCTAGGTAAGAGATATAGTTGTCACACTATCTTCAATTGCCACAGGAACAATAGCAATCAAGTTAGTTGAAGCTCATAACTTGAAATAGGGTGGATTTGATAATCCTAGTACCACTAAACCATCAGTTTATACTTTACTTTGCTCTTCAACACTTTAGTTCATTATCACAACATCACTTAGTCTTAAGGACTTTAAACAAAAGCTTTGTATCTCTGTCACATCACCTGAAAACAGTTGAGAAGGCCTTAGAATAACTTAGCATCCTCTAGTTCCCTGTGGAAAGACCTGTGCTTGCCACTGCCTTCAAGGCTCTGTGCACTTGCAGATTAGAACATAGGAAAGCATCTTTCAGCCCCTATCAAGTTTTTGGCGCCGCTGCCGGGGAACTTGTAGTGTGTTGTTTAATCTTTGCTGTTTTTCTTCACTGTTTTCCAACCATATTTGTATTTTTATGCTCTGAAGTTGCTGTTAATAATCACCTTAGTGTATTGCTATTGCTTTGAATCATCCATATTTTCCATTTGTAGCCCTGTACATATGTGTTAGCTTTTCTTGTTTTCATGCTATCATAGTTGTGTGTAGCCTGTTAGACAATAATCTTTATAGTTTCTGTGCACTTACATATTGTAATCCATCTTTTCATAAATTCTGCATTTGGTGCATACCAGTGTACCAACCCATCTGTGTAGTTGATCTCTGCCATAGCTTTCTGCTCTGTGCTTTCACTGTGTAAGTCTGAGAACTGAAATTTTCTCTTGAGAAAGCAGGTACTAGTGGAGCAGACTCAAGATAAGCAAAGGAGCAGCAAAACCAGGGTGGAGTGCCTAAACCCAGTATTGCACTGGTGGTATTATTCTCCAAACCCTACTTCTACCCTGTGTGTATGCATGAACTAGTGCTAGACCTTTAATCTTGTGAGCCATCTGCCACTCTGCAAGCCCCTGAAGCTGCAACTCTGTAAGCCACCACCTGGACAGCCTAGTTGGCTGAAAGCTCAAGAGCTGTGCTGTTGAGCTGTAATACCTTGCTAAGATTGTTAGTCTCATCTGCCTGAGTGAGTTGACTCCACAGATTGTTATTTCTGCATGCTGGCTCTACCCTGAGACTTAGTGTTAGTCTCATCTGCCAAGGGTGTGATCAACCCTGAGCTGACTTGAATAACCATTCCTTGTAAGCCTGTATTGTTGACCCAGTAGCTGTGTATTACCTTGCCTTGTGTGTTCTACAACCAACCCTGAGCTCTGAGTTTGACATCAACTCAGACTTTTGATATCTGAGTGAGTTGATGCAACAAACTCAGGTGAGCCAGCTACCCCTTGGAAAACCAAGTGTGGACAGACCATGACACCACGAAGTTGTGAGCATTGGAGTCATATAACCCCGTATTGATCCCCAGAGCATGCTGTGAAGTTTTTATACTCTGCTAAGACCTGCACCCTTGTGATTTTGATCCCTAACAACTGAGGTCAGTTGACCCAGTTGACATGAACTGTTAGCTTCATTTTTTTGTGCAATCTGTGTGATCTTGTGACAAGAGCTTGAGTTGTTGAGTAGTAGATTTGTGATTAGCAGTTAGGTTGTTTTTAAAACACACAAACCCTGGCACATGCTGCACCATTGAGTGAGCACAACCTCTACCCTGTGCACAATTCACAAAACTTTTTCTTCTTTGCCTGAGCTGTGTTGTGTAAATTGAGTTGAGCTCTTTGCTGTGCCACTACCCATTGCTGATTACTCTGAGCTGTGTTGATCTCAGGCTGTGTTCCCCTTGCTCCATCTGACTTTGTGCAAAACCTTTTCCTTGCCTGTGCTGAGCTGTGACCACCTAACCAGTGCTGTGTCTAAGCCAGGCTGTGCACAAAGCCAGTGCCTGAGTTGCCAAACTCTGTGCAAACTAAGCCTTGCAACAATCTGGGCTGTGCAATAGACTAAGCCCACCTAAGTTCAGCTGCTGGGCTCAACCCAAACTAAACCAAACTGAACCCAAATCAATTTGGGCTGATAACCACACAACCAAACTGGGCTCACTTCAATTCTGGGCTGTGCATTATCAACCCACTTCTGGGCTTGCACAAATCCGAGCCCAACACCACAAAAACTGGGCCATACATTTCTAAACCCAACCTGGGCCGTGCAACAATCAAACCTACACCTTTTGGGCTGGAACCAACCTTTTCAGCTGGGCTCTACAACACCAATAACCAATTCCTTTGGGCTTGAGTCTTGTATTGGTGAGTCATTTTTGAGCCTTGTTTTTATGTGTTGAACTTGATTGTTTGTTAACATGCTAGATGCTAGCTAGGCTATGATTGTGTCTTTTAGAGACCAAATAAACCGACTAGTTAGAATCCGCCCGGACGAAATCGTTAGCATACCCAGTTCTTCTACCGAAAGCCCAATTCCATCAGAAAGCCCATCCGAATCAGAAACCATGGGTGATGAACCAAACCCACCCCGTAGTCTCAAGGACTACATGTACCCAACTAGGGCAAGCCAGCCCTCTTGCATCATTCTCACAGATGCTTGTCGGTTTGAACCAAAGCAAGTACCATTCACATGCTACCCGTGTTTAGAGGGGTCAATGCTGAGAACCCCTACCATCACGTGAGAGACTTTGAGGATATTTGTGGGACTCTGCGTTTTAACCAAATGCCAGAGGAGTCCCTCAAATTGAGATTGTTTCCTTTTTCTCTGAAAGACAAGGCCAAGTCTTGGCTTCATGCCCTACAACCACAATCCATTAGAACCTGGGATGACCTCACAAAGGAGTTTTTCAAAAAGTTTTTCCCAAACCATAAGACTGCGGCAATTCGCCAAAGTCTAAATGGTTTTGTGCAATTAGAAGACGAAACTCTAGCAAGGTATTTGGAGAGATTTAATGAATTACTACTCCAATGTCCCCACCATGGTTTTGAAAAATGGAGACTCGTGCAAATATTGTATGAGGGTCTAGATGTTAGAACCCGAACCACAGTCGAGTCAATGTGCAATGGTGCATTTATTGACAAGAGTGCCGATGACGCTTGGGCTTTTCTAATCGAAGTCGCTGAAAGACTCAACAATGGGAGTCCATCCGAGAACCGAAACGGACTACCCCTGTACAAAATGTTCATAGAATCGAGTCTGACTTTGAGGGAAATGCAAAAATGGCATCTTTGGCCCGGAGAATAGAAGTGCTTGAGTTGGAAAAGAATGTAAAATCTAATGCCCCTACTCTCCGTGACCAAATTGATAGGGCCACTTGTGCCGCATGCCATAGTTCTGACCACTTAGTGGACAGCTGTCCAGATTTATATGCATTTCAAGAGTCCAAGTCCGAACAAGCCAATGCATTATACCAGAGACAAGAGAACAACCCTTATTCTCAAACCTACAACCCAGGGTGGAGGAATCACCCTAACTTCTCATGGTCCAAGGGACCTGTACAAGGGGGACCAACACATAACAACCAAGGATACTTATATCCTAGAAACCCCCAAGTACAACCACCCCTCGCACTGCCGGTAGAGAAAAAGACTAGCTTGGAAGATCTGTGTCATTCTGTTGACCCAAGGTCTTTCAAAACTTGAGAAAACTACCGACCAACGTCTCACAACCCTAGATCTTAAGATAGGGCAAATCTGTGATGCATTGAATGAGAGAGAGAAAGGAAAATTTCCTAGTCAACCCCTACAAAATCCAAAGATCGTGTTTCAAGCGGGCTCCTCTACCTGCAATGAAACTTCACATAGTCAAGCAAATGCCGTCACCACTCTCCGTAGTGGTAGAATTGTTGAGAACCATGTAGGTGTACCACCTTCAAGCGAGTCTACATCGGACTCCCAAGTACACACAACACCACCGGAAACATCTACCGTAGAGAAAGAATCTCGAGCCCATTGATAAGACCAAGAGTCCTACTAATATAGATGTTCTGTGCCAAGTCATGTTCCCGTTGCTCCATTTCCACAACGGTTGGTGCAACGATGTAGGGGGTACCCAATACAACGAGATGTTGGAATTGTTCAAAAGAGTTAACATAAACATTCCATTTCTCGAAGCAATCAGGCAAATACCTGCCTATGCTAAGTTTTTGAAGGACTGTGCACACAAAAGCGAAAGCTTCATGTGCATAAGCGTGCCTTTCTCACCGAGCAAGTAAGTTCAATTATTCAAAACAAAACCCCACCTAAGTTTAAAGACCCGGTAGCCCGACTATCTCTTGTACTATAGGTGAGCATACAATCGTAAAAGCTTTATTGGACTTAGGAGCTAGTGTGAACCTCCGCCATATTACGTGTATGTGCGGTTAGGTCTTGGGGAATTGCAACCCACTCTGTCACGCTACAATTAGCGGACGGATCTGTGAGAGTCCCTCGGGAATCGTTGAAGATGTGCTAATCAAGGTTGATAAATTTTATTTCCTGTGTGGACTTCATTGTGTTGGATACCCAACCTTTGTGCAAAATCCTGAAAATCATATTCCCGTTATCTTAGGACGTCCCTTCTTGGCAACGTCAAACGCTATCATAAATTGTCGTAGCGGGATATTGAATTTGTCTTTTGGCAACATGACTGTAGAACTGAATGTCTTTCGTGTGAACCAACAACCCATAGAGTGTGATGATGATGAATTGCACGAGGTTAACATGATTGAGAGTCCGATTCAAGACTCATTGCCCGACATTTTGTCGATGGGACCCCATGCAAGCATGTTTAGACAATTTTGACTTAGATCTCTTCGTTTACGAGTACATTAGTGAGGTCCACTCTTTGCTAGAGTCTGTGCCACCCATGGATATTGCCAAATGGCAGAATGCAGTGGAAACTCTTCCACTCTCTGATACCACATCTTCCCCACCTCTTGACACACCACCTAAGCTTGATTTGAAACCTTTACCCGATACCTTGAAGTATGCATTCTTAGGTCCTTCTGACACTTTACCTGTGATTATTGCATCATGTTTAGACACGGAACAGAAAGTAGACTCTAGAAGTACTTCAAGAACATAAAGGTGCCTTAGGTTGGACCATCTCCGATCTTAAGGGTATAAGTCCCACAATTTGCATGCATCACATAAACCTTGAGGAGAACACTAAACCATCTAGGGAAATGCAAAGGAGACTTAACCCCAACATGAGAGATGTTGTCAAGGGTGAGATTCTAAATCGCTTGACGCGGGTATCATCTACCCCTGTCACCGATAGCCGATGGGTCATCCTATTCGGGTAGTACCCAAGAAGTCCGGCATTATTGTTGTTCAAAACGAGATGAATGAGCTACTTCCCACCCGTGTGACCACTGGGTGGCGAGTATGTATTGATTATAGAAAACTGAACACGGTAACCAAGAAAGACCATTTTCCCCTTCCCTTCATTGACCAAATGCTGGAAAGGTTAGCCAAACATAAGTACTACTGCTTCTTAGATGGCTATTTTGGCTACAACCAAATTCACATAGCACCCGAAGACCAACAAAAGACCACATTTACATGTCCTTATGGAACATTTGCTTATCGTCGTATGCCTTTTTGGGTCATGCAATGCACCCGCTACTTTTCAACGTTGCATGATGAGCATTTTTTCCGACATGGTAGATAAGTTTCTTGAGATTTTTATGGATGATTTTTCTGTGTTTGGATCTTCATTTGATGAGTGTTTGCATCACCTCACATGTGTGCTAGTTAGGTGTAAAGAGAAGAGTTTGGTCTTGAATTGGGAAAAATGCCATTTTATGGTTAATTCAGGCATTGTTCTAGGGCATATTATCTCGGAAAAAGGCATAGAAGTAGACAAAGCCAAGGTAGATCTCATTCAACAATTGCATCAACCTCGTTCTGTGAGGGACATCAGATCATTTCTAGGCCATGCGGGTTTTTACCGCCGTTTCATCAAAGACTTTAGTAAAATTTCACGACCTTTGTGCAATCTTCTTGCAAAAGATGTTGCATTTGTCTTTGATAATGCTTGTAAGGAAGCATGGGAGCAACTCAAGGCTCTCCTTACATCTGCCCTATAGTCAGACCCCCCGATTGGTCATTACCATTTGAGATTATGTGTGATGCGTCTGACTATGCTGTAGGAGCTGTTTTGGGCCAAAGAGTAGACAAACTCCCTTATGTGATCTACTATGCTAGTAAAACACTTAATGATGCTCAATTGAATTATTCCACTACTGAGAAGGAGTTGCTAGCTGTTGTGTTTGCATTAGACAAGTTTAGATCTTATTTGATAGGGTCTAAGGTCATCATTTATTCTGATCATGCTGCATTGAGATATCTTTTGTCTAAGAAAGATGCTAAGGCTCGTCTAATTCGATGGATACTCTTGCTACAAGAGTTTAACCTCGAAATTCGAGATAAGAAAGGGTCAGAAAATGTTGTTGCTGATCACTTGTCTAGGTTGAATATTGAACCCGCCATGAGTCTTGTGTTGATTAGGGAATCATTCCCCGATGAGCAATTGATGCTTGTGTCCGAGATGCCTTGGTTTGCTGATATTGTGAACTACCTTGCTACAGGTAGAATGCCCTTGCATTGGTCTAAACAAGACCGTTCCAAGTTCTTGGCTGAAGTTAAACATTTCCTTTGGGATGACCCATATTTGTTTAAGTACTGCCAAGACCAAATCATTAGGAGATGTGTCCCCAATTCGAACAAAGGGACGTCATCTCTTTCTGTCATGACCATGCATGTGGAGGCCACTTTAGTGCCAAGAAAACTGCTTGCAAAGATCTTGCAAAGCGGTTTTTATTGGCCAACACTTGTTTAAGGATTGCCATGCATTACTGTGTTGCTTGTGACCGATGCCGAAACTAGGAAGTATATCTAGGAGAAACATGATGCCCTTACAACCCATTTTGATTGTTGAGCTATTTGATGTTTGGGGCATTGATTTCATGGGTCCATTTCCGAATTCTGAAGGTAAGTTGTACATCCTTGTAGCTGTCGATTATGTCTCTAAGTGGGTAGAGGCCATTGCATCCAAAACCAACGACCATAAAGTTGTTCTTTCCTTTCTTAAGGAGAACATTTTCTCCCGTTTTGGAACCCCGAGAGCGATAATCAGTGATGGAGGTAGTCATTTCTGCAATAGACCCTTTGAATCACTAGTGCGCAAGTATGGAATCACTCATAAGGTCGCAACACCGTACCATCCTCAAACCAGTGGCCAAGTAGAAGTTTCTAATAGGGAAATTAAGCATATTCTTGAGAAGACCGTCAATCCTTCTAGGAAAGATTGGTCTTTGCGCCTAAACGATGCTTTATGGGCCTATAGGACTGCATACAAGACTCCCATTGGGATGTCTCCTTACAGACTTGTGTACGGAAAAGCATGTCATCTACCTGTTGAGTTAGAACATCGTGCATACTGGGCTGTGAAAAAGCTGAATTTTGATCTTGATAAGGCTGGTACCCGTAGGAAACTTCAACTCAATGAGTTAGAAGAATTGAGAAACGATGCATATGATAGTGCAAAAACGTACAAACATAGAATGAAGGTGTTTCACGATAAGCGCATTCTGCGCAAGTCTTTCACCCCAGGTCAAAAAGTTTTATTGTACAACACTAGGTTGCATTTGTTTCCCGAAAGCTACGTTCCCGATGGTCCGGACCATTCGTGGTCGTCTTTTTCCCCATGGAGCGGTAGAAGTTGAAAACCCAAAAACAAGAACATTTTCAAAGTCAATGGTCAGAGATTGAAACCATTTCTCGGAACATCTTCCACCAGAAGTTGAGACCGTTGACTTGGAAGACCCCATCTATGTGGACTGATCTAGTTCACTTGTGTACATACTTATGGACTAAAAATCCATCGTCTTTCCCGTTTCTTTTTCTTTTTGCATAATTTTGATGTGTGCTAACCAACCTTTTTGTCTTGCGCTCGTGATTGTTTGCTTTCAAAGCATTCATCTTTCTATGGTTTAGCAACACCCTTGTACATCCGGTAATCTCTTCCCTTTTCTTTATTTAACATAGTTCTCTCGGTATGTGACTTTTTAAATTCTTATTATCTCGTTGACACATTGAGGACAATGTTTAATTTAGGTTGGGGGGTACATACATTTGCATATAGAGTTTTTAGTCTTTCTTTTCAAAAAAAAAAAAAAAAAAAAAAAAAAAAAAAAAAAAAAAAAAAACTCTTTGTAAATACTTGCATAAAAAACTCCAACTTTTAGAGATTTTAGAGTCACTAGCATGCTTCTAGCTATGTTTACATGGAGAGACTGACCAAAATAACAAGAACTTGGAAGTCTGGAGAACGCAATCGGGTGCCTTAGTTGATTAGAGCGTTAAAGTCGGATTTAACCATATCGGAGGGCGAATTAGGTGCTGTTTAGATTTTCGGTAGTAGAATTGTGATCAACCATAGTGGAGACTACCCATTTTACATCAAGCGAGGTACCGACCTTCACTCTTTGTGACTTTCTAGAAAAGCTTTTAGAGTGTGTGTCACCGTACGTCAATTCCGGGTAGGAATGGTGAGCTACCCAACTTCGCATCACTTTCAAAGCACTACTTTTGTTCTCTTGAGTGCTAATTCCGTCAATCATGAGGGTGACGTCCGATAGGTGTCTAAAACACCTAATTTAATATCTAGTATTTATGCTTTCTTTGCGAATTTTCGTGTGAATTATGTATCTTATGTGTGCTTTTGAGTTTATTAGGTGCAATGGAGTCATCGGAGCAAAAAGAAGCGGAACTCGCTCAAATCCGGAATTTCTTTGTATCACCTTGAAGAGGACGAAAAGACGAAGGCAAAGGCGAAAGAACGAGGTTATTCCGATCTCGTATGAGGAAGTTAGAAGCCTTTGAAGCAAGTTAAAGTTGTCGCAAAAGTGAGACAGCACAGGACTGTTAAAGACAGACAGCACAATTACTCAGGGCAGCCGCAGAACAGGAAATGAACTGTCAGTCTCGGTAGACTGACAGTGAATGAGAATTGTTAAGTGCAGCCGACCTATTTACTTAGGGCCACCGTTTTCTCCCATGCACCATGCAGACTCGACAGAACTGAGCTTGGTCGAGTTTCATGACCAGCTCCGGGCATTACAAAGAGAAGAAGAACTCGAGTTTCTAGACGATGGGTACGACGATGGAGTTGATGCCGTGACTACCCCCGAGAAAGATGGATCTGATCTGTGGTCGATCAAGGCGATGTCGATGGAGCTGGTGGAGTCGAGGAATAGAGAGTTGGAAGGACTTAACGAATGGAAGACGAGTATCGGTCAGAGGATGAGAGGAGCAACAGAGAAGGAAGATGCTGCCATGAAGCTGGATAATGAAGAACGAAGAGATGTTGCTATGATGGCTCGAGAAGATAAAAACAGTCTCTGTTGGACGATGAAAAATAGAGGATTATCGGTGGGTATTGGCAGCGATGATGGTCGATAGAAAGAGGACTGTGGTTCCATGGTGGTGCATGATTGGAAGTCGGAATCGAGTTGGTTTACTGGGACTTGAACGTGATGGCAGTAGAGCGGAAAACTGAGTCGTGTTGCTGCTGTTGTTTCCATGGTGGAATAGGTTTGAGCTCGATGAAGAAGTATGGATATTCTGAGCTCGAGTTTACAAAACGAAAACAGAGATGCTGAGGTGTTGTGATGAACTGTGAAGAGATGCTTGAGATGAGAACAGGAGAAGAAGATGTTGGCAGAGAAGGTTGGCTCGAACTTTGCTGTGATGATAATGAAGATTAGCTGACGCTGGAGGAAGCTGTAGATGATGGAGTTAGGCGCTGTTGAGTCAAGAACGGGAAGAAGCTCGAGAGGAGTATGGTGTGCTCGAGTAATACATGGAGCTGTCCGAGCATAAGAGAAACTAGCTAGCTGAAATACAACGAATATGGAGATTTCTGAACAAGAAAAAGATGCTGAGAAGATTTGCTACGACATGGAGAACCCAGCTAGATGCATAGCCAGTGTTAAGGGAAGAGAAGTGTCTGGCGTGCTCGGCTCGAGTGATGGCAGCGGTTAATGGCGATGATGGAGTCGTTGTTGCCATTGTTAGCGAAATATATCCGGGTTTGGCTTGAGTATTTCTTTGTTGTTGTTGAAATGGCAGGTGATGAAACTTAACAGAGACGATAGCAATGAGAGTATGGAACTCGAGAGAGATATTGGGTTTGTTGGCAGTGAAGGAGGAGATCGAGACTAGGTGTTGCGGTTGTGTAGAATTCGAGAAACCAAGAAGGGAGTTGGAGCTGTGAACGGAGTTTGAGAAGGAAGAAAAGAAGAAAGTGTTGTCAGTTCCATGGAACTACAACAGCAAATACTCCGAAAGGCTAATGAAATGGGCTGGACGTTGTCATTTGACTCGAGCCCATTAGTCGTTTTGAAAATTCTCACGGCCGATTTTGGCGGTGACTTATGTTAAGGAATTTGGCCGAGTTTGGCAAGTTACTTCGTCCGGATTTGATGCACGGGACACAATTCTTAAGGAGTGCACTTTCCTAATTTTACTAGGTTTCCTAGTTTCTTCAAGAGAGGTTACAAAACTCTATATATATAGAGAAGCCTAGGCACAATGGGAGATATCACGTTTTTCTCTTTTCTACTTTATTCTAGGGTTTAGAACCATGAAGTTTCTTCTTTTTCTTCTTGTGATGAACTCCTTGAATATGAGTACCTAATTATCTATTGGTTATGGAATAGTTGGATTTCACAAAGCATGATTCTTTGATTCAATATATTAGTTTTGTCTCATAATTATCGTTTGCAATTCTCTGGAAATATTGTTTCATGATTGATTGATTGTTTTGTCAAGTTGCAAATTGGTAGAACTTCTAATCACATCTATTGCTAGTCTAGGGTTTATTATACGAAAAAGTGATATTCCTTAGATACAAGTAGCATAATATGATTATAGTTTGTAGTGATATATTCTTATGATCATATGTGAATCGTAACCTTTGTTAAATTGAATTAGTGCGCTTTCCACGTTCAATTGCTTTGATTGGCCTGATTTCATAGAACTTAACGCATCTAGGGAATTAAACTTGATTAGTGCTTTTACACGTTAGGTTGTTCCTTTAGGTAGAATTCATATTCGCATCTTTTAATGTGTTTGTTGATGACATGAGGAGGTTTGCGGGATATTCTTGCGATCAAGGTATTCTAGGGTCTTTGATAAAAGTTGAGATTAAATATCAATTCTAGTTATTGTGAAAAGCATGTTAGTGAATGAAAACGAAATCCTTAACCAATATCTCTTCTATCTTATTTGTTTCCTTTTGTTTATTTGCTTTTTGTTTATTTTTATTTACACAATCAGAAATTCTTTCGGGTGTTTTATATAGGAAACCATAATAATTTGACAACCTAGACCTCTCCTGTGGGATCGATCCTTTCTTGCCCTTGCTATATTTATATTTTGAGTAGTAAGAAAGTGTAATTTATTTTTACGCTTACGACAGCGATCAAATTTTGGCGCCATTGCTTAGGAGGCAGCGAATTGTTAATTGTTTTTGGTTTCTTATTTTTGTATTTAGTTTTTGTTTTATTTTTTTCTTATTTTAGGTTTTAACCTTGGTTTGGGAATTATTTCGGTGCTTATTTCTATGGAAGGAGCATATTGGAGCAATCAATACGGGTTACAACCTCAACAATATGATAACTACCAATTCCATGGGTATAATCAAAACCAATTCATTGGTTATGACCAATATTCCATGGAACCTTGTGGTTTTCCTCAACAACCTTATGGTGAGTATGTGTGTGAACAACAACAAGGATGGGAGGATTCTTATGCTCTTGAACAAAAAGTCTCTAATTTTATAGATAAAGTTTCCACCTTTTTACAAGAGGAATTTCGAAAAGCTAAAGAGACTACAAACGAGCAACTCCAAGAACTTCGTGAAGGTATGACTATCTTGCGAAGAGACATTGATCAATACAAGGAAGATATGGATAATTCTAATGTGCATATGGTTTGTGATGAATATTTGATTGATGCTAATGTTGAAAAAGGCGAATCTTTGGGGACTTTTGTTGATAATTGTGTAGTTAACTCAACTCTTGATCTTAATAATGATCATTCACCTATTCAAAAGGATGAGTTCGAGATTAGCAACACTAAATTCAGCGAGGAACAATCTTATGTTGACTATGATAGTGACGGTGATTATGATACATTGCTTGAAACAACTCATGGTGACATCTCCGAGGAGTCTTTTTGGGATCAAGATGAAGATGAAGAGGAATATGTCGACACTTGTGTAGATTACTCGAGCATTGATCTTAATAATGATCAAGAGCCTATTCAAAGGGTGGAGCTTGAGGATGATGCATTTACGAGTGTTCTAAAAAAGTTTCTTATGATAAAATTTGGATCCGCAAAAGAGTATGTGCCTTACAACAAAGAGGAGTGTGTTGAGAATGAGACCGTTATAACCAATATTGTGGAAGACCCAATTGAGCTTGCAAATAATTGTAATGATGATGTTTATGTTGAGACTTTGGTTAAGGCAGAAACGGACGAAGAATGGTTGCAAGGTTTGATAGAGGACCATGATATACAAGAGGTGAATAATTCACTTGAGTTTTTCAAGGATGAAGAGGATTCCATGATACAAGAGATTGTGCAAGGTTTATCTAACCCTTTGCCTATTATTTCTTCTCCTTTACCTCTTATTGGTTTGAATGTTTGTGCTTGAGAATATTGTTGAATGACTTTGTTTCTCGTTTTCCGCCATTAGAGACACTTGATTCTCATACTATGCAGGTTATGGAACCAGAAACCGTGGAGGTGCCCGACTTCTATATTCTTTATACACTTCCAAGTGTGGACAAGAATAAGTGTGGGGGAAGCTTTTATCGGTTCATAGCTTCACTTTTGCTTTATATTACTAATATTTGTGTGAAGCTAGTGTTTGCAAAACAGGTTCTATGGAAGGATCCTCAACTTTTCCGATTATTGGTGTATGGGGAATGAATCTTACAAGAAGCTAAGTCGGGCCGTCGACTTTAAAACAAGCGCTTAGTGGGAGGCAACCCACCGGTTTTGTATTTCTTATCCTTTTGCATTTTATTTTTGTTTCATTTATTTATTTTTTACTGTTTTGATATCATATTTGCATCCCTATGTTTAATTTCATTGAATCCGTAATCTATCTTAGAAGAGAATTATGAGCGAATACCTTTTCGTCAGAAAATTTCAGACTGCGCGTAGTTCAGTCCAGAGACCATAACTGTCAGACCGTTTATCAAAACACTGTGAAATTTTGACACTGTGTAGAAAACACGTAGATGAACAACTTTTGTGAAATGGAGTTTTCAAATTCCTTACCAATTTGCACAGTTTTTGCGTTTTCTCTGCTGTTGCGTCAGAATTCAGAACTTTCGGTTTTACACATTGAGGACAATGTGAAGTTTAAGTGTGGGGGAGCATTTATATGTTTGTGTAGTTTGTTTTTGACACCATTAGTGGATGGAACCATTTTGAATGCAGGAGTTGAGGAACCAATTAACTAAAAGGGAAGAATATAGCTCGAAATCACAAATTAACATGATAGTTGTTACCATATCTCGGAATATCACCATATCACATTCTATTTTTATTTTTCCATATTTATCTATTGTTCTCTAAGTGCTTTGGTGGGTCACTAAAAATCGACGTGTTATTCTTTTGCTAGGATGAAATAGAGTGATTGAGTTACTAAAAAATTAAAAGAAAAAAAAAAAAAAAAAAAAAAAATTAAAAAAAAAAAAAAAAAAAAATTGAAAAATTGAAAAATAAAAAAAAAAAAAAAAAAAAAAAAAAAGACCGACCAATTAGACCAAAACGGAATAAAAAGACACTTGGGAATAGCGGTATGTGTGAAACGTAGTCCCATCTCCGTCGCCTAAACAAGCGTGGAATGCGGGATCAAGGCAACTATCATGTACTTGCTGACAAGAAGCATGCGCTTGGATCCATAAGATCTAATCATGCCGTCTAAAAAAAAAAAAAAAAAAAGAAATTGGATCCAGTTTGATCCAATCATATAAAAAAAAAGAAAAAAAAAAATTATTGTGTTGAATAAAGTCACTCTTGGTTCCCTTGTATATGCCAATTGATTTGATGTAGCATTCGGCACTAAGTAGCTCAATCAATAGGATTAGGTTCATCTTAGCGGTGACCTTGAGACGGATATGGGAAACATCGAACACTTGTGAATATTCGCCAACATCTACATCTATATCCATTTTCTTAATCTTTTCATTGTGATTGTGGTTTGTTAGTTTTAGGAGTATTGTGGCTTGTTCGACTATCTAAATAGAGTTTATTTATTAATAATTGAATTGAATTTGCAAGGTACCTCCTCCTGTAGTCAATTTGGATTCGTTCATTGATTTGTCACAAATAGACGGAGTTTGAAATATAGGTTTTGTAGGTATATCTCTAGTAAACCTTCACGAGACTATAACTCGTCCACTAGGGACACCTAGGGGTTTAAAGGCTTGTTATTTATGCTAAAAGTGACCGTAGCCTCGACGACACGGAGTTGTTGTATTTTAGTTTTGTTTTGTTTGATTTGCTCGAGGACTAGCAAAGTCTAAGTGTGGGGAATCGATAGGTGTCTAAAACACCTAATTTAATATCTAGTATTTATGCTTTCTTTGCGAATTTTCTTGTGAATTATGTATCTTATGTGTGCTTTTGAGTTTATTAGGTGCAATGGAGTCATCGGAGCAAAAGAAGCGGAACTCGCTCAAATCCGAATTTCTTTGTATCACCTTGAAGAGGACGAAAAGACGAAGGCAAAGGCGAAAGAACGAGGTTATTCCGATCTCGTATGAGAAGTTAGAAGCCTTTGAAGCAAGTTAAAGTTGTCGCAAAGTGAGACAGACACAGATCGTTAAAGACAGACAACACAATTACTCGGGCAGCCGCATGAACAGAAATGAACTCAGTCGGTCTCGGTAGGCAGACGGTGAATGAGAATTGTTAAGTGCGGTAGCCTATTTACTTAGGGCCACCGTTTTCTCCCATGCACCATGCAAACTCGACAGAACTGAGCTTGGTCGAGTTTCATGACCAGCTCCGGGCATTACAAAGAGAAGAAGAACTCGAGTTTCTAGACGATGGGTACGACGATGGAGTTGATGCCGTGACTACCACGAGAAAGATGGATCTGGTGCGTGGTCGATCAACGATGTCGATGGAGCCGGTGAGTCGAGGAATAGAGAGTTGGAAGGACTTAACGAATGGAAGACGAGTATCGGTCGGAGGATGATGAGGAGCAACGAGAGAGGAAGATCTTGCCATGAAGTTTGGATAATGAAGAACGAAGAGATGTTGCTATGATGGCTCGAGAAGATAAAAATACTACATTTGGACGATGAAAAATAGAGGATTATCGGTGGGTATTGGCAGCGATGATGGTCGATAGAAAGAGGGACTGTGGTTCCATGGTGGTGCATGATTGGAAGTCGGAATCGAGTTGGTTTCTTTGGGACTTGAACGTGATGGCGGTGGGCGGAAAAGCGAGTCGTGTTCTTCTTTTGTTTCCATGGTGGAATAGGTTTGAGCTCGATGAAGAAGTATGGATATTCTGAGCTCGAGTTTACAAAACGCAGCAGAATCTTGAGGTGTTGTGATGAACTGTGAAGAGATGCTTGAGATGAGAACAGGGAGAAGAAGATGTTGGCGAGAGAAGGTTGGCTCGAACTTTCTTTGTGATGATAATGAAGATTAGCGACGGCTTGGAGAAGGCTGTAGATGATGGAGTTAGGCGCTGTTGAGTCAAGAACGGGAAGAAGCTCGAGAGGAGTATGGTGTGCTCGAGTAATACATGGAGCTTGTCAGAGCATAAGAGAAACTAGCTAGCTGAAATACAACGAATATGGAGATTTACGAACAAGAAAAAGATCTTTGAGAAGATTTGCTACGACATGGAGAACCCACTAGATGCATAGCCGGTGTTAAGGGAAGAGAAGTGTCCTGCGCGTGCTCGGCTCGAGTGATGGCGGCGGTTAATGGCGATGATGGAGTCGTTGTTGCCATTGTTAGCGAAATATATCCGGGGTTTGGCTTGAGTATTTCTTGTTGTTGTTGAAATGGCGAGGTGATGAAACTTAACGAGACGATAGCAATGAGAGTATGGAACTCGAGAGAGATATTGGGTTTGTTGGCGGTGAAGGAGGAGATCGAGACTAGGTGTTGCGGTTGTGTAGAATTCGAGAAACCAAGAAGGGAGTTGGAGCTGTGAACGGAGTTTGAGAAGGAAGAAAGAAGAAAGTGTTGTCGGTTCCATGGAACTACAACAGCAAATACTCCGAAAGGCTAATGAAATGGGCTGGACGTTGTCATTTGACTCGAGCCCATTAGCTGTTTTGAAAATTCTCACGGCCCGATTTTGGCGATGACTTATGTTAAGGAATTTGGCGAGTTTGGCAAGTTACTTCGTCCGGGATTTGATGCACGGGACACAATTCTTAAGGAGTGCACTTTCCTAATTTTACTAGGTTTCCTAGTTTCTTCAAGAGAGGTTACAAAACTCTATATATATAGAGAAGCCTAGGCACAATTGGAGATATCTTATTTATTATCGCTTCTACTTTATTCTAGGGTTTAGAACCATGATGTTTCTTCTTTTTCTTCTTGTGATGAACTCCTTGAATATGAGTACCTAATTATCTATTGGTTATGGAATAGTTGGATTTCACAAAGCATGATTCTTTGATTCAATATATTAGTTTTGTCTCATAATTATCGTTTGCAATTCTCTGGAAATATTGTTTCATGATTGATTGATTGTTTTGTCAAGTTGCAAATTGGTAGAACTTCTAATCACATCTATTGCTAGTCTAGGGTTTATTATACGCAAAAGTGATATTCCTTGGATACAAGTAGCATAATATGATTATAGTTTGTAGTGATATATTCTTATGATCATATGTGAATCGTAACCTTTGTTAAATTGAATTAGTGCGCTTTCCACGTTCAATTGCTTTGATTAGCCTGATTTCATAGAACTTAACGCATCTAGGGAATTAAACTTGATTAGTGCTTTTACACGTTAGGTTGTTCCTTTAGGTAGAATTCATATTCGCATCTTTTAATGTGTTTGTTGATGACATGAGGAGGTTTGCGGGATATTCTTGCGATCAAGGTATTCTAGGGTCTTTGATAAAAGTTGAGATTAAATATCAATTCTAGTTATTGTGAAAAGCATGTTAGTGAATGAAAACGAAATCCTTAACCAATATCTCTTCTATCTTATTTGTTTCCTTTTGTTTATTTGCTTTTTGTTTATTTTTATTTACACAATCGAAATTCTTTCGGGTGTTTTATATAGGAAACCATAATAATTTGACAACCTAGACCTCTCTGTGGGATCGATCCTTTCTTGCCCTTGCTATATTTATATTTTGAGTAGTAAGAAAGTGTAATTTATTTTTGACGCTTACGACAGCGATCAACGTCTAAAGATGAAAACTCCTTCTAAATATCGATTTGCAGTTAACATCACTCTCTCTCTCAATCAGCAAGATCCATAGAAACACATCATCGTCAGCAAGCGGAGCAACATCAGAATATTCGAAGAAAAGTTGATATAGTCCAAGGTTACGTGCAACAAAGAAAAGAAAAGAAAATAGGATGAGAATTAATGAAGTTTGTAAAATCAAGACAATACAAGTTATGGAAATTGTGTGATATAGTCCTTCATCCATGGAGTTAGTAGTTTTATTGTTTTTATTTTCAATTAATGTATATAGTGAAGTTCAATTAAAAAAAAAAAAAAATTCAAACAAAAATCAAAAAATAATAATAATAATAATAATAATAAAAAAATTGTAGTTTATTTTCTTAGTTTTGATACCACCATGGTAAAGAAGAAAATTCCAAGTAACAAGGAAATTGAGTAGAAAAGTTAAAAATTGTCAAGTTTTGTGAAGTTTAGAAGTTCGTCATCAACATTTGAAGACCGAAGAGTGAAGACGTTTCTATGGTTCTTATGAGAGAGTGATATTAATTACCGATCGGGTGAAAAGGTAGTGAGTACTCCCACCCTTGCTAATGGTTGATTTCCTTCCTTAGAGATCATCAGAAAAAGATTCTTTTTGTCCACACTTTTGTGGAGTCTCCAGTTTTATTTCGGAAGGTTATCCTTCTTACCTACAACGTGTGCAGGATTTCTCTCTTTATTCCTGCCTGCACACATGAGAGACTAAAAAAGCGATCTTTTTGAGTGCAATTATCATAAAACCCTAATGGTGAGGCGAAGTCGAGGCTTATGATCACAATCGAATCCGAATTCTTTCATATGGTATGGTTACTTCTCGCTCAGCACTTAAGGATGAGAATGCGTTCTTTAGTAGTTCTAACTTCTTGTTACTAGCACGCAAACTCTATGTCCTCATAGCTCCTTGGATGCTTGAGACTCTTTTACACTCTGAAGTTGGAGAAGGTTTTGTGGGTACACCTCACGGTAAACCCTCACGAGACTACAACTCGTCCACTAGGGACACCTAGGGGTTTAAAGGCTTAGTGCATACGCTAAATGCATTCGAGAGACCTACGACGGTGGTATAGTTAGGATTTCTTCATTTAAATTTTCACTTGAGGACAAGTAAAATTCAGGTTTGGGGGTATTTGATGAGTGCCAAATATTGCATATTTATACACCTTTTTATTGGCACTTTACTCATCTTTTGTGCTCATAAATCGAGATATTATCCCAGTTATTATTTTCTTTGTTTTCAAGAATAAATATTTGTATTAATTAATTTTGTGTTTTTAGGTAATAAATAAAGCTCGGAGAATCGAGGAGCCAAAAGAGAGAAGAATTGAGTCGAGCATCTATGGAGCGAGAAAGCCAAAGCCAGCGCAAGCAGGTTGCAACCCAACAAGTAGCAACTCATCTACAAGACATGGGCTTGAGCTAGACCCGACCCGCGACCCGGATCCGAGCACGTACACTCTAAGCCGTCGAGATCCCATCTTGCTGCATCCAACGCTATTGCTTCCACACGCATCGAAGTTTGCTGCTCCCGCTCAACACGGATCACGCCAAAACCGCTTACCACCCTCGGCCGTTCGGATCTCCATCAGCTCCATCCCTACGCTCGCTAGGCCCGTCTCATCACCACTCGATGTACACGCTTCACAACAAAATCACCAACACCCTATACCCTAATCGAGCAAACCTATTCTCTTCCTCACTTTCTCTTTCTTCTCCCACGAGCTCTCTGCAAAACCCTCACCTCCACTTCCTTCGTCCCACGCCCGATGCAGTTCCATCATCACATCTCTGTCAAATACCATCACCCAACCACTCCATACTCTCTGCGCCACCACTCTCTCCCTTATTTATCTTTTTTTAGCTTCTCTTCAACCTAGAAGCTAGGTTAAAGATAAATAGGGTTAGGGTTTTCACCAACTCCGTTGCATGTTCGATTCGAGAGGTCGGGGACGCGTCGAGGAGCGAGTAGCGTTTGGGTCATCATGTAGTTGTTATTTGAATTATTGTGGAGAGTATAAATTGAGGTTTGAGATGAAAGAGAAACTAGTCGGTTCTTAGTTAGGTTTTAGGGTTCATGTTTAGTTTATTTTTGAATTGAATCTGTTTTAATGTTCATCATGAGCTAATTTACTTAGCTAGGATTGATATGAAACCCTAATTGAAGGTTCTGTGTTTCAACTTGAATTGATTTTCTTTTGTATGTGTTAATTTATCAGATAAGCTAAATTCTTAACATATCATTGCTCTGCTCTCACAATGAATGCCCCTGTATTCATTGTAGTTAGGTTCACATTGCATTGAGTGTGTTGCGGTCAAGTTTTATGTATTTTGGCTAACTCTCTTGACTAGTTGTTCTTGATTAGACAACTAGTACTCTAGGTTAGCACATTAGTGTGAATTAAGTTATCTCCTGGTGAAACCTTCTAGGTAAGAGATATAGTTGTCACACTATCTTCAATTGCCACAGGGAACAATAGCAATCAAGTTAGTTGAAGCTCATAACTTGAAATAGGGTGGATTTGATAATCCTAGTACCACTAAACCATCAGTTTATACTTTACTTTGCTCTTCAACACTTTAGTTCATTATCACAACATCACTTAGTCTTAAGGACTTTAAACAAAAGCTTTGTATCTCTCACACATCACAAAACAAATGAGAAGGCCTTAGAATAACTTAGCATCCTCTAGTTCCCGTGGAAAGATCTCATGCTTGCCACTGCCTTCAAGGCTCATGCACTTGCATTAGAACATAGGAAAGCATCTTTTCAGCCCTATCATCAAGCACCCAAATTATGGTTTCCTATATAAAACACCGGGGGTTTGCTGATTTTTATATACTAAAATAAAATAAAAGCAAAACAAATAAAAGTAAACACGCAAATCAAGGATGTGAAAGTATTGGATAAAGGTTTCATCTTCAATTGTAAACAAGTTTATGAATATATGAATAGAATTCGTATTTAATCTACGCTATCATCAAAAGCCATAGAATACCTTATTGCAAGAATACTCCAGTAATTTCCAAAGTTATCAACACACACATTAGAGCTGCGTATGTGAATTCTACCTAAAGAATAACCTAACGCTTAGCGCTAATCAAGTTCAATTCCTAGGAGCATTAAGTTTCGAAATAGGCTAATCAATGCAATTGTAATACATTACGCAAACAATTCGGACAAAGGTCAATTTCGCATATGACTACAAGGATGTATCACTACAACCTAGAATCATATCATGCTTACTCGTATTCAAGGTTATCGCTTCGATGAAAACCCTAAAATTAGCTATAGATATGGATGTATGTTCAATCAATTCTAGACTCAACTAAACAAACATTCAATCATATTGCAATACATCAATCATGCAATCATTATAACCAGTAGAAATCAAACGATAATATTGAGAGAAAACTAATTCATAAAGATCAAAACTTGTTTTCAAAATCCAACTACATCTTTAACCAATAATAAGATTAAGTACTTGTGTTTTTGGAAATCATCATAGAAAGCAAAGAAGAAAGACTATCATGTTGTAAACCCTAGAAAACAAAGTAGAGTCTCCCTAATGGAGATATCTCTAGGTTTGAGAAAGACTTTTCTATTTATATGCTTCTCCCAAAGGATACTCTTTCCAAAAGTAGGTCAAGTCTTCTCAAAACCTAACTCCAATTGTCCACCAAGTCCATGTGTGAGAAATACCCATGTGAAATTATGTCCAAAATTCGTCAGCTGAGAATCAGGATTGTGGCGGAGAATCGGCCGGAAAATATATCTCAAGTGGCCGGCCAAAGTCCACCCGCCATCATGGTCAATCGGTCAAGTCGGTCACAACCTCGGTCCGAGATCACCGAGTCAAGCCGGGTCAAGGCTCGGGTCGAGTCAGGTGGCTAATCAGACCTGAGTCAGGGTCTAAGTCAGTCTGATTCACTTCAGCCCAGGCTATTTGCACTGGCCAGACTATTGCATGAGCCATAACATTTGTGTTGCACCATTGTGGTGCATCACAACTCCACTTCAGCCATCTTGGCTGTTCCATCTCTACAACACAATCCCAACTCCAATCTGCGACCATCTCGAGCCATAAACCACCTGCAGTTTCCCCTGTAATACCATTACGAGTTCAAATCCACGCGTGTATTTTCTCGGCTTGATCCTCAGCGAGCACGACATGCATCTTGTAACACAGCACAACCAATCACTCTTCTGTCTGAAATTACAGCAGCGACTCGAACTCATTTCATCTACCACATTCAGCTCGATAATCTCCTTCTCTTCAGCCATGAAACCCTTCCATCACTGCACAACATCAACTAGTCATTGCAATAACTCCATCTCGACTCCGGCTGTAGCCGCATTCCCTGAGTAAACCAACAACACCAATCATCAATACCAGCTCATGCCATACACTTTAGTGCCTGAATTCTTCAATTGCAGCTGCACACTACTCCGTGCCAATCACCTCTAGCCCTGTAATCTTCTCTGCAACAGAGTCACCAACTTGGCTCATCTTTGCAGCTTGTCAGCTCAATGAGCTCTTAACCCTTCTCAGATCCAGCTCCAAGATTAACACTGCAGGCTTCAATTCCTTTCTCGCCGCTTCCACTGCAAAACCAACTCCCAACGATCTCCGAGTTCAATTCGCTTCCATAATCAACAAACTCCTTAAGCACAAACGCAGTAGACATTTCACCATCTTCATCAGCTTCATTGCTCGTAGTTCATAGCATTCGCATCCAACTCTCCCTCGCAACAACAACTTCACTCGATGCCTGCACAAGCAATACTTTGTCTTCCCGTCTCAACCTCGCGATAATTCACAACTGGCAATAACATGCAACTTCTCGATCCAATACCCTTTTGCCTCGAGCCATGACCAGTGAGCGAAGCAGCACCAATGCCTGCAAACCTATTAGCTCAAGCCTGTCATCCATTTGCCTCATGTCTCACTGTCACAGCAGCAACAACACTTCATTGCAGATGCAATCCCATCTCAAACTCGACCATCACTTCAATCAATGCAATTCATATCACCACTTCCCAGCTCTCTATGTATTCACCTACAGACTTTCAATTCCTCACTCAATTGCACTATCACAGACTTTACCCTCTCATCCGACAACACCACCAGAAAATCCAGTCAAAACCCATCTTCTATTTCATCTTTTCTTCTTCAGATCTCAAATTCTTCCACCCTATTAACCAATCGATATCAGCAACCCTAACTTCTTCAAATCGAGTGTCAATTCTTCACTTCCTACCGCAAATCTGCTTCAAACCTATGTCCTTGAATCCTCTCAAATCGGCTTCAATTCGAATCCAGAACAAACCCTCACTAAACCTGAATTTCCCTATTAAGCAGCAGCAGAAATCGATGGCATCAGCAAGCTTCGAGTTCTTCTCTCTTTTCTCGACTTCAACCCCATCTCATTCTGCAGATCAACTTCAACTCTCAAACTCAAATTCCTCACAACCAATTAATCCTCCCCAGTAACTCCAAAGACAAGCCAACCACCACTGAACCGATAGACACATTTTTGTGTGGTGTCCTCATTGTCTCTATTGTTGGTCTTGATTTTTGTCTTAATATTGGTATTTTTATGTGTGTGTAGGTGTTTTGGAGAAATACACTTGTGCGGAAAAAGTTGCTCAAAAGAGTGTTATTTGGACCAAGGAAAAGTGATAAGGCACCCTCAATTTGGATAAGGGGCACCTCCAGTTAAAGGGCCCTATTGGATCGGGGCACATTGGGAGGTCATCCCCAACCTTTCAAACTTAAGTTTTGGCGGGAAAAGATGCAAACTGCGAATGATTTTTGGTTCACGTTTTGGACGTGATTTTATGAGATTCAATAGCTAATTTTTGTTTGGATTATTCAGAGGACATATATAAAGCTATTACGGTGCTTTTGAATACGGTTAAATTGGTGGATAACCCATTGGAGCAAGGCATCGAGGTATTTTGCATTCTCGGGATTTTCACGGTATTAAACACGTGTCGACTCACTCTACTACGTGGGTTCGGCGTGTTGGGGTATGTTATGCAGGAAGATGCGTCTAAGAGTTAAACATGGAATAAAATCCACACAGTACTTATGGAGCTAGATACAAGGGGAAAATATTTCTCGAGAATATTATCATTCAACTGTTATGAAGATTTTTGGAGTTAATATTGTGATATCTTGAGGCCACGATGGGTATATAAAGCGTCTTTGAGGTCATACAAAGGGGATGGAGAGTTTGGGGATTTTTGGAGCATCACGGTCGAGAAAATCAAGTTGCGGAGCATATTTCTACTGCTGCTGCTACAAGACGAAGAACACGAAGAGCAGATTGACCATCATTCGTTCTTCAACGGTGTTAACGACTTCGTATGTGGGTGTAGATTGAAAAGCAGACTCAAAATTTATAATAACGGTAACACTTTATCTTTTATCGTTCTACTAGTCTTGATGGATTTGTAACAAATAAAGTGCGTTTCAAATTCTGGTTTATTTGATATCCCTTTTCATCATTTGTAAACCTTTTTGAGCAATAAAATCATATTTTGAGCAAGTTTCCACCATGATAAGCTAAACCCCATCTACGAGACAACGGAGGAAGCAACTTTTCATGATTGTGGTAAATGAATTAATTCTTTTTATTGACTTTTTGCATAAATTTAATTGCTTTATGATTTCTATTAATTACCTGTTATTTTGTCTGATGTAGCATGCTTAGTTTAAATTACTTTTGATCGTCATGCTTAACTTCCAAATAATGTTTATAAATCTATTTTGGCAAAAGAATTAGAGTCAGTGTTTCTTTTGTTTGAGTTATATTGTCTAGAGTTAATTTGAACCACAAGAATAAGAAAAGTAGTGAAATCCTAACGTCTCGGTGTCTCTTCTCCCAGTGACAATTTTTGTATATATTTTTATTTTATTTTCTTTTAAACTTAAAATCAATCCCTTCAAGTCCGGTGAGCAGCGACAACCCTTACTTTCTACAACATCATTGAAAAATAACCATCAATTTTGGCGCCGTAGGCAACGGACTTGTGTATAGATTTGTTTTAGGTTTTGTTATTTTATTTTTTTTTTATTATTATTTGTTCCTTTTACGCGTTTTGGTTTTTTCTATTTGCTTTCATACTTGGTGCGAAGACTTATATAAAAAAAAGTGTTGAAAAGTAAAAGTGAAGCCAAAAGAAAGAAAAGAAGAAGAAAATCCAAAAAGGAGTGAAGAGAAAAATTTTGTATATAGTGTAATTAATTTTTTTATTTATTTATTTTTAGAAACTGTAATTAGGTAATTATCTTTGTAATTTTTTTTTTTTTTTTTTTTTTTTGGACTTGTTAATTTTGGACTTTATTTTTGGACTGTTGGACATTTTTTTTAAAACCCTAAGGAAGGGTTATTTAAATATAAAATGCACGGGGAAGGACGGCAGTTACGATATAGTCTCGGCCCCTCGGGTTCGTACATGACATAGAATTCGTGGCGAGTCGACTTCAACGGTTCATCCCGTGCGGGCGGAGGTAAAATTCTAAACACCATGAATCCCTGAGGCGGGTTTCTTTGGATGATTTTGTATGCATATATGTTGAGGTCTTGATAGCGGCTGCTTTAATTTCCTAGTAAAGGGCAAGGGTGGCCATACAAGATAGGTTCGGATTTCATCCGTTCTCTTCTTGCCGCCTTAGGAAAACGAAACCAAACACGAACCTAAGCCTAAAATTTTGACTAGAACGAGACCGATAGGGTAACGAGCTTAATAGGAAAGTCATTCGAAAAATATTGGTTACTCTTAAAGCATACTTAAGTTCATGATGGTTTTACGTGAGTTGAATGCGTGAATGCAGCCGCCTTGTAATGCGGTGAGGCCTTGGGTATCAAAACTCCACGCGGCTTCCCGCCTCTATTCAACTTACTTAAACTCGGATTGATTCGAGGAGGGGTTTGCTTAAATTATGTGAATTCCCTTTCGAAGGATTAGAAGTACAGTGCAGAAACAATCTAAGTGGAGCCATCATGCTTTTTGTTTGCTAGAAATCGTTAGGTTTGTTGTGGTGATCATTACTTGTTTGTGTTTGTGTAGAATTCCCTTGCGGTTAGGATGTCAAACTGGTATTATAATAGCCATCCATATATATGAATATCAATTGAACATTATGGACATTCTTTCTTTTGACCATAGTGTGAATAGTGGTTGGGGAACACCAATCTTTAGAAGGTTATGGGTCATACCATGGTGATCCCAATTACTATCCACATGTGCATCGGTCATTCGAGCAAGAAGATTATAGTAATAGTTCTTCGTCTCTAGAGGATACAATCAAACTTTTGAAAAGTAGTCCTTATTATGATCCTTCTGTTCCCTCTTCCTTCTCACAGAAGAAGTCCTCGGGGTTTAGAACACAAAGTTAGCTGAATCAACATGTAAGTTAGATGAGGTAAATAACGAGTTATGGACTTATACAAACTCTTTAGAAGATATCCTCAATAGATTAACTCAAAACTTAGATCCAACACTAAGGGAACTTTCTTTGGAAGAGACCCTTGAGAGGATAGGATGAGTCGACACGTAGACTTGAGTTAGAGACAATGAAAGTATTGCTGAAATAACTTGAATTTCCAATATAGTGTATCCAATAATACCTTTGAGAATGAAGATAGTTATTCACATAATCAAGATGGTGAGGTTAGAATTGGTAACACTACTTGTTTAGATGAGGTTCAACCATTTTCATGTTATTATAATAATGATTATGATGAGGATAGTGTTGATGAAGAATTGAAACAAATAGGCATAGTGATCGAGAATTTGCTACTCCAATTGAGCTTTATAATAATAGAGTTATTTTTGGTTTAGATCCTAATAATTTTAACAATTATTCACCTATTCAAAAGGATGAGGATTTGACTAGAGATACTATTTTAGACGATGTAGTACTTCCATTTTACGAAATCGATAATGGTTTAGAGGAATGGGTTTATCCCGAGAATCTTGTTTTAGAGTCAAGGATTTAGAAACAATAGTCTTAGACGAAGAAGATGAACTCGTAGAGCTTTTAAATATGAGTGAGGATGCATCACCTGAGTATAACCTTGATGAAGCAATTGACCATTTTCAGGATTTTGACGATCTAGAAATTAGGGAAATTGTAGCTAGTCTATCTAGAGACACCCAAAATTCTAAGTTTGGGGGTGATTATCATTCTCCTTGTGCCTTACCTTTTAGCTCTTACAGTAAATCCCTCACTTGGGACTTGATATATGTTCCTCAACCATTGTGCCAGATTACCTTCATGCTAGCTCTCCCGAACCTAATAATGTCCATAAAGAAGTTCAGGTTGTTAGAAACCCATCCTATGGTTGATGTGGTTAACCCGAGGCTATGATACCAAAATTGACTTTGTTTTCCACCAAAAACTTTTCTTTCAATTGTGGGAACATATGAGTTACAAATGTGTCGTCAATTATTAAGTTTTGAGACTAAACCTAATTACTTTAGGATATTAGGGTCGACACATTTGCTTAAGGAAGACCACCAATCTTATTGTGGTCAATGTGTAAGTCAAGCCAGTTGACAGAGGATCCTCCAATTATTGAGTTATTATTATGTGCTTCTAAGTTTTTTATTTGAGTTTTTCCAGACTCACAGAACACGAACATTCGGATCTAACTCATGAGGAAACGCAACCCATGAAAATTTGTTATCTAGACCCTTTTATAAAACACAGACACAGAACCACAACTAGATGTAGTTCTAAAAAAAAAATAGATAAGGGTGTGTTGGATATCTTCACAGTTTGTTGTAGTCTCCTCTTCTTGTGGATAGCACTTTGATCCGGATGACCCAATGAGTTATTCCATTCTATATGATTCTTAAGTGACTAATCTCTTCCAATGTCTAAGTGAAGACTTTAAACAGCACTTCTTGGGGGTAACCAATGCTCATACAACACGGTAATATTTTTCCTTAAACTCTTTTATTCAATTGGTAACAATTTCTCCTTGTTCATGTTTTAATTTCATCTTTAGGAACATTGAGGACAATGTTAGATTTAAAGTTTGGGGTATGGGGCTTTTAGTTGCATTTTGAAACTTCTAGCGTCACTTGGTATCCCAGGTTAGCTAAGTTTACATCTTGTTTTCTCAGAAAAGATAGAAATTGGAATGCTAGGGATAACAACCTATTGAGACATTAGAAAAAAGACATTGAGATCCTTGAAATCCGGGAAGAACTTGTTCCTTTTGAAGTAAGTGATGGACCTAACCATCCATGATGGAAGGCAAGTAGGTCGGAAATGCCAGGAAAGACAAAGCAACCTCACAATGTAGTCTTGAGTTTCTTTGGATTACGACTCTCTCTCAGTGAAACTTATCATCATCAACAAGCGGGCGACATCAAAATCTATGAAGAAAAAGTTGAAGGCGTTTAAGGTTTAGAAGCAACAATAGAAAAGAATAATTCAAAAATCAAAGTTAAAAAAAAATCAAATTATATAAGTTGTTGGAATTCATGATACCAAGACATCGTGAATTGCGAAGATTCAAGTTTTCTCTCAAAAGCATGTAAATTTTTGTCTTGTAATTTTTGTTTCTGTAAAAAAAAAAAAAAAAAAAAAAATGAAAAAAAAAAAAAAAAAAAAAAAAAATTGTTCCAATACGGCCATAGGGAAGTAGAAATTTTTATGGAAAGAATCAAAGAGAAAGGTTAATTCTCAAGGTTTCTCAGAGTTTCGAGAGTTTATCAACGAGTTGAAGGCCAGAAAAACGTTCTTTCTATTGAAACCTTTATGAGAGAGTCGAAGAAAGATACATTTGGTTGATTTGTTAAAAACTGCTTTTCAATTTGCTGCAAGATCTTTCTAGCCTTTGGTTTAACTCATCACCCACGTAATTAGTCGGTTGTGTAGCGAGATGTCCTGCAAATTTTTCTCTCTCTAATCTTATCCAGTTGTAAATCGACGGACGCATCTTGATGTTTATCTAGTTTGTGTAGCGGATATCTCTTTTATCTACTTGAGTGTTGGATGTGTCTCCCTTTTCTTGATCGGCTTTAGTGACACCATTAATTTCTATGGCATTCTAGTCACTTGGAGATAGGTTGAGAATATGTATGTCCTCATAGCTCTTTGGATACTTGTGACTAATTAGAAGTACGAGGTTTTGTGGGTACACCTCACGAGAGTAAACCCTCCGGAGACAACACTCCGCCACTAGGGCCACCTAGGGGTTCAAATGATTTTTATTTTCTAGAATAAATTTGCTCGAGGACTAGCAAATAATAAGTTTGGGGGTATTTGATAGACACATTTTTGTGTCTGAATTGTCCTCATTGTCTCTATTGTTGGTCTCGATTTCTGTACTAATTTTGGTGTTTTTATGTGTGTGTAGGTGTTTTTGGAGAAATACACTTGTGCGGAAAAAGTTGCTCAAAAAGTGTTATTCGGACCCCCGGGAGAAAAGTGATAAAGGCACCCTCATTTTGGATAAGGGCACCCCCAGGGAGCCACCTGCTATTCGCACCCCCACATGCATTAGGGGAGGTCATCCCAACCTTTCAAAAATCGAGTTTGGCGGGAAGCCGAATATTCATGGCGGCAAGATTTATGGTTTGCATTTTGGTCGGGAAACAAAGAGACTCGATGAGTTGGAATTTGTTGGGATGATGTGACAACTCATAACGAGGCATGGTATGGCTTATTTAATCGATTGAATTTGGTGGATAGTCGATTGGAAGCAAGCGAGGGAAGTATGGAGTTATTCACGAGATATACTCGAGTCTCTGTTGGATGAGTCGATCGAGATTATGTGTACGAGTGTGCGGTTATCCCCCTTGCATGAGTTTGAATCAACCACGAGAGTGTTACGCATGTTTTGGAATGTGTCAGCGACAATCAGGCGCGTGTGAAGATAAAACAGGAAATTATTTCCCGGAGAATAAAAGAGAATATATTCGATTGATTGCGAGATACTTTGAGCCTGTTGAGTATATATAGTGTGCTAGGGACTCATAGAAAGGGATGGAGTGATTGGGGAGTAAACAGAGCATCACGGAGGTGAGAAATCACGAGTTGCGAGAAGAAGTTTACTGCTGCTGCAGAAGCGAAGAACACGAAGAACGGACGGCGAAGACCGTCGTTCTACATGATAACTAACGGCCCGACATTCGTGGGTCGCGAGATTACTGACGTCGGCGACAGATTATTTTGTCTCGATGTCGCATGCTTAGTTTAAATTACTTTTGATGCGTCATGCTTTACGATTTACAAGATAATGTTTTATGAAATCTACTTTGGCAAATAATAGAGTTAGTGTTTCTTTTATTTTGAGCGATATTGCCTAGATTAATTTCTTGAACCACTTGAATATGAAAGTCAGTAAAATCCGGAGTCCCAGTAACGCTCTTCATCCTGTGACAATTTTTGTATATATTTTTCTTTTATTTTCTTTTATTAATTCTAAAAATCAATCTCGTCAAGTCCGAGTGAACGACAACCCTTTTTATTACTACAACATCATTGAAAAATAACCATCACTTGTCTGCACATAAAAGAAAGAAGAACCAGTTGATGCGAGAAGAAGAGCGAGCAAGCATGCATACAATACACGGAGCGAACCACATGAATAGTAAAGAATATCGGAGCAGAAAAAGGGAGCAAACGTCTACAGTGCAATATGATAACAAAGTCTGTAAGTACACTTATTTATCTCCCTCACCACGTGTACTAGCAAAGCCCACGTGGAGGCCACGTCATAAAAGTAGATGACACGTAGGGGCATCCATAGGATCTAGACGGCGTGCCATCTGTCAAGTTCAACGGTCGAAGATGAAGGAGCATCAGAGGGAGGTATCCCCACGTAACACCAAAGAGCTACTCTGCTACACTTTACCTCATCACGAGGTGAGGCATGATCAACGGCCGGGGAAGGTCCAACTGACACGGACGTGACAAGGGAAGACCCGACACCGCCTTGGCGCAGATGGACCACCCCAACCACTCGCATTTAATGCGCTCGGGGCACGTGTCGGATAACCAACGGAGAGAAGCGAGGGGCTGGTCGAGCGTAATGAACGTAGAAACATTAGAAGGCGCGAATGACAAGGAAGTCCGCGGACTATACCTGAACACAAGAAGATAAGACCTCAACAACTCTTTTCCAAGGGACCCACCTAAATTAGCTGTATATATACGTCCCTTCCAAACATGAATAGGGGGACACGAGGAGAGAACTAGAGAATAGGAGAGAACTAGAGAATAGGAGAGATCAGAGAGAGAAGTAAGTATGAACACCAACCTATGGGTTCGATAAACACAGTCTTGCGACTATTCTTGTAACCATTTACTACATAGTGAATACCCCCAGATCCGTGGATGTAGGCCTTAGTCTTTGAACCACGTAAATCATTGTCTCCTTTACATTTAGCACTCGTATATCTTCATTTATATGTTCATTCCTTAGATCTATTATTGATAGATGTTGATGAGATCGTGACAAACCCGCGGGGTTTGGAATCAATGAATCAACCTCTATCTATGTATTTGATATTCATAACTTAATGCGTGTATTCAATTCATGCGAAGATTGTTTGCGAACATGGGAATGCCTACGTGATTTCCGTGTTCACAATATGGCGCTAGAAACGTTTATTTCTTCCCGTGGCTTTATAGCTTCTACCTCAAAAAATTTTACTTAGAACATAGACAGTCCGTGTTTAAACTCATTTTTGCACATATACGTATTCTTTGTACTTTCTACCCATGAGATCTGGTCTTTTACACCCTAAAACTAGCAGTCTTTGTGTTTTTGGGCTATTTTTCGCACATATTTATGTCCATTACATTTACTACCAACAAATCAAGGCGTTGTATAACTTCTAACCAACGGATCTATGTTTTAACTAATATTTCACACATAATTTCCACCAATAGATGCGGGTTTTCTTTTTGCAAAACAACAACCCATGGACCTTATCCCAATTAATTCCACATCCGTCCGTGTCTTTCATATCATTCGCTAAACCGATGGCAGAGTACAATCTTTGCCAACTAGAAATCGAATTCATGAAATAAGGTTCGAACTAACGACTAACCGTGCACTCTTTGTCTCGGTTTACTTCCATGCTCTATCTACGAGAAAATATTACAATGGAAAAAGAACAAAGATACGGGGAAGACAAAGGTACCTTCAAAAGAGGCACCTAGGACTACGCCCCGGTAGTAACAAGGAGCAAACGAGAAGGTGCGGGATTCACAGCCGGGGACAAGACGCGGAATAAAGCGGAAAGCACATTCCTTTCGGACGCGGGCATCATTGCAATGGAAGCAAAGAAGGCCGCGGCGGCAAAAAAAAGTGCTACACCTACCGAAGGAACTTCTCAAGTGGTCGCCTCCAAAGTGAGCGGCCCCAACCGGGCCCTCACCGAACCTCGAGAAGCGGTAGCGAGAATCGGTAATCCAGAACCCTCCTTACGGGATGCCGCAGACTAATGAACAAAAGCATTACACAACCGCACGCGAGATCCTACGGAATGATCGAGCGGGTAGACGGCTAGCGAGAGGAAATCAACACCGCGGCCCCAGGGACAAGCTCGAGTACAGAGATAGGAACAAATCGGGAATCAAACCGATCTGCGCAGATTTTGGCGCAATTAGAAGAGCTAAAAAGGAATCGGCGGACATACGCGGACGCGATGGCCTTACTAGCCCAAGAGAACCAAAGCAATTAAGAGAAAGATCCTCCAAAGCGCGGAGCTAGAGAATCGGCGGGACGAGGCTAACTCGGCGGATGCGAATAGAGACCGGAGGATGATCCTCGAAAACATACTGCGGTAATCAATCAAAGAGGAATACCCCAAAGAGGTGCGCGGAATAATAGAAGGTCGACCCGGACTACCATCCTGGACACTTGGACTACTATGATGAAGAGGAGCGACGGCGTCACAACCTACAAGGAAGATGCGGTCTTCCATTCAGAAAAACACCGTTTGGCAATGGAGAGTCTTCGGCGAAATGCTAGCAGATCAATCAAATCAAGACCAAGGCAAGGAGGTGGAAGACTAGAACGGGTCATGAAGGAGGCCAACACTACCCCACTAGCACAAGATTGGCTACGGCTACCATACCGAGAAGTGTCCTGGTCCCATCCTTTGAGTGTTACGACGGATCCACGGATCCCACTGCCCATCTACGATATTACAACAGGGTAATGGCCAGATGGGACCATGACGAAGCTATACTTTGCAGATACTTTCCTTCAAGCCTGAAAGGATCCGCGTTATCTTGGTTTGATAACCTCAAGCCAGGATGCATTGATTCGTATGATCGACTCATTTGAAAAATTCTTGGCCACCTACATGTATAACAAGGTTGTGAACACGGGGATGGACAAGCTCTTCTCGCTGCAATCAAATATAAGGAGTCCATTCGAGAATACACGGATAGATGGCACAAGATATGTCAAGCCATAGGACATGTGGACCCACAGTGGTGAGTATTAACTCTGTTACAAATGGGGACTTGACGGATGAGCCCATTGTTTGTCGAAATCACGGCACCACCCCAACCACGAGAGGGAGATTTGAGGATAATCATCGAAAAACACGCGAGATTGGAAGAGATTCAAAGAGAGAACCCAAGAGCACAGGCTCAACGACCTCCACGGACAAACTCATGGAACAAGCTAACGGATCCAGCCCGGACACGAAAAGGATCGGAAAGATGACCACAAAAGGAGTGGTAGAAAATTTGAAGACCGGGTCTACACGAAACTCAATACCAGCTACACACGCATCTTAAAGGAAATCAAGGACCGCGAAAACTTAGACTGGCCCTGGTCTAAGGGGAAGCAACCACCGGCCTCAAAGGAGTCCAAAGAGTCTTGTGATTTCCACTTTGCTTCTACGGGCATCCAACGAGAGAAGTGCAAAAATCTCAAGATAATGATACAAAAGCTGATAGATGCAGGGGATCTCAAAAACTACGTCGAGAAGGCTGGGGCGGAAGATAGAGCCAAACGCAGCAAACAGGTCCAATTGCCAGAGGGTAATCGCACACTGAATACTATATCCTGCTCGGAAAACAAAGAACCAACCCTAAGCTGCACAAATAGGGAAAAGGATTGAGGAAGCAATTTGAAGACTATTGTGAGCTTTACAATTTAGACGGAAAAGAAGTGGAAGAACACGAAGAATGGATGGACGCACCTCTAACCTTCGGGCGAGGACATTGAGGATGACATGGAAGATCACAACGATCCTTTGATCCTCACTTTGCCAATCGCAGGATGCAACATAAAGAAAATCCTCATTGATGGAGGAGCTCCAGTAAATGTCTTGTTTTACGATACCTTCAAACGTATGGAACTTAATGACGAGCAACTCTTGACCTCGCACTATACCATCTATGGGTTCAATGGTACGACTCACGAAGCCTCTCGGGGATATTATTTTGCGGGTAGACGCGAGTCCCATGAAAGTTGGCGCTCGCTTCAATGTGGTGAACACGCCTTCACCCTACAATGCCATTATTGGACGAAAATGGGTCCACAAGCAAGGGAGTCGCATCCACCTACCATCAATACCTCGGGTTTCCTACTCCTTTAGGGGTAATGGAGATCAGGGGTGATCAAGTTTCCGCAAAGGAATGCCAGGCAATGCAAATACAACTCAACAATGAAGAAGATGAGAAAAGAAGAACCCGCAGGGCTCGGAACAAGGCAACATCCAAAGACAAAGCCATCAATGAATACTTGGACGGAACCTCAGGGAAGAGCTTGTCCAAGGGGAACTCCATAGGAAACACGGAAGCATCAACATCAACTGCTAACCAGGATGCTCTCGCGAACAAAGAATCCGAGCCTACCAAATAGCAATTAAAGAAAGTTCCTCACACAGGGAACCAAACCCACATTCACATCCTTGGAAGCGGTGAAGGAAGTTAACATAGGAACGGAGGAGAATCCAAAGAAGATCAAGATAGGAACTCTAATGGACGAAGAACGCGAAGCCTCATTTGGTGAAACTACTAAAAGAATACGCGGACATCTTCGCGTGGAAACTATCCGACATGCGGGAATAGACCCGAAAACTGTACAACATGAGCTGCGCATTAAACACAGCACACCCCGATAAGACAAAAGATACGAAAGGTGGCTACGGAATATCACAAAGCCGTAGAAACGGAGCTGCGAAAGCTATTGGAGGCTGGTTTCATAAAAGAAGTCAAATATCCTACTTGGATCTCTAACATGGTAATAGTACCAAAGAAGAGTGGTGGGGGTCAGAATCTGCATCGACTTCACCAACTTGAACAAAGCGTGCCCTAGGACGATTATCCACTACCCGGCATTGATCAACTAGTCGACGCGGTGAGAAGGATACGAAGAGCTATCATTCATGGACGGATACTCAGGTACAATCAACTATTTTTAGCGAGAAGAAGATCAACAACATACGACATTTTACACCCCACGGCCTATATTGCTATGTAAGGATGCCTTTCGGCCTCCGGAACGCAGGAGCAACATACCAAAGGATGGTCGATGCTATTTTTAAACCATGGATTGGCAGGACCTTGGAGGTCTACGTTGATGATATGCTCGTAAAAAGCAGATTGAAGAAGAACCATCACCAAGACCTGAGGACATCTTGAAGCCATGAGAGAACACAATATGAAGGTAAATCAGGAAAAGTGCACCTTCGGAGTAACATCCGGAAAATTCCTTGGGTATCTGGTGACAAAAGGGGCATTGAAGTAGATCCATGAAAAATCAGAGCCATAGTAGACATGCCATCCCCAAAGAACCTAAAAGAAGTACAAAAACTCAATGGATCCCTAGCAGCTCTAGGAAGGTTCATCTCGAGATCCTCGGATAAATGCAAACTCTTTTTCAACATACTAAAGAAGGGGACGAAATTTGAGTGGACTGCGAGAATGCGAAGAAGCCTTCCTAGGCATCAAACAATATCTAGCGGAGATCCTATCCTTGAAGCACGACCGACGAAGTCTTGGCATTATACATTGCAGCAACGATAGACGATGCGGTAAGCGCCCCGTCTTGGTCCGGACCCACACAAAGGAGGAGCGGCCAATCTACTATGTCGGCAAGACCTGAATTCCTTGGAAAGAAACTACACAAGAATCGAACAACTGATTTTAGCCATCGTATGGTCTACCTTAAAGCCGAGAACGTACTTCTTAACACATGACATACGTATCCCATGTCGAGCACCCTTAGAAGCAATCCTCAAAGGGGCGGGAAAGGTAGGACGCATAGCAAAATGGAGCACGTACCTCGACCAATTCAACATCCACTATGAACTTCAACTCTCGAAATCGCAAGTGTTAGCGGACTTCCTAGCGGACCTACCCACGGACAACGAAGAAGAGGTGCGCATGCAAGGATGGAGGGCCGCGGGCGCCCGAAATAGAAAAGCAAAAAAAGAACCAAATAATATTCTTGAACCGGTAAACCCTCGACAATGGGAGGTCTTTGTCGACGGCTCCAAAAATAGAGAGGGCGCGGGGATAGGCATTGTCATCACCACACCCAGGGGATAGGATCGTGCACGCATTGATTGGAATTCGAAGGCCATACAAATAACATCGTAGAATACGAATGGTGGTCCATGCTCTCCGCTTGATAATTGAAATGGGGATCCAAGAGTGCGGTGACAAGTGACTCACAACTAATCATACGACGAGATAGGATACGAATACAATGTGTATGATGAGACACTAATGGCATACATGGCTCTAGTGCAAACGTTGGTCTCCCAGATACCAAAAATCAAGTTCCGACATCTGCGTAGGAAGGAGCTCAGGCACGCGGATGCCTTGGCATACATATCGGCCATGCTCAAGAACGAGGATGTCAAAGCAATCAAGATAACAAGGGTGTCTGAACCATCCGTCAAACCCCAAGAGATGTGCGCGGCTAACCAACGCAAGCCTAGGGAGGAAGATATCTCTGACGATGATATCGGAGAGCACATAATCGGCGATTTCGAGCGATGACATCATGCGACAAGCGAGATGAGGGCAGCGATTACGATCGGGAGGAAGATTGGAGAATCGAAATCCATTCTTTCCTTGAGGAAGGAAACTCCCCAGGACACCAAACAAGCTAGGAAAGTACAATCCGGAGAACAGGGGGATGCACGGAGCTAAGAGACGGAACCTTATACGAGAAAATCATTCCTCGGGCCACTTCGTGTTGCTGTCCGTCCAGAGGGCATGCCATCTTGAAAGACATCCATAGAGGAGACGGGGAAATCACGGCGGAATGAGGTCCCTTGCGGATAAGGCAAAGACACGGGGCTACTGCGGCCAACCATGATCCGAGACGCGGCGAGAATGGCGCGAAGGTGCGAAGAATGTCAAAGATTTGGCGGACGAATCACGCCCCAGTAGTAAAGTTAAACTCGTGGATAGTCAGTGGCCCTTTGCAAAATGGGGTATTGACATAGTGGGCCCGTTCGTATTGGGGACCGGGAAAAGAAGATTCCTAATAGTGGCAACGGATTACTTGACAAGTGGGTAGAAGCCAAGGCACGGCAAGAATTCGTGATTCGAGACGTCTTTACTTTTATTTTCAAAATATCATTTGCGAGTTTGGCATCCCCAGAGAGATAGTTTCCGACAACGAACAACAATTGCAAGGAAAGAATATCGACTTCTTTGTTCGACACTTTCAAAATTCGAAAAAACAAATCCACCCCATATACCCAGAGCAATGGACAAGCGAAGCCACGGACAAAACTTTGGCACTTATCCTTAAAAAACAACTAGACGAGTACAAGGGGCGGTGGTGAACAATTACATAACGTTACGTGGGCATACGAGAACAACTCGAAGATCGGCTACGGAGAGTCTCGTTTTTACTCACGTACGGGAGCGAAGACGATAATCCCCACGGAAATTCTACTACCAACAACAAAGACGAAGCATGGGAGAAGAACCTCACCACGGACATGATGTTGGAAAAGCTCGACGATCTCGAAGAAAGGAGAGAAAGCGACACTTGCAAAGAATGGAAAACTACCCGGCGCAGGCTAGCCAGAGAATATAACAAAAAAGTGAAACTTAGAAATTTCGTAGAAGGGCGGTATGTGTTAAGGACCATTCCCCAATACCGGCGAGAAAAGAAGTGGGAAAATTAGCACCAACTTGGGGAGGACCCTCGTAATACGACATCACGGGAAATGGCTCTTACTATCTGCGTGTCTGAAAGGGAAATCCTCATGCATCCGTGGAATGCCAAATATCTCAAGCCATACTACCGTAACCTATCACTGCGTATGCATTTCAGAAGAAGAAAATTGACTTACAAGTCCACATGTTTCTATCTACGATGAAGGAGTAACACGCCTTAACTTTTCAATCAATCCAAGCTTTCGTCTTCAAGTGTCATATTCTATTCATTACCCACACGCATTTCAATTTATTCAAAACCCACAACCTATACCATATGAGACACATGTATATACTACTTACACACCCATCACGTACATAGGAAGATCAACCAAGGAACGTAGTATGAATGTACATTGAAAACCATGTCACATCTTAATAAAATATCGACACTATCGTTACCCGTGGATGTAGGCCTTAGGGCCGAACCACGTAAATCATTGTGCGATTACAATTATTAGAACTGGCATTATACTTTAACAAAAAGAATGTCCCGCACAAGCGTGGATCATACCCAACTGCAATACATCGGGGAATATCTGCACAAAGCATACACATGCAATCTCTGGAACTCCCCGTAGCGTCTATAAGTGTCACGACCGAGGGTGACTTCCGAGAATGGGATACCGAGCAATACTACAAGCCATGAACTCAATGGAGTATATCCTTGAACGTCGGCGGACCCCCAGATTCGAAATCCTGCAGCCAAGGAATTAGGCGGACGGGGTGCAAGGTCACAAGACAATTCCGGGGATATCAACCTACGGAATTGCACGAACAATACACTTTCTCAAATTCCGAGGTTCAACATCCTTAGATTACAAACACTATGAAATTAATCATTATATTAACTTGATTTGAAAACCAATAGATGCGAATTCAACAAAATTCAAAGTCGATTTAAACGCTAAAGTTTGATCTAGTACACATCGATTGATTACAAGCCTAGCAAGAAAAGTAGCAAAAACGCCAAAAAGGATAAGCAAGCGAGATCAATCCCTAGCATACTAGCTATGATCTGCGAGAAGGAGCATTATCAGCGGGTTTATCCTTCACTTGAAAGAACACTAACACCGGAGGAGGGCGGAAGAACTGAAGGGAGCGCGGGTGCGGGACCTTAGTATAATTCTTGTTTAGCCCATGGTTCTTCCCGAGATCAACTCAATCTCACCAAGAGTCCTGTTAATCTCTTACCTTAGCGCTTACGAGCCCACGAAGCCTATGGCTACACTCTTCATCTCGGCTTGATTTAGGAAGTGGAAAGATGGTCCACCTTTTGATTGGCTTGTTTTAATGTTTCCTCCTGAGACAAGGCACCACGATGGTAATTGACTTGGCCCTCCAATTGAACTACCTTAGCTGAGCTTCGGCAAACTTGTCATCCGCGGCTCGAAGGCATCCTTGGAGCTCTGCGGATAGTAGAAAAGAACAATTATAACAAATACAACACAAAGCACACTCGATGACAAAAGGCGTATACCTTCACAATGATAAACCAGCGGAGTCCGGTAGCCACACTGCGGCATAATCATATTCATTTGATAACTTATCATAATCTATCTGCGAGAAGATTATGAGCATCTTTGACTCACGCTTAGGTCATCTCGAAGCATCGAGTTCGAATGATGATATCGATTAACCTCATCATTCTTGATTCCAAGCCCTTGTTAAGACGATACATAGTCACCTCTAAGTTTTCTCATACTCAACTTTGACGGGCCACATCGGCTCGAGACGCGGATAGAGCATTACTAAGGCGCCGGTTCCAGCCCTAGCGTCATCTCTTTCCTTGGCAAGGCGTTGCATATAAGCCCGCACATCGAGGGATGAGAAGAAGCGCGCTTGCCGCAGTTCTTCTTCCATGACATTGAGCTTAACTTCTAGAGCGGAAATCGACCACGGGCTTTCTCAAGATTATCCGCGTCCATAAAAGAGCCAGATTGAATAAATGACGGTCATGGTTATTTTGGTTTTGCAGATCTACCAAGCAAAACTTTTTCTTACGCCATTCTTCGGCCATAGCATTATGGACATCCGCGCGAGCGTTCCATTTCGCTGATTCACTCTTGAGTTTTTCAACTAACTCAGCAATACGACCTTTTTGACGAATTCTCTCACCCCAAAGCCACATCAACTCAGGGATTCCACCCACTGAAGATAGTACAGCGGGAGGGGGGAAGAAGAAGATAACTCAGAACATATAAGGAACATCTAATAATCAAAGAGAAGGAGATGCAGACCTGAAATAGATGAAGAATTCTTCTCAGCCACCTTTAACTTGTCCTTGACCGAAGCTAACTCAGAACGCAGCTTTGCCTCTTCCACGTCCTGCTGCTCCTTGCGCTTAAGCAGACCCTTCAACTCTGCTATTTCCTTATCTTTAGCAGAGGCCTCAACTTCAACACTCAAAAGCACCTCTTCACGATGGCGGAGTTTCGCTTCAAGCTTGAGAGACTTATCCTTGAAGAGCCGGTAAAGATTATGGTTGCAATACTCACTCCTCATCATCTATTAATCAAAAAGGGAAATTAGTTCACATAACACACCTAAGTAAAATCGGGGATAGAGAGCGAGGCAAACCTCCAATAACCGCTGCTTGAGGATAAGCTGTCTTGGTACCCATCGGCAATAGCCATCATGCCCATAGCTTGTAGAGGAGGATTCACCACGAGATCAATCCGTGGCCACAAGATTCTTGTCCCACTCTCCATCTACCACCTCCTCAGGGGTTAGCTCCATATGCCTTCGAGTAAAAGAGTCCGAACTCTTTTCCCCTTCAATCACAGGGGCAGGATGCGACACGACAAGCAAATCTTTCTTTTTAAGCCAATCCAGAATAGCATCGTCGCCATCCGCGGTTAAAGGCAAGCGAGAAATCATCGAGGACTTCCCACCAAGTAAAGCACCAAGTATTACCTTGCACCAAAGCTCACTTGAAAGTGAAGGAAGCGCCAGACAAAACCCTCTGGATGAACCACTTGAGAACCTCGGCATGAGATCCGCGTACTAACCCACCTCATTGGCTATCTTGAAGAACATCCCGGTCATCACCAGCGGAAAGCAAATTGAAATCAGAGGCAAGCCCTATAGCATTTTGCGGCCATGTCAAAAGAGATTGTCCCGGATAAAACCTTACAAAGGAGAACTCACAGTAAGTATCCCCATCCTTATCACTACTACCAAAAGCAACTCCCTTGCCCTTGTCTACAACGACCGTGCAGGCCAATGCCCATGTCCTCTGCGATCGATTTTCACCAACCTCAACATCCAGCGGCCCCACTTGACTTAACGGCACCACCAGGGCACGATCACACCTACCACCACCAAGTGCCTGATCACCACTACCACCACCAGGGGCCTGATCACCACTACCACCACCAAGTGCCTGATCACCACTACCACCACCAGGGGCCTGATCACCACTACCACCACCGGTGGTCTGATCACCATCACCTCCACCAGCGCCCCCACCAACAACATTGTTTCCTTCTTGAAAGGGTGGAGAAGTCTCAATCCGCTCTTCCTTATCGGGAAACATCATCGTCACCATCCACTGGACTGTTCACATCCTCAAGTCGTAGAATCTTCGGTGGAGAATTTGACGATTGCTTGGGATTGATCTTTTTCTTTCCTAAGCACTGCGAGACATAATGACAATGAAACATAATGATAAAGAGACAATGCTAAAAGAGCCATTTGTATATCCTTTCCTTAGCATAATCAACATTACTTAAGAAAAGCGAAGGGGCATATATACGTAGAAAACAAACAACACACCTTAGCAATGTTTGCACTCTGCGTAGGAGGTTAGCATCGGAGATATCTTCATCTTCCGCATCAATCAACATCACGATGGTAAGCAAAATCCATACCTCCAAAACTCATCTTCCAAGAGCGTGTGGGCATAACGAGAAGGAGAGGCCGCGATAAGGGCCCATCAACGTAGGCTGCCAACCATGTAGGTCAGGGGACCCAACCATAGGCCCACGGACCAACAACTTCAAGAAACAGTGGCGGACCACTCATAGTCATGATCACGCTTAATTCTCTCTCATCAGCGGGAATAGGAAGACCTTGACACCCGGGAACCTCGCCATTTGGAATCACGCACCTCCCGCTCAAAGGCGAATTTCCCCTTACCGGCAACAATATTCCATGAGACTCACGAGACCACGGCTTACGTGTATTCCTCATAACATAATCTCCAAAGGACTTGTTGAAATTTTCAAAGAGTATACCACCCTTTCTCCTCTTCTAATTTGGGGGTATAGCAGGTCATCATCGCGTTTGCCCTTTGCTACGAAGATAGCATTCTCGGAGATGGCGAAGATAATTTCTGTCAATTGCTGCACCCCATGGTTATGACTCTTCTTAGCGATGCTCATCGCGGCTAGACAAAACCCGGTAGTAGAAATCGTCATCATGACCTTATACAAAGGCAACATCAAACCAGCCTCGAAAGCACCCACGGTCGTCATAAATGAAAGGCATCGTCGATAATTGGCAACCATCTCATAGGTTATATCTTTATCGAGGCATAAAAGCGCACTGGAAGTCTTGAAGACCATGCTTCAATTTGAAGGCTTCAAGGTCGATGTGTATGAGTGAACTTCTTGTTACCCAAAGGTAAAGGACGAAAGGTAACGAAAAAGTCATCCTCGTAAACGTTTCCCGCAACATCCTCATGAGAACCCGCTACCTTCTTCTTAGGAGGAACTACATCTCCCAGAAGATCCTATCTCGAAGCCTTCCTCTTGGAGTTGATTCTTAGTTGACTTGCACGAATTAGGCACGAGATGGAGTCAAAGGAAGATTAGTCAGCGGTGGAGGCATGGCGCGAAGAGGCTGCACATCTAGAAGTTCATCGCGCGGATTCTGCTTTGTCTCTTAGGAGACCCATCCTAGGACGATTCATGGCATACTTAGACCCCTGCGGCGGATCACCTTTTTGAGCGAAGGCCTCGGCCGGAGGATGAGGATGTTCGTCTATCCCAAAGTTACCCCGCGTAATAGGAGCCGTTCCGCCCTAATGTTGGAATCCCTCTCCGAGGAGATCTGAGGACTTGACGGAGGAGTTTGATAAGGAACCCGCGGACGATCGGACATATCTGCGGACACAAACGCAAATAGAAGTACAAATCAAAGTCAGGAAGATCGAAAAATGAAAAAATCTCAAGAACAAAGATGAACGTGAGAAAAACCCTAGATTTCATCTACAACCATTCAAGCTCTCAAGCTATTACTCAAACACAAAAGAAGAAACAGAGAATCAAACGTGGCGGTAAAACACACGTCCCGGCAGCGACCATTCTCAAACTCCATGACATGCATAAGATTAAACTCATCATGATTCATCACCAGAAAATCAAGAACTCAATAAGGGTATAAATGGCGAGTAAACCAAGTAAAAAATCCTACCTGAATTTCAATAAGCAACAGCAGCAACAACAGCAACAGCAGCGGCAACAGCAGCAAAGGCGAACAGTAATGGTGACAGAAGAAGTTAAAGAAGACGAAGAAGAAGGTGGAGCAGAGAATAAACAGAGAATGTGAATTTAATTCACATTCCCTCATCCTTCTCTTTTTATAGGGCCAAGAGAAACTGTCCACTACCCAGGCGATTATGGCCGGATATGGGAAATGCACAATAAATGCAAGTAACTCCTTTTTAGGAGAAGTTATGAAGAGGAGATAAAAACGTGCCACCGATTCTTCTCCCAACTAAGGCTGGCGCTTGATCACAGAAGAGGGCAAATTGTAAGTACACTTATTTATCTCCCTCACCGCGTGTACTAGCAAAGCCCACGTGGAGGCCACGTCATAAAAAGTAGATGACACGTAGGGGCATCCATAGGATCTAGACGGCGTGCCATCTGTCAAGTTCAACGGTCGAAGATGAAGGAGCATCGAGAGGAGGTATCCCCACGTAACACCAAAGAGCTGCTCTGCTACACTTTACCTCATCACGAGGTGAGGCATGATCACCGGCTGGGAAGGTCAAGTGACACGGACGTGACAAGGAAGATCCGACACCGCTGGCGCTTGTGGACCCGCCCCAACCACTCGCATTTAATCTTCTCATGGGGCACGTGTCGGATAACCAGCGGAGAGAAGCGAGGGCTGGTCGGCGTAATGAACGTAGAAACATTAGAAGGCGCGGAATGACAAGGAAGTCGCGGACTATGCACGAGAACACAAGAAGATAAGACCTCAACAACTCTTTTCCAAGGGACCCACCTAAATTAGTTTGTATATATACGTCCCTTCCAAACATGAATAGGGGGACACGAGGAGAGAACTAGAGAATAGGAGAGAAATAGGAGAGAACTAGAGAATAGGAGAGATCGGAGAGAGAAGTAAGTATGAACACCAACCTATGGGTTCGATAAACACAAAGTCTTGCGACTATTCTTGTAACCATTTACTACATAGTGAATACCCCCGGATCCGTGGATGTAGGCCTTGAAGTGTTGAACCACGTAAATCATTGTCTCCTTTATATTTAGCACTTTCGTATATCTTCATTTATATGTTCATTCCTTAGATCTATTATTGATAGATGTTGATGAGATCGTGACAAACCGCGAGGTTTGGAATCAATGAATCAACCTCTATCTATGTATTTGATATTCATAACTTAATGCGTGTATTCATTCATGCGAAGATTGTTTGCGAACATGGGAA